>CM061536.1:53598586-54131417 GCA_030545055.2 Neoaliturus tenellus | reverse complement strand
ATGGAGAATAGGCAAACTCTTTTATTTATGGACAGATATTGATGAAACTTTCTATTTGGCTTTATATGGTCGAAATAAATTTTTTCTATGCTAAAAACCTAATTTTAGTGTCCCCCATGGCAGCATACATGCATACTCTTTCCCTACATTTGTCTTAAGGAGAATAGATATTTATTTTCTTATTTATGAGCACGTGATGAAATTTTGTTTACAAGTTTAGCTGGTCAAAATTAATATTAGACTACTAATTTGGAAATTCGCTGAGTACGCAGGTCTGCTGCGACGGGGGTATTTTATATTCAATGACCTTTATTCTTTAAAAGACTTAGAAAAATATCTGATAAATTATTTACAAGAAAAATGCTTAAAACTATGATTTGCATTTGCTCTTTAAATAAAAACAACAAGTACAACTTTTCCTTCTTTCAAGTTCCTTACCGGACTCCAAGTGTTAGATTGTAACATGAACCTTTGTTTAGACGACAAAGGAGAGGCTGTAATCCCCCTCCGTCCGGTTGTCCCGGCGCGGCGTCCCTCAGCGTTTCCACTCGGTGGGAGTCGGAATCTCTCAGCGGGTCTGAAAGTGGGAGGGGGGAGGGGGAAGTGTCCAAACAAGATGACTATCTTTTATTAGCAACATTCTATCAACTCCAAGTATAGTCAACGAACATAGGTGTTAATAGGCCGGTTAGGTTAGAATGTTGATATCGAGTCTACTAACTATTCGTAGTTTACTGTAGTAAATTTCAAAAGTGTTCTACCATTGTGCTAATCCGTTTCTATTATTTCTCGCTCATTGTTGGCTTAACAAGTTATAAGTATCTCAGATGTATGAATCCCAGGAATATTTTATAAGTGTTAACTGTTAGACGTATTCGATTTTCTTTTATTGTGATAGATTTTTAAAATATCACTTTTCACTCACTTTAGATTACCTAACATCAAATAAATTAGTTGAATGTAGGTAAACTACGTTCATGAATGTCTTTGGTACCGTAACTTTTACTTTGAAAGAATGAATAGTTGGGAAATAATATTATTCATATAATATAGAAAAAATAACAATTTACGACATTGTTTAAAACATTAAAAGTCAGTTAATTGCAACATTTGGCCAAGTTTGCCGTTGTCAATCAGTTCCCTAATATCAGTTAGTAGAAGTGTTTCTTGTGATAAGTTTTCTGCAACCTGACGTCGCCCTCAAACTTTGCACCGGTTGAGTTTTTCCTTTCCGTTAAGGAAATTAAAAACTAAAAACTTTTTTATCACACCTTTGATTACCACTTAATTGCAATCCTTTGATTCCAGACACGCTGATTTTGACTCAATTAGTTTAAAATATTTTAGCACTGAAACAGCTTTCTTTCTGTTTAGCTAGCACAGTTTAACCTCGTTGGCTCGCATTTATTATTCCAACAGCTGTCTAATGATTCAATCAATTTCCCTTCTACCATATCCCTGGGGGCGATGTAAATCATAATGAGGCATCCAAAAGAGCACCCCTTTCAAATAGTATTCGGAGATTTTTCCTACGATATACACAACATGAGAAAAAAGAAAAAGAAACATACTTGCGTTTTAATATGAACGTTTTATTCAGGAACTAAAAATAATTAACAGAATTGTAAAAATAAATCAATATTTTATTTTTAAACTCGTTTAATTTAAGACAGGAAAATAGGTATTGCTATTAAGGGAGTTTTACGGTCTGATTTTGACTTTTAAAGCTAATGATTTCAAAACATTAGAATATTCAGAATCGCTAAATCTGGCATCAAATGGGCACACAAAGACAGAGTTAGCATGGAAAGCTAATGAATTTAACAGCGGACCTGTGTGAAGATAATTACATCTTATCAGTGTTAATGTAAATCTACAGCCATCGGCTGTAACGGTTTTGAAAATTAAAGTTCAGCGACTGCTATATTCTACTAAATTTTGTAAATTTATCATTACTATAATAGATAAAATATTTAATATTTTAATATTTCAAGTTCGAACTTTCTTATCGATATCAGTTTATTGAATGTTAAATAGTATTTAACATACTAATAGTAGAATGCCTGAATAGTAATTATTACAACTTATCCATTTATATTTATAATACTTCTATTATGCAGTACAAAAATATATTTTTTTCATTTTATGAAAAAAGCAAATTTATGAAACATTTATGAAACTAATTTTAAACATAGCGAAATCATCTTACCTTCATATTCTTCTTTAATAAGGAAATTAACATGCGAGAAATAAACTTACCGGGTCTCCTTAAAAATATTGCTGCTGTTCAAGATCACATAAAATTACTAAATTTCATAAAAGGTACTTTTTCATATAAAGATTACTATTCCATAGTTAAACATTTAGTTTTTCAATACTTACCGTTAAGCGACTAATTACATCACATAATAAAATAACAAACAGTTATGTTTTATTTAATTTTTAGAAAAATTTTCAATTAAATTGAATTGAAGTTGAATTGAAGTTTACTTTGTACACCAGAAGTTCAACAGAACCAACCATCGGGTTTACTTTGAAGTAGAGCAATCCGTTCGACAGTTGGTGACTTTTTTCTTCCCTTTGAGACAAAGCCGCTCCTGTGGTCAGTAGGAACAAAGCTTCAAGTGCAGTATTTTCCCAACTCTGTATTCCTTCCCGACTAGCTGGTCAAAAGGACAGTTTTTATTAGTTGCGACTGGATAAAAAAGTACTTAAATTGTCATCTTACTGTTTGGAGACAAGTTGATTAAGAAAATAGAAATTTAATTAGGCTACTCCATATCTTTCTTCAATTTATGATGAAAATCTTGGACTTTATCTAGTATTATGTTAAAAAAAAGTATTCTGCAAAGGGTAAAAAGGGTATATTACAATTTTTTATGTAAAGGAAATAAAAAATCATACTAGGCTACTCGTATTCTTTTACGCAATGTTATATCAACTTTCACTGCCAGTAATGTAAAATCCATTAAATAACAATAATGTCTTGAAATTGCTTCTAAAGTTCTACAAAATTAAAGGTTTCTAAGGAAATTTAATACAATTAGTTGTAGCTCCTCGATCGAAATTCACCCAAAATATAAGTCGATGTGGACCCGTCTGGGCCCATGTTGTTAAAAGATATTTTATAACTGAGATATATGTCGTCCTGGTCTGCTTGCATTTGTTATTGTAACAAGTTGTCTAATGATGCGATAATTACCATTCTTACATAAGATTAACGTTGAAACTTAAAAAGCGTGTCAGACCCTGGGTACTTAATCCCATATTTTTTTTTAACAACTACATAAGCCCTATTCAAATACACAAAAAACTTTATAATCGGTTTGTAACTTTTAAATCGATATTTTAAACTTTTTGAAAGTTTTGAAGGAGTTTCAATTACAAAAACCCATAAGCGTATTAAATAAGCATATACAAAATAAATCCACTTTGTTCTAAAGAAACCCTTTCTTTTTTCTCTATTTTATTAAAATTATTTGATTGTACTATTTGGGACATTTGTATGACTGGTAGCAGCATAGTTACAAATATCATTCCAAATTTTTTATATGTATACACAAACTGTCTACAAATCAATTAACTACTGGTAAATTCTAATTACAAACAATTACAAAAACAAATTACTACTTGTGAATGCAATTAATTAGAATTTTTTGTCTACAATACCGAGATAAATTTGTATAAACAATTGTATGAATATACATTAGTATAAGAATAATCCATACAAAGATAAGTTAATGTAATAAGTGTACGCTCGTCTAGTGACTTAAAGTCATATAAGCCTTTAAGCCGCAGCTGTAGAAACCCAATGAAAAATGCAATATGAACAAAACGCGGACTCAGCGTTGGAGTGCTAACGGCCAATAGCGCGGATCGGCTGCACATCGCCGCTTGCAATGCCTTCCTGGCTGATTTTATTCAAACAAGGAAAATATTTTTGCTTGCAGAGTCTTACAGTTTTAGAGGAAAATTTGCGGTTAAGGACCGGGTTGTGATATCTTTTATGAATACTCATGTACTGGATTATACTGCTTGGTTACCCAAAGTTGAAATACTAGTGTACCCGATGCTAGAAATGAAGCATTATGGTTGGGAATTTGCTAACAACATAGATAAAGCATACTCCCCGAGTGGGAGTATTTTTAATCTACGGTAACAATTTAAAAGTTATAGTATTCTCCTCACTGTTTATGCTCTTCTAATGCAAAGTAACCGCAGTGTATCCTCCATGGTTAAACGTAAAATATTTTCCCTTCACCTACTTATCTGAAGCGGTATTTTACTCCTTGGAAAGAGTATATATATATCGTATGGCTAATTTAGCCAGCCACCAGGTTTTAAGAATAAGAAAATAAATTCTGCTGTGCAGAGCACCTGAGTCAGTATATATGTAAAAATATAAACTAAAAAAAAAAAATTGTTCTCTCTTTATAGAGCTAACACAGCCTAAATTTTTAAATTAGCCCTGGAAAGGGCCATTTGCATTTTGTCTGGTAGCTGGCATAGCTGAGAGATCACGTGCGTGATAGTTCAGCTGCCAAAGTTGTTGTTCGTTTAGCACCACCCGGGGAGTACGTGCAGCTTTAATGGAATGCTGCGGACGCGAACAACATCACCCCCCGAGGAAAGAGTACTAGTACTGGAAAGAGTACTAAAGTACTAGTTTTTACCCCATATAACTTGAATAATACATTTTTCAACCTAGGAAAGCTTAACTTTTTTGCACCACGGGGCTAAAGATAGTTACTCAAGAACACCTTTAAAAGAGAGATTAATAAGAAAATGAGTAACAGTCAAATGTCAATTATTGTATTAGTTTCGTTACTCTTTGTTTACTATTAGCATCTATAGCGTCACCTGTTTTTTTAAACAGTTTCCGTATTTGTTTACAGTACTTGCGGGCCGAGCGTTTGCTCGGTTAACTTTAACAGTAAATATTTTTTATAGTCATATCAGTTAGAGACAGTGTGGTCAAATGCCCAGAGCAAAAAGGCTTATTTCTTTTTTAAGATGAGATCGTTCGCTTCGCTCACTCGGCTTTGCACCACAAGTTTAATACTGGTACACGTGATCTGCACTTTGACAGTTGAATCCCCTGTTTTCATTATTTCAATGTTTTGATTTTTAACTCCATTAGACCAATGTTAATTTTTTTTTCAATTTAAATCAAAATTAATAAAGAAAAAAAATTTTCCTGGCATAAGGACCTGTATTTATATTATTTTTATTCCAGAGCCAAGTTATTTACAAAGTTTGAAGAAAATCGTTCGAGCCGTTTTTGAGGTCAATGTGCAAAACATACATAGTTAAATACATATATACAACATACCTTACTCGTATTAGAGTATGGGATTTCGCTTCAGTCTTCAGTTTTTGTTGTTAAATGGATTGTGGTGTGGATAGCTAATGATTTATGGAGTCCTATTAAAGCAGCGGTCCGACTAGGCTGTTTAGCAGCCACTACTAACCATCCGCTACTAAATATCGTCAACAGCTAGCGGATCTGAAGGGTTCAAAGTAACTAGCAGCCCGTACAGTTGCTGCTGAGTGATGACTTTTAAACTTTTTTTGTCCTTGTTCTTTAAGTCGTTACAATAAGTCATTATGAGCCGAGACTTTGGATGTTTTGTTAATGTAGTCTGCAGACTTACCTTACTGGTTTCAATATGGTATTAATTTTCATTCCTGTCTAATTCTAAAAATCTGCTCAACTCACTTAAATTTTCTTAAGAAATAGACACAGATTAATAATTCAAAATATTTCTTAACCAGGTGTTTAATAGGGCGAGGTCCCATTATGTCGATTCCCATTGTTCCTACAAACGCAAAATCGTCCCATTATACCTACACATGAAATCGTCTCATTATGTCGACAAAGTGGCGGGAAAATGAAAAGTTCAAATCGTCTCATTATATCGACAATTTCTTCAGATCGTCCCATTATGTCGACATTTCAGTTGTAGACACAATGAGACGAAATCGTCTCATTGTGTCGACACGTTAAACCGTCCCATTATTCCTACACACTAAAATCGCTCATTATACCGACATTTGAAATCGTCCCATTATTCCTACAGATCGGTTCTTCGTTCAGAACGGCTCAGAAGAACGACTCAGAGAACGGTTCTTTGTTTCGAGTATCGCCGCTAGAGCTCACTCTGATCGCTCTTGCTGCGAACGCCTTCACGCCTTCATGCGCGAGTGAAAATCTGGTTAGGTGGCGTCGGGCATGTCGACTGTACTGATTATGATTTGAGATCTGTACTGATTATGATTGTTGTTTGTTTTCCAAATTATCTGGCCAACAATTTATAATTCTAAATACAAGTAAATGTAGTTAGTATTAGATACAAACATGCAAGACCAAGTTTTGTAAACATGTAATCATGAGATCTTTTGAAAATCAAATCAAGAAGCTAAGCTAACCACGTTAAATTCCCCTGTTTGTAGCGGGCCGCCGCGGAGCCGAGAGGCCGCATTACCGCGTCACGAAGCTCGTGTTCTACCTGTCTTATGATAAAAACTACAATAGCTAATTTTTTCAAAAAATACTTTTCGAAAAAAAATAACTTTTTGGCTACATTTCTCTCGCTTACATAACGCACCTGACCTTAAAACAAAAATTTTCCTCACAATGTAACTTTTTTATGTCAATCATTAAAATGTACAAAAAAGATTGGAATTTATTTAGTTTTTTAAGTGTCAAGCAGTTTTTATTTTCGAATTAAAACCACACCATTAGCGTCACGCACTATTATGATATGAGTGTGTAAAATTTCAAAGAATTTCGAGCATTTTAAGGTATTTAAACTGCGGTGTAAATGATAAGCGCACATTTATAATTTCTCGCCTTTCCAGCGTCGCTCTACGTTTCTGTATTCAGCTAAGATGGCCGACTTTAGCTTCAAATACGACAATTAATGGGATAGCCAGTCTATTTAATTCTGTGGTCGCTGTTACACACACACCAGCACGGGGTTGCATGGTTTGCAAAGAAGGCGAGGACGGTGCCGAAGTAGAAAGAGAGGGAAACAGGTTGTGTCGTTCGACTGCGCATCAACTCTGCGCATGGCCGGGAACGATCTGAATTGAACGACTCTTTTGGCCGGGAACGATCTGAATTGAACGACTCTTTTGGCCGGGAACGATCTGGATTGAACGACTCTTTTGGGAACTGTTCTTTTGGGATCGGTTCTGTCGACATAATGGGAATTTTCAAACTTTGGCTTTTCCCGCCTATGTAGGAATAATGGGACGGTTGAACTTTGTCGACATAATGAGACGATTTCGTTGTGTAGGAATAATGGGACGATTTTGCGTTTGTAGGAACAATGGGAATCGACATAATGGGACACCAAAGTTTATTTTTCCCATTATATCGACACCAACATCGAATCGTCCCATTATGCCGACGTTGTCGACGTAATGGGACGATTTCATGTGTAGGAATAATGGGAAGATTTTGCGCTTGTCGATATAATGGGAATCGGCATAATGGGACTCCACGTTTAATAGATTGAGAAGGTCCAACGTACGCAATGAAATACACATCATTCACACCTAACTGTGTTACGTCAGAATTGAGGGGCAACTAAGCATAGCCAGCTGTCTTTAACTTATATAATTATTGCATTGTTTATTTTGGCCAGTTTTTTAAAGTCTGTATAATGGATAATGGGTGTACTTTTAGTTATTTGTAGTTTTTTTTTTTTTTTTGCAATGATAAGAAAAATATTGCATAAATTTTACTAAGAGTTATATTTTATATTTAACCTGTATAGTGTACTAGCTGTTGCCCGTCACGGCTTCGCCCGTGTTGAATTTTTTTTATCTCTTTTAAGACCAACGATATCATCTTTATTAAAATATACTTTAGAATTAATACATTGAAATAGTGAGAGCGGGGCACCAATGAGCAAAGAGGAACGATCATATCAAATATTAACCCCGTAGGCCATAGAGTAATTTTTAAGTCCAGTGGGGCGGAGCCCTAAAGGGCTTCAAAAACTATATTTCCAAAACCGTTTCTTGGTGACTTCCTATGAGCAAAGAGGAACGATCGTGGCAAATATTAACCCCGTAGGCAATAGAGTAATTTTTAAGTACAGTGGGGTGGAGCCCTAAAGGACTTTTAAAAAACTAATATTTTTAACGATAAAAAGTCTAATTTCGCATTATGATAAAAAAAAAACGTTGTTCATCACTCGGAGCAAAAGTGTCTTTTTGATGCTTAATCGTTTTCAAAAACACGGCTGCGCCTCGTTTTTAAAACACGATTGCGCACCAAAAAGACCCACTTTTGCTCCTAGTGATGAAAACTACTATTCATTATCACATGTTTTCAATATTTGTATTTTAACTCGCATATCATTGTTTATAACATTCTTTACTCTGGTTTTAACTATACCTCCATCTCATATCTCTTTTCAAGGTCTTAAATTCTTTTTAATAGTTTAGCTCAGGTCCTTCGAGTATTTTTATTGGTTTCCCTCCAATATCTTGGTAAATACCTAAGAGCAAAGAGGACCGTCTATGAAAAAATTAACCCTGTAGGCTCTATAGTAATTTTGAGGTTATTTGGGGCAGAGCCCTGAAGGAAATGTGTAAACCACTTTTTATTGAGCAACTATGACCAAAGAGATCACTCTAAATTTCAACCCCGCGGGCAATATAGTTTATAGATTCGTTATATCTTTTAATTCGTATCGTAATTGGCCATAATTGTAACATTATATTGAAGTTCCGAAGACATTTGCGGTGGAGCCCTGAAGGGATTATTGTGAAAGCGTTTCTTAGTAAGCACCTATGAGCAAAGAGGAACGCCAACGCCAAAAATCAACCCTAGACCCCAAAAGTAATTTTGAAGTCCCGTGGAGCGAAGCCCTAAATATGCTTTACAAAAGTGATTCTCAGTGAGCACCTAAGGGTAAGGTTTATCTTCCATTTCTAATTTCAGCCTTTTAGGTCATCTGGTTTTTCATATTCGATGTTCCATAGATTCATATTTAAAATTCGCCATAAGAATAACATTAGACCAAAATTTAAATCGAGTGTGGCAGAGCCCTGATAAAATTTAGCAAAACAGTTTCGTAGTGAGCACCTACATATGAGCAAAGAGGATCGTCCACGTCAAATTTCACCACCATAGATCCTATAGTTTTTCAGACTATTTGTTTCCTATATTCGAATTTAAAAGTAGCTATGAATAACATTAGATGGAAATTTTGAAGTCCTGTGTGGCGGAGCTCTGACGGAATTTTGCAAAACCGTTTCATAGTGAGGATCTATGAGCAAAGAAGAACGCCCATGCCAAATGTTAACATCGTAGGTCCCTTAGTTTTTCAGATTCGTTGTTGCCTTGATTTGTATAAAATATTGGCCATAAGAATAATATTAAATGGAAATTTTGAAGTCCTATGCGGTCGGCGCACCGAAACTGCGATCCTAGTTTTAATCCTCAAAAGGGTTCGCTAATCCCACAACCAAAACTGCGATCCTGGCACAGCGGCCCATCAGCAGGTAGCGGAGGGTCCAGCGGGGATTCCAGCGTCCGGTGTAGGCTAATGGCTCTAGAATCTAGAATGTTATTTCGCCGTCCGACGTGTCGCTCAAGTCACTTTTCAACTAATGCCAATGAACTGGGACTTCCAAGTTGTACTAAACTCCCACATACCCCTTAAGAGTCATCTTCACCCCTGGGCCAGTAGCCCATTGTTGCTCAGTCGGCAATGTTAACTATGCGGCTTTTAATGCAAAACATGGCATTTGATTTCCCTGTTTCGGACGCCGTTTTTCAACCGATTTTCTTTAAACTTGGTAAGTGTTTAGTTGAATAGTTATATTAGGTCCCTCATACCTCGAAATTTTGAAAATTTAACTAATTTCACTAAGGAAAATCGAGTTTCGGTACTTTGCCACGTCACAGAGAGTAATATTTGATAAAATTTCAAAATTTCAAGGTATGAGGGACCTAATATAACTATTCAACTAAACACTTACCAAGTTTAAAGAAAGTCTGTTGAAAAACGGCGTCCGAAACAGAGAAATCAAATACCGTACCATGTTTTGCATTAAAAGCCGTATAAAAAAAAGCCGTAGTTAAAATTGCCGACTACGCAACAATGGGCTACCGGCCCAGGGTTGAAGATGACTCTTAACCTGGACCAATAAACAAAGACTTTCAGGGTGTAAATTCCTTCTTTATTTTCCCCCACAAATATATCAGTCATTCTCAGTTTGAGAGCAAGAGCAGCAGTATCGTCTTACGTACAGTATCGTCAGTTTCGTCCCGGGGGCGGCCTCCGTGCCAGGATCGCAGTTTCGGCGTCTGCCTGGGGTCGCCCTTGGGGTAAGGATCGCAGTTTTGGCGTCTACCTGGGTCTTGGATCGCAGTTTCGGTGCGCCCTATGCGGTAGAGACCTGAAGGAATTTTGCAAAGCCGTTTCTTAGTGAGCATTTTTTAACACAGAGGAAAGTCTATAGAAAATTTCAACCCACTATACCCTATGGTTATACAGATTATATAGTACATGAGTGAGTGGTATTTGACAAAGTAGATTAAACTCATTAAACTAACCTAACGTAACCTAAACTATACTATAAACATTTTTACACCAGTTAAATTATTTACAAAGAGATAAAAATATTATCATATGGTTACGTCATCCTTTAAATGTATTATTCCACTAACAGCTGATAGCTTTGAATCTCTAACAGCTAATTACATCAAACTTTTGAAGTCGTGTGGGGCAGAGCCCTGAAGTAATTTCGCAAAACCGTTTCTTAGTGAGCTCCTATAGGCAAAGAGGAACTTCCATTCCAAATTTATACTCTGTGTATCCAATAGTTTTAGAGATTCGTTGTTTCCTAGATTCGTATTTTAAGTGCAGCATAAGAATAACATTGTAACGAAATTTTGAAGTCGTGTGGGGTGGAGCCCAGCAGGAATTTCGTAAAACCGTTTCTTAGTGAGCACCAATGGGTAAAAAGGAACGTCTACTCCAAATGTCAATCCTTCAGGCTGGCTACTTTTGGAGATTCGTTGTTGCTTTGGGTTCGTATTAAAACCCCCCATAAGAATAACATTGTAGCGAAATTTTGAAGTCGTGTGGGGCGGAGACCTGCCGGAATTTTGCAAAACCGTTTCTTAGTGAGCGTTTTTGAGCAAAGATAAACGTTCATGCCAAGTTTTAACCCTCTAGGCCTTCTCTGAGGTTTTGGAGGTTCTCTGATACGTGAGTGAGTGGTATTTTACAAATATATAGTAGATGAAATTCAAAGATACATTTGAAACGCTAACTGGTATATAAATTTTAGTTTATCAACCAACAGTTGACATTACTGTGCGATGATCCTAAACTTTATTTTAAATCTTAAAACTTGCATATCCACCTGAAATATTTTTAAATGGTCGATTATAAATTATATTTCATTTGGTTTTAGCAAACAAAATCAATGCATTCTAAAATTGAATATTATTTTCCTTTCAGTTCAATATAGTAATAAATTAAACACTTTGTAGTAGGCCCTACTCACTTTAGAAATTTTTCAGCAATGTTCTATTGTGATGCCCATATAAACTAAGCTTTAATAATTACTCTTTTGACAGTAAAGAAACGCTGACAGTGATTTTCCAAACCATTACAGTGGATTACTGTAGATTTACATTAACACAGACGAGGTTTAACCATAATTACCTTTACACAGGTCCGCTGTAGAATTCATTAGCCCGACACGCCAGCGGCGTGGCGGCTTGGTTCTGGGGGAGTAATTGTTAGATAAAGCAGTTCACAATAATTAAAATTGTTGAAGCAATCTGCATAAAAAATATTTACAAGAATTATAGAAATACCCAAATAATAATTTTTATTACTAGGACGGAAAGTAAAAAAAAATTAAATAAAAAATTAACTAATTATATTTGTCTTACTCACTATGTTTTGCAATTTACCAATTTAACTGATCTTATCTCTACAGATTTTGTCAAGTACAATTTCCGCCTTGTCAACATTTTATTTCTCTTCTTTTTCTAATAGTCTGAAAGTCTTCATTAACTATTCCTCTCCTAAAGAAAATAAGCCACGAAGAGGAGACCATTGCTGCTTCTGAGTACAGCACAGAGAGAGGTTCCACAGAGCAGTTCAAAGTGAAGGTTTATTGCTTGTTTTGTCAGGACAAACAGATCGACCTCCAAGTCGACAAGACGAGTCTCAAACTTGCAGAAACAAAAAACGTCTAGACTCCTTAAAAATATCATTGAACTAGCTAACAGTTTGTCAAAAATGACGGGTAACTTTTATGATGATTTTTCTAAAGAGGTGTGATGTTTTATAAGTTTCAGTGGTCTCAAATGTTATGAAAACCGTAACGACATGAATTAAAATTTAAATTTTGTCTTTCCCTTAACAATGTGAATAGTTATGCAGTATAAAAATAATAGTTCATTCTTTGATATGGTTTCAAAATATGGGAATTACAAAATCCAGATAGAATGGAACGATTTTTTACAATATTTCCATTCTAACCATTCCAGATGTCTATTATTGGTATTATCTACGGTATTCAACATGTTTTTGTCTTTCTTAGTCTCTTTATTGCATTTTATTTCAATCTCCTTCCTTTTTCTTAGTATTTCTTCTTACGTATTTTATTTCTCGTTTCTTCATAGTTCATCTCCTGTTCCTTCATCTTTATTCACTCCTTTTGTTTGTCAGTGAGCACAGTTAGGCATTTTACAATCAAAAAATTACAACTTTGTTTTTTTTTATTAAAATTTCATTTGTTGTTGGTTAATAAATATGTATCATCAAATTAGTTGATATTCATAAGATTAAATGGTAAATGACATCACCAACAAAAATTATTTTTTTTATGCAGTAACCAACATTTTTTAAATAGCCAACTGTTAAATATGTGTTTTGCTAATTTCAAAATACTACAGTAATTTCAATTTGGTGTCCATGCTTTTATTCGTTATCTGTCAACGATCATTGAAGTTGTCTGAATTGTTTACTAGAACTATTTTGTAACTCACCAGTGGTGTTAAATTGTAGTGTAAGAAATTGATCGCCTGGGGTAGTAAACAAATCGATAGAATGACATCTTAAATTGGTCGAAATAAGGTTTATTTTTTATTTTACGGAGTTATAAGGCATTTTCAGAGGGCACTATAGTTTTCCTATCATCTAGGGCCCATAAAAAAATGACACCATAATAGCTACGATAAGTTTGGTAGTTTTCTCTCTAGAGCCTTAAATGCACTCTTTTATTATACAAGATAATATACGATGATAAGATAAGATAATATAAGATGATAATATAAGATGAAGATGATAAGATAAAATTATTATAAGTCTTTTACTTACAAGACCACCAATTTTTTGATAAGTTATTTTTGTCATGTAATTAAAAACAATAAGGTTATATTATACTGTAAATAATAAATCCTTGTTTTGATCATTTAGTCAGTAGACTACATAAGAACATGTTTGGTATATGGATAGCTTATCTATTGTTGAATTCAATCTCGTTTTACCATATAAGATTTACAATCATTTTATAATATTATTGTACCTCTTATAACGCTATGACATTGGCTTACCCTAGCAATCTGATAATGTATGTAAGAATATTTTTGTATCAACAAATCGTACTCCTTATTGATTATTCACAACTAATTGCAGCTGATTGCAAGTGATTTGAAAGCAAAAATTTGTGCCTCTCATTTTAACAGATCTTATATAATAAAAGAGTGCATTTAAGGGTCTAGAGAGAGAACTACTGAACGGATCGAGGCCGTTTTGGTGTCAATGGATTTCTTGTGACTCCTAGATGATAGGAAAAATATGGTATCCCTCAAGAAATGCCTTATAAAGCCGCAAAATGAAAATTAGACCTTATTTAGACCAATCTAAGACGTGATTTTGTCAATTTGTTTACTGCTCCAGGTGATCCATATATTACATTGAAATTTGAAAGCACTGCTGCTTTACAAAGTGTTTTTGTAAACAAAACATACAACTTTTCAATGCTATGATAATTGACGGATACAAAGAAATCAAGGACACGTAATGTTGCAGTGGTTTTTAAAGCAGTAAAATAAATATTTAACAGCTGATGCTTTCGTAAAATTTTGGTTGCTATACTATAAAGAGAGTTTATTTAATATAGATGATTGAATTTATGTATTTAAACTTACGAGTTATTTATACATATGTTTTTATAACTATAAACTAATGAGATTTAGGTTTTAAAATATATAAACATAATTCTCCCCACCGTATTTGAATCCATTAATTTTTTTCATAACTAAGTCATATTACATACATCCTTATATTGTTATTTTTCTTCGATCGCGTAGGCTTATGACTCTACATGTTTAACAGTTGGTTTATTGTTCCCCACTGATATAAACAATGGATAACAAAAATTGAAAATGCGGAACTATGTACTGGAAGAAATAAGTCTTGAAATTTAAAAGAACAAATACCAAGAATGAGAAAAGGAGATGGAAATAAAGTGGAAACAAAAGACAGAGAATAAACATTTTGAATAGTGTTTTAGTGAAGGTAGAAAACCTACTATACTATTGACTTAGAGGACAATGAAGTAACACTTAGTACACTCAGGAATGTACTTCTATACCATTGCGTGAAAAATTCAAGTCAGAACTTGAAAGCAAGGTTAAATTAGATGCATAAACACTGTGGAAGAGCCTACAGAATGGTGCTCAGCGATGGTGATGATACCAAAACCTAATTAATGGGGACGTTAGACTCTGCGTGGATCCAACAAAGTTAAACAAGAACGTAAGGTGGCAAAAATGGCAGAGGTTGAAGACACACTTAATCAGACTGGTAAATTTAGAGTGTTTAACAAATAAGATAAAAATTCCGAATTCTGGCATATTAAATGGGCTCTGAGTCAGCGAAATTATACCAATAAGTTAATTGGCCATACAACTGGAATAGAGAAAATGGAAATCCGGTTAAAAACCTTTAATCATTATCTTTTCTTATATATAGTCTCATAGGCCCACTATATTGTAAAACCATATGATAGTAAGTATTATTAACTATTTAAACTTATAAACTATTATTGATATACTAGAGATCGCCTCCTTTGAAATTAGACCAAAATTTTAGTTGATTTGGATCCAAGAAGTTTAAAAACATTTTATGACTGAAACCTCTGTTCTTCCTGTTTCAGCAGTTGTTTTTACAACAGCTGTCTAATGATTAAATCAATTCTCCTTCCTCCAAAAGATTAACATTGAAACTTTGAAAGCCTCTGGGGCGTAGCCCTGGAGTCAAATGTGAATTAGAATAGAATCCTGCTCATCTACAGGACTAGACCTTTCCAACGGTATGCTCGGATTTATCCTACAATGCACATGAGCTGAGAAAAAAGGAGGAAAAGAAACATGCTTGCCTATTATAGAAGACTAGGAAATCGCCCACTGATAAAAAATTTTACCAAGAATATTTAGTTGATCTTGAGCTAATTAGTCAAGAAAATTATATGTAAAACATACTGTTCTTCCTGATTTGCTATAATTTTTTATTACGACAGCTGTTTCATGATCAATCAATTATCCCTCTCCCATAAGGTTAACGTTGAAACTTTCGAAGCCTTTGGGGCATAGCCTCGGGGGTCAATGTGAATTAAAATACCATTCTGCTTATCTAGAAGACACTATCTTTCAAACGGGTTTCGCGGGTTTCTTTTACGTTGCTCACAAGCTGAGAAAAAATGATGAAAAGAAACATGTTTGCCTTATTAATATAACTGTTCACATTGATAAATAAATGGGAAATTTTAGTTTTAATACTGTTTTGTCTGTGTATTAATAAACTCTGTGACCATTTTCAAACGAGAACATCAAATTCATGAATAACCATCGTGAAAATTACCCGTCATTTTTGACGGGCTGTTAGCTAGTAATATTATAAAATTTTCTTTACTCAGTAAGTAGTAGTTATATTAGGTATCATAGGATTTAAAATTTTATTTGACATACTTATACATTCTTTAAGAATATTTTTAACTTAAAATAATAACCCAGAAAATATATTGAATTGGAAATCTAACCTAAAATTGAATTATATTTATACTATTTATTCCAACATCTGATAATTTGCATAAACAAAACATAAATATCATAGCTCAATCAAGTTAAAAATGAATACAAGGATGCAGACTGGTGCTCTTAAAAAAATGGGAAACTACTCACAAACGGAGAAACAATATTACACTGAAGTGAATAAAGGCAATACCACCCTTATGACAGAGTTAGAAGTCCTATTAAAAGAAAAAGAAAGAATCGAGTACAACATTAAAATTCTGCAAAACCAATATGTTAACACCATTAAAATTAAGAACAATGCCACTGTAAATATTCCCAATAGTGATTTATGGTTAGAGGATGCTCATATTCAAGCATATTTTAATTGTTTTAGTGACCATATTGCTACAATCCGAAACGATATACTACTAGTAGGTCCAAGCACGTCAACAATATTAAGATTAGAACAAAATCAGCAAATAATTCAGGAAACATTAAGTGGTCTATCTTATGGTGACATGAATCTGGTCTTCTTTGCTATCAACAATTGTTCTAACATTGAATCTACAGGAAATCACTGGAGTTTACTTCTATTTAATAAACTTAATAAAATCTTTTTTCACTTAGATAGTATTCCAGGTCTCAATATTAACTATGCAAAACAACTAATTAACAAATTGGATCAAATGAACGAATGTAATTTTGTCGAGCTAAAATGCCTTAGACAGACATCCAACTTTGAGTGTGGGCTACACATGCTTCTTAATTTGAAACATATTATTGATAGTGTAATACACGAAGATGTTTTAACAGAATTATTGGGAACCTTTAAAAACACATTTCATGATACTAGGTTGCATAAACATACAGATGAATGTAGTGAAACTTCCCAAAATCAAGAAGCAATAAATGGAGTAAATCTGTCTAGCGGAAATGAACTAAAGCAGCATTGCTTGAGATCAATGAATAAAACATCAAACACCTTTGAATTATTAAAAAATAGAAAAAAGTAACAAAATTACTTTGAAAAAATCAAAACAAAAGTCTATTGAAACCAAGGTAAATGATGCAATTGTAAATAAAAATAGGTTTTCCCCACTCAAAATTTTTGACGAAGATTTATCAATACCACAAACTGAAGAAATAGAGTCTGAACCAATAGTTTTGCCAAAAAATAAAATATATTATCAACAACCTTGTGAAAGATCTGTGGCCAGCATTGAAAATATATGTAAGACTTCAGTGAAAGAAATCATATTAGTGGATAAAGTTAATAACATAAATAAAGAAGATGATGGTCTAATTATAACAAGAAATAAGAAAACTAGTAGGCACAATGATAATACAAAAAGAGAACCTAACAATTTAAGAAGTACAGAAAATCTTCCAAGGAATGACAATAGACAAAACATCAGTAGGAAAACAGTTCCTAAAATCAAAATATTTTCTGACAGCCACGGGAGGAATATAAACACACTCCTTCAAAAGAGGCTAAAATATTCTTATGATGTTACTATTGAGATGAAACCTAACGGAAGACTAAAAAATATAGTTGAGAATTCAAGAAATATAGCAAAAGATATGGGTAAAGAAGACTATGTAATTGTTATTGGAGGAACTAATGATGTCGATATGGAGATAAATGAAAGTGAATTAATTAAAACTTTTGAGCAAACTCTGATAAATACTCCAGACACAAATGTTATAATTTGTACTATACCATTTCGATATGACCAAGTTCACTTCAATAGAAGAATCAAAATCATAAATCAAAAATTAAAGGCATTAACTAAGAAATATAAGCATTCTAAATTAGTGTCATTATCTGGTCTTAATAGAGAGCATTACACCATACATGGTCTTCACTTTAATTTAAATGGAAAATTTTTATTTACAAAGTTATTAACAAACAACATTCCGAATATTATATGCAACAGTTCAATAAATATGATACCTATTATAACAACAATCAGTAAAAACTTAAATTTTGAAACTAGGCAAGTTTTGGCTCCCTATAATGAAAAATACAGCCAGGAAACGTACACTATAACAAGAAAACATCAAAGGTGTATAAAAGATAAATCGGGTTATTCGCAAGCAGACAATTTACAGATAAGACCAAATCCCTTTCACATGGTTCAAAAGGGCTTTGTTTTCAGAAATAAAACTAATTTTTTAGGAGAAAGTCTACATTACCACATGAAAATTTAGTAAGAACTAATAAATTAAGATTTGAGAAGCCAGTAGTGTGTTTTGGTCACTTTTAAAACCGGCCACGTGCCCACCGGGCCACGTGCCGCGGCAGCTGGCGCCAGCTGCCATGTCACATAGCTTCCGGTGGGGGTTAGAGGGTATATATGGGATGCTGTAGTTATATTTTATGCCATATAGGTTGGGGTGGAGATGGCGATAGTGTTGGCGTTAGGGTGAAGTGAATTTGCGCATAAAATTAAAATTAAAAGTTAGTTCAAAATTGAAATTCGTCGGTGTTAACGAAACTCTAACAGTTGAAGAAAAATTAAGAGTTAGTTCAAAATTGAAATTCAAACTTATAACTGAGATGTGGAAAATATGTCAAGGTCATCCAGAGTAAGTTTTAAAAAATTCTATCCAACTATCACCAGAAATAGTTTTAAGTTGAAGTAGTTGGTGATAGCGGGATAATTGATTCGTGCCATGGGAGAGGTGTTTATCGTTTGAAAGTTGGCGATCGAATGAGAAGCGCCGCCTAGGGAGAGGGCTTATAAAATGGCAACCTTCCCCCACCAACCCTTCCCCCACTCCTTTAGACCAATAACCGGTCGCCGACTCTATGTGGTGAAACTGAACTAGACATGGCGGCCGCCATGGATAATTCTAACCTCAAACCTTAGTTTTGCATTGGTGAGCATGAGCCACCCCCACTCCTTTACCTTTCTTTTATATTTTTAAAACCGAACAGATGTTCGGGCAGGTGTTGGGGGCAGAAATGTTAAAATATTGGGGTGGAGATGGCAATAGCGTTGGCGGTCGGTTGAACTGAATTTGCGAATAAAGTAACTAGGGTTGAACTAAAAGTATACATAAATTAAAAGTTAGTTGAAAACTGAAATTTGACGGTGTTAACAAAACTCTTAATAGTTGAACAAAACTAAAAGTTAGTTTAAAACTGAAATTCAAATTTATAAATAGGATCTGGAAAGTATGTCAAGGTCATCCAGAGTAAGTTTTAAAAAAGCCTACCCAACTACCACCAGAAATAGTTCTAAGTTGAACTAGTTGGTGATAGTAGGATATGTTGAAGTAACTTTTGAATTTTATTAGTGAACATACAATTAATGTGCAACAGCAGAGTTTAAACAAGTTGAACTTTTGTGATGAATTACAGAGTTGTAAATGCAAACACCGACGACGATGAGAAGGTAAATGCAGAGTCCCCAGATGATGTATTTGAAAAGCTTGAACAAATGTAACATTTCAAGTTGGTTTTCCCGTTCCATTTCCAATCGTTTAATTTCCAATTTCAATTTATCCTCTTCCATTCTAGTTACGAAGGGAACTTCATCCATCATATCCATCATGATTGTGTTAGTGTTTGAAATTTTAGTGATGTTGATAGTTCAGAAGTCGAAGACGGAATAAGAAGTGAAAGGGAGAAATGTTAGTTAAATAAAGAAGTGGTGGGGGGAAGGATGAATTACAAAGAAGTGGTGGGGGAAAGACGTTGCTCTTCATTATTACCATCAGTAGTGTCAGATGGTGCAGGAGTTAGATTTAGTAAACTGTCTTCGTCTAAACTTTCAACCTTATCACAAATAGGACAATCGTATGTTATTTCCAAATTCATTTTGATGGTTGTAAAATTATCTACAAGTTCTTGTAAAATATTAAAAATGTCTTGTAACTCTTCTTTAGAGTTTATTTCAAAACTAGAATTCATTCGGGCCAATGGAGAGTTGTTCATTGTTGGAGAGTCGGTGATGGAATGAGGATCGGCGCATAGGGAGGGGGCTTATATAATGGTGACCTTGAGCAGGCGTCTAGGGAGGGGGGCTGTCTAGGGAGGGGGCTTTTATATGGGGAACCTTGAGCTTATGATTAAATAAAATGTTTAGTTCTTCTTCTTCGTCTTTTAATTCAATTATTTGAACCGAAGTAGTTGTTTCATCCTCTTCACTCGATGAAGAAAACAATTCACCAGGATTTAAATATTGAACTACAATTCTGAACCATCTTATAGGATATTCGTCAATGATAGAAAGTAAGTTTTGAAACAATTCTTCCATCTCTTCCCTGTCAGTTATTATATGTTCAAACTTGATAAATTTGTTTTCCATGTTGTTAGTTAGAGTGTTGGAAGTGGAATGATTTAATATTATATAAAAATTAGAACTAGTGGTGGGGGGAAATCTCAAGGTCATCCAAATGAAGTTTTAAAAAAGAGTGTAAAACTGAAATTACACATTTGATGGTTCTACAGGATCGGAATACCAATCTGATCTGTATTTACATCTTTTTATCATATGTGTACAAAAATCATCTTGATGAGAATTGGTGCGTTGACAATGAGCAAGATCTAGAGGGTGAAATTTGAAACATCTTTGAGGACAACATGTATGAAAATATCTTGATTTGTAAAATTTGAAAGTTCGCAATTCCGGTGGTGGTAGTTGTTTTGTTTTGCATTTGCAATAACAAGATCCGAAGAATTCACATTTAGTACAAGCTAACCCATCCACCATCATTGGTCCTAAATCTGTACACTGTTGTTCACAACAGTAACGAGGTTTGTACTTGTATTTTTGCTCTTCCATGTTGACGCTGCGGAGTCCAGTGAAAGAATAAGAGTGTATAGTGTTGAATAGTGAGTTTTATGTACTGTGAAAAGTGGTGGGGGTAATTTCAAGGTCATCCAAATGGAGTTTTAAAAAATTATACCTTACAAGTGTAAGGATTATTAAAATTTAGGAAGTTTGTTTCTCTTTGTTTTCTTCAGACTTTTTCTCTCTCTCCGCCTTAGCCATAGCAACAAGTTCTTCTGTTGATAATGGATGTACTTCAGGAAATTTTAAAATTAATTTAGCTTGATATCCTTCTTTAGTTAATACATCTAAATCTTGGGTCATTTGTTCAATGGTGTTGTAGTCTTTTCCATAGATTTTTCCATCAAGTTGAATCATCATTCTGTACAACATTTTCTTAAATAGGTCTTGTCGTGGTGAGAGCTGAGAAGCAAATGATTATTTATACAAGTATCACATCCTTTTTATTAACTCACATTGATCATGTGATTCTTTAGTTGTAGTTTTGTCTGTCAAAAGTTATTCAACATTGGTAATACTTTTGGAACTTGATGTTATGTTGACCAGTTGGCGATGAAGAAGTTGTAGGTTGTGTAGAAATAAATATTTCATCATCGCAATATTTTGTTTTAGTGAACATCCTTGTATTAGTAGCACTAACATCAACAGTTAAGTGATAACCACCGGTAAGTAAAACTCGCATTTCGTTGGTTAAATCTTCGAGTTGTTCAAAAGTTGTAATGGTGTTGGTATCATAAGATGCACATTTGACTTTGAGAGACATCTTTTAGTTTTTATATTAAGCGATAGAGTGAGCGAGATGTGTACGGTACGAAAGGTAGTCGTAGACTGATGAATTTTACAAGTAGATTTTCGCTTTTATAATCACACACAAGTGGGTCAAGGTCATCCCGTGGAATTTTTAAAAAAAGCAACATATTGTAATGTACAAAGACATCACAATATGTTGCTTCTTTTAATTTTTTTTGTTTTTTCTTTATATCATATTTATTGAAAAACAATTACAAACAAATAGTTACAATGTTATGTACAAACTAATCAGTAGTAGGTGTTACATGAATTGTAAGTTCAGTAGAGTTGTTTCCACTGGGTCCATGTGATACCAAATAGAGTGCGCCGGGTTGAATTATACGAAGATCTTCATTTTGAAGTAGTTGTACGAAGCGCTTTGGTAAGAAGATCTGAAATTTTGCTTCATCACCAATTGTATAAGGTGCCTCGCTCAAAGTGCAATTTATAGCATCACCTACTGAAGTTTCCATTTTCTTAATAGTATGAATGATGTAGTGTTTTTCTTCTTTTAGTTCAGAACATTTCTTCGTAGGTAGAATTGATGATTTAGAATGAGCGTTGAACTGATCAACTAAACTTTGAAGTAAGTTCTGTGATGCCATATTGATGTTGTTGTTAATCTTCTTGTTAATAAGAATGTCCGTCGGAGATGTTGTCTCTTCGGAGGTTTGAGTAATACTCATGCTGTGTCATGGTAGCGCTCTCACTTTTATAATCGACACTACCCCCACCACTGACACTACCCCCCACCAGTTTGTTGAAGGAAATTATTCAAGCGGTAGGCATTCTTTAAAGCGCACTGCGACCTTCGATGTTTAAAACTTTTTGATGAAATACAAAGTTCGTTGAAGTAGCATTGGAAATCTTTATCAATTATTGCATTAATCACTTCGTTGCTTGTAAATGATTGTATCCAATTTGCTTTTTCCAATCCCCTTGTGTAGATAATTTTAAACTCTTTGCAATAATGATTCATAATGTGCGGCATCATGTTATAATTAATGAAACCTTCATCCCATCTTAAGTTGTGAAAATGTTTGTTCAACCATTTGTTTGTAACTTTCGCTTTAGTTGTTAGTCTATTAAATGGTACTGGAGGTTTGAACAAATAATGATAAACTACTGATGTGTTCATGTCCAAGATTACTAATTCTTTAATAATAAAATTACCATCATTTCCTCGGAAAGCTTGAAATTCAATTATACCTCTTTTAACTTCCATTATATGTGGCGCATTAGAAAACGAAACCCGTTTATTCATGATGAAGTCTTACTAACAACTGACTTAAAAATTGAATGAGCCGATGTTTATAACAGACAGGATTGTTCTTCTTCTTTCACTTCTTGTGCCACTTCATCAATATTAAAATTGGTGTGATAGTTGTTTAATTGTCTCCACATTTCAACTTCTTGAGGTATTCTATTAAAGATTGAAGTATCCACGGGACCGTATAAAATTGGAACAAAAGGTTTTTTGTCCAATGTATCAATTAGATAGTCTTTAATTATTGCACTTGAAAATATTAGTTGTTTCAAATATCTGGTGACGGGACCGGTAGTACAACTTAAAGTATAAAATTCTTCTTTAGTGAAATATAATTTAACATTATGTGTAGTTAAATCTCTGAAGCGAACAATTTGTCCTCCACGATGTTTTACTATATCAACTTCAATATTTGATTCCAATAAACTTAATCTTGTTCTTCTTCCAAATGTGTTGTTACTTAAATAGCACTCCAAAAGATGTAAATGTTTCATGAGAGATTCCCAAGTAATTTCACTGAAAGTAACCATTTTGTTTCCATGATTTAAAATAACAATTGGTGAATAATCCATTGATTTTAAAATTCCAACTGATATACTTTTTGTCATGCATGAAGAAATTGGGTAGATAATCCGAAGAAATACTTCTGTTAAAATATTGGTTGTAATGTTAACTTCAACCTTCTTCCTTTTTACTTCTTTTTCAGCTTTTTCTTCTTCTCTCTTCTTATGTTTGTTGAATTTTAGGAACTCGTCCATTTCTCGTTCAACTTGTTTTTCTATATCTGAACTATTATCATCCATTAGAGGTGTATTTTCTTCTCCGTTAGTAGAATTCATCTTGCGAATGATGTTTCCCATACGACGGTTGAAGATAGAATGAAGTTTCTACTAATTATTTTCTCGCTTTTATATTTTTCGTAAATCCTTGAAATTTATACAATTACATAATTGTTTGTTTTGAACTTGTCTTTCACAAATGAAATTCTAACCTCAAAAATTAAAGCAGATAATTCTAACCTCAAAAATTTGCAGTTGTTGTACAATTCTTCTTAAAGTACATTCTTCACAATTCCGGTCAGCGGTGTGTAAGTAACTATTTTATCATGTAGAATTAGACAGTATGCCGAAGTTCCATCCGCTACTGGTTCTTCAAATTCCATTTCAATTTTTATATCCACACTTGATGATTTTACCGATTCATTTTGTTTTGAACAATCGATTACAATTATTGGAGCCTTGGAATAATACTGGTCAGGTGATAATAGTGGTGTATTAGTCTTTCCATAATATGACGATTGAAATCTTGCATACATATCGTATAAAATAGAAAAACGTTTTTTGCTGAACATGACATTCAAATTGTCATAGGGAAAGAATTGAGAGTTTAGGAAAACTTTACAATTCTTTATTTTACAGTGATCAAATTGACCAGCATTTGCAGTGATAACATCTTTTCGCTTAGTTTGAAAACCGAGTATTATGTACCTTGCTCGTTCCAAGTAAGTTGATGTCTTGACGGTCCATGTTTGTCGTTCTGTCTGAGGTAGTGTAGGGTATTCATGAAATTCCCAACTTCGGAATGGCATCACAATATCACGGTCAGATTTCAACTTTCTCAATAATAGGATTCTATGTTCATCAGCCAATCTTACATGAGGTACTCTCCAAACAACTTTATCCAACTGTAGTTGCCATTCCAGTTTATCTTCCGTAGTTGCAGGGTCTGCAAGTATCAAGTCCTTATTAGTTGAAGATCTGAGTAATACTAATTCTTGTTTGACATTTATTATTACCCGTTTGTAATCTTCAGCGAATCCCAAAAGCAATCGTAAAGGTACATGAAAATCAAAGTGACCGTTGGAAGCTGGTGTTATAGTGTCTTTATCGGGGGCAACCCATCCGGCGGTGACTATTGAATTCTTCTCATGCGGTGTTAATGATGTTAATCCTTTCAATGTCGTTGTTAAACCAACCTTTTTTGTTGAATCAACCGTCACCCCTGATATTTCATATCTTATTTCATCAAAAAGATATGCCATCGGGTTATTTATAAAAGGAACTGTTGAAGCAGTTTTTCCATCCAATTTTAATACCCGTCCTTCGATGTACAAGTAACTTTCACACGGTAAAGTGTAAATATCTTGTTGTTGAATGGGGATCCTTATTTCATCGTTATTGTTTAATTTTGATGAAGTGTAAGGGTTGTGCGTGTGATATTCCTTCTCCCATAGTGTTTCGTCGAACGTTGGTCCTTGAGATATATCCAGGATATCCATCGCTGTTAAGTTTCAATCCAATCTTCTGTAGAAAACGAATGTTGTCCGATGTTAACTCTTCCAATGTTGAGGAGCTACTGAGCTCCCGACTCTTCCGTTGCGGTTTAAATGATAATCCCATGTTGACTTTTATGTTGCTGCTCTGATGTGTATCCGTATAGTAATTGTTTCTCCTCTAAAGTCAACACTATGACCGTCTTGATCCAATATGTTCAGTACGATGTCTGAAATGAAACTGGTGTTTAACGGTAGGTATATCAAGTTTTGTGGCTTCTCAACAATTTTAAAACCGGGAGCCACTGTTGGATAAAATGTATGTAAAATATGTTGATTAACTCCATCTCTATACGATCCGTGTATAATGTTGCACGTGACATCGATACTATTTACTTTCAATATTGTTACAGTTGAATCACCTGAATGAGTAGTTCCAGGAGTTAAGATTTTCTTTTTTGTATCTGTAAATCCAAGTAAACTGCCAATCGACTGTTCCAAGCTGACATCAATATAATATTTTGAAGTTATTTCTGCTTTTAAAGTATTATTGTTTCCTTTAACGGTAATATTGTCTTCTCCGAGTTGTTTCTGTAATAATTGGTTTATATCATCAATTTCATAAGCTCCAGTAGGAAATGTAATTATTTTTAATTCTGAGTATTTTCCTGTAGCATCCTTAGTTTCATAATAATGTAGTAAATTATTCTTCCCTTCCGTAACATTGGGAATTGAGTTGTAGGTAGTCAAATCAAGTAATGCCGCTTCCCATAATCGTTCCTTGGATAGACGCAATGCTGGGAACAGCGTACTTTTCAATGTGGATGAATTTCCACTCAATGACACTGTATACGATGACATCTTAAAGCTGACTGACACTTTTCGCTAGAAACTCCAAACATAAATGCCCACATATTTCAGTATTGTTAGGTTGTTCTTTTTTGTAATTGTAAAAAATGTTTTTTTGAGTTTCGAAAATAATGTTGAAGTTCTTTTGGCGGTGGTAGATTGCCAAAACTGTCAAAATAGTAAACGGTTTGTCCAAGCTTTTTATAGCATACCCAATGAGTACCTGGACCATAGGTGGAATCCAAATTTACTATTCCAGTTTCATTTTTCCATATTTTAGTTGGTAATGCATCTTTCATAAAAACTCCTCGAAAGAATGGTATTTTCAAACATTTCACATAATCATTTAACTGATGATTTGTTAAGGCTTTATTTGGAATTATCAATTGACTCTTCTTATTTAGTACACACGGTATGGTCTTAGGTATAAACCTGCTCCGTTTTTTACCATTTGCCAAACAGAAGTCTTCTTTACATTTGGCTTATGAGTTCTACGACGTCCTTTTTTAATGTTTCCACCTCTTTTGGGAGCGCCTTTCTTTGCAGGTCTTCCTCTGCGACGTTTTCCACCACCTAACTTTGCTTTCGTCTTCATGGCTGTAGTTACTGCCCAAGCCGATGCTTTTTCTGCAATACTTGCGTCACTTGATTTTACTCTTTGCCAAGCTTTTTCCGCTAGAATTTTATCTGCTATTGATCTATTTGTTGAATCTTTATACTTTGAATATGCTATATCGTGTTCCTTGCAAGCTTGATCTAATTTATTAATTCCAGGATCTCCTCTTGCTAAACGCTTTGCCAATTTAGTTCCAGGTCCACAATATTGATAACCTCCGGGCAGATGTAATTCGTATGGTAAAGCGTCTATTGTTCGATTTACAACAGCACCAACTGGAATCCGTCTAAGCAGGGATAATGCAGCTGATGTTATACCACGTCCTCTCTTGCCGCTGTCTTGACGATGACTGAGCGATACGGTCTTCATTATGTTGTCTTATATAACTGGCGTGTTTACTCCACGAGATACTTTACACAAATGAATAACTTGTGCAAAATCTTTTATATTTAAAGACTTAGTTATTCAAATTAATTATATATTGATTTATAATTCTATTTTTAATCCAAGCTTCCCGTTCATCGGGTTGAATTATCACATGACTCGTTGTACTAGCTATATGATTATGGGTATCAATAAGTAAATTGCCCACTATTCTTATTAAACAATCTAAATTTACAGCATCTTTTGGATGTTGAGGATCATGTAATTGCATAATACGTTTATCATTACATGTGTAAGCTGTTGAATCACTTTTTGATGTTTTTATGACTTGTCCAATAGTAGCAGCATCATTTGAATCTTCACCTGGTAAAATATTAATTATTTTCTTCATCTTTGCATCATATTTAGTCCCAAAGTGTTTATCCCAAGTTATTGTTTGTTTCATTGTAACACAATCATTTTCTTCGTAACCAGGATAAATATCTTTTATTCTTCTATTACGACCATTGTATGTACCTAATGTACCACCAGTAGCAATTAATGTTTGCACCATTAGAGGTACATCTGTATCTTTTATACCAAATCTTCCATTTGTTATTGTTTTACGTCCTGCATCCCATTTATCATTATTTCCTTGCATTAAATTAAACTTTTCATTTCCATGTATAAATTTATCTCCCTGCTTTAACACGGCATCTTCATGTTTTACAAAATTGGATGTTTCCTTTTTTAATTCTTTAGATAATTGTTCCATAGTAACAGCATCTTTTGGTTGAGAACCAAACTTTACATTTGTCAATGTTTTACCATGACAATCAATTCCATTAACATCTTGTAAAATACAGTTGTCCTTGATGTATTTTAGGTTTACAGCATCACCGTCTTCCTTTGGGTATCCAATGTCATTTATAATAAATTTATAAAAAGAAAATCCATGTTCAGTTTTTTCCGGTATTATAGAATGTAAATATTCTTTATTAACTGAATCTTTATTATTTTTGGGATTTCCCACGTTGGTTATTCTATAATTTCCAGCATCATACGTTTGTCCATCTTTTAAGTTATTACCCCATTGCAATTTTAAAGTATTTGAAAGTTCAGATAATAAGTACTCTTTAGTAATTGCATCAGAACTTTCAGTTGGTTTACCAACATTAATTATTCTATGTGATTTAACATCGTAAGTATTCTTATGTAATTTCAATGATGTTGAAGTAGCTTCTTTTACTGTCTTCAAATTTGCTCCATCAGTATCTTCTTCTGGATCTTTAACTAGTTTTAAACGTTTATTACTTATGCTATAGTCACCTTCAGGTGTTTGCGGTAATCCACTTCTTTTTCTGTCTTCTCCAACTTGTACTCCTAACGCGGAGTACCGTCCGAACTTGTCGACGCTCATGTTAGAACTGATACGTCTTACGCTTGCAACTCTTTTATATCCGCGGACAATTATACAACTATACCACGATTCCTAAGTTCATCAACTAGAGCCACCCATTCATTATTCAAACCCGTATGACCGGCTTCCATGGCTTCATGCAATAGTCTCATTCGGTCAACCAATTTATTGATGTCGTTGTAGTAAATCACATTTGTATTGTATAGATTTTTCATCAATCCTTTACCAGAGGTTGAAGTATCTCCTTTACTCTTTTTACCATGTTGTTCAAGAAGTGATAAATCCATAAGTGATAAAGATTTTCTTTTCAATGGTTGTCTCACCGCTGGAGCAGTACGTAATGTGGGCAATTTTCGTGGAGGAAACAACTTTTTTATAACAATGTTATATTTTGTTGCACGTGAATGATTAATCATTGCATCCTTTAAGTAGTTTCTCTTATGAGCGTTAGTATTTTGTAAAATCTCTTTAAAAACACTTAAATCTTTGGATGAATATCTTAGTGGTATATTTTTAAAAATTAATTCATATAATCCTTTTGTTCCTTTATATCTATGCTCACCAATAATGATGTAATCGTCTTGAGTTATTTCAAGCTTTGAATCACCAATCTTTAATTCATTCCCATCAATTCTTGCTCCGTATATGTGTGATCTACTCAAATTCGGATTTGATTTCATGTCATGTAGCATTTTCATTATATATTTTCTTCCAAGAGGTCCATGTTGTAATATATCGCTACTCAATTGAGTTAAATTTGGAATAGATTGTTCAGCTTCAGGTATTGGCTGTTCTTCTCCCTTTTCAACAATTGGTTCTTCTTCTTCTTGCTCACTAGCACTTGTGTATGAATCATCATCTTCTTCTTTTTTTAATGCTTGTACTTCTTGTTTAGAAACTGGTAGTAAAACATCTCCTTCATAACGAGGTTTACCAATAGTTTCTGATATCTGTTTTAAAGGTTCCGTAATAGGTTTAAATGTAGTCTCTAGAAATTCTTCTCTTTCACTTAAACCCATCCTCAATGCACGATTCTTCATCCTAATAGAATCACTGAGTGATTTTATTTCTTTTAATAGTTTTTCTTGATTCACCATGTTTACACTGTGAAGTTCAACGTGTAACTAGATGTAGCATCGGTAGTTCAACGCATAAATACAAATTTATCCAACCCTATACGATATCTACCATTTTTAATATCTTCTTCCTTCATAATAACGAGAAAGCTATATTTCTCATTCCATGCTTTGCCACACATCTCTTTAAATTTTTCAAATGGCATATCCGCATTTACATGATCATTATATATATGCTTTAAATTTGTTTCATCTTGCTTGAAGATGATCAACATATTTGCATTGTCTCTTATAAGTTGTTTTGGAATTTTACTGTATGTTTGACCAATGTAAATGCTATCAATATTATGATGTCTTCCCATAGCAAAATAATTCCTTATTGTGTCATGATTTTCACAAGAAACATCGTCAAATATAAAAATAGAAAATGGTTTTGCTTCATTTGGTTGCATAATTGTTTCACTGGCATTAAACTTGTAAAAATTTACTTCAGGTACACTTGCAAGTACTTTATCCAATAATTGATATTTTGGTTGTTGCAATGATTTTGAAAAAATGTATATATTGTTAAAACGCAATCCTTTAGGATTAGTTATAAGGTTAAAAACAACATTAGTTTTTCCACAATTTGAAGGACCAGTTATTAGACACCTTATCGTATTTGGTAGTAATTCACCATGTTTTCCATAATTTAACTTATCATTGTCAACTGTCAATTCATCAATGTTATTGATATTAAATCGATCTTTTTGTTGTACAATCTCCATCTTGTATAAAGGTTAAACACACAATGAGCTATTAAACAACTATACTAAGTCTTTTGAAGGAATCCAAGAGTCTTCACTTTTATCAAACCCTAACCACCGGACTTTAACCATATCCTTTTTTCTTTGTAAAATCTTCTCGACAAGATATACATCACCAACTGTTGATTTCAACAATTCGTGTCCGTAGAATCCACCTTGAAGTAATTCACCCTTGTTATCCTTTAATAAATAGGTTTCAGGTATAGTTGGTTGCACTTTATAAATTGTAAATACTTCATTAGTCCAATTTGGTAGATATCTTTTACTAAATACACCTTTGTATTTGCTTATACGAACTTTATCGTTGACCTTGAACTTCTTTGGTTGCAATTTTTCTAATTTCGGTGTTGTATTATTTTTAATGCGTTGTAATACAATTTTCGCATTAGCACTGTTTACCTGGATAGGTTTCATTCCAATGGTACGATGATATTTGTTGTTATACTGTTTTATAAGTTGTGGTAATATGTCATACCACACATATGATCCTCGTTTTGAAAATTGTTTATACATCGCACCTTTCAATGTTCTATTGAATCTTTCAATTATTGAAGCTTTAATTTCAGAATTTGTAGAATAATGATTTATTTGATATTTCTTCATCAAAGCTCTAAAGTCTTTATTAAAATATTCTTTTCCATCATCGGTCTGTAGATGTTTAATTTTAAATTTATTTCTTTGTATTGTGGTTTCCATAGCTTTTGTAACACTTTTACCAGTCTTATCCTTCAATGGTAAAGCGTCAGCTATTTTAGTAAAACAGTCTATAATTGTTAAAATATATTTAAATCCTTTGTTTAATTTACTGTGCGGTATCATTTCAATGAGATCAGCTTGATAAAGATCATTCATCCCTTTAATGATTGTACTTCTTCTTGGAAATCTTCTTCTTGCTGGTTTATGTAGTTCATTTACAATCTTGTCCTTCACACTTTCCATCTTCAGATGTTGCTTGTACACCGCATGTAAAAATACTGATCCATAGAATAGTTTATTCTCATTTATATAGCTTGAATATAGGTCAAGGCCATTTCATATTAGTGTAAAAAAGAGGGAACATGGCATTGGGCTTGCCATGTCCCCTCTTCTTTACGGAAAGGAAAAAGGAAGAAGGTAGAGGGCGAAGAATAGGTTTACTGGTCAATAGGGTTTAGAGAGTAGTGGCCGAATGGTAAAGTATTAATTTTATCTTCTAAAATATGACGCTTGTCATCTTTGTAGCTTAATGCCCACTTTGTTTGTTTGACACTAAATAGTTGATGATTATAACTTCTAATAGTGTTGAACGTTGCAGTTGTTTCAACATTTTCAAACAAACATCTTTTATAATGTTCAAACTGTACGTTCTTCTTCAGGAAAGAAGTTTTTATTCCTTTGGCCTTCTTCGTGACTTGATGTTCGTTCCTCTCGTTTATGTACAGTTGAAATGAATACAGTTTGGACATTAATGCTACAATTTCCATCATCGGCACACCATTTGTTTCATCTTTAAATTTTCCCAATACTTTCTTATTTCTGTCATAGTCGTAATTTGGATGATCCTTAGGATAATCGGAAAAGTCGAAATCATCTTTATATATAAAGGTGCGTAGATCTTCATACATGTCATTTGTTTTAATCCAGTAAATTAGTGCATCCGTGTCCATATATGCAATACCAATGTTCTCTCTTCCATAATAGTTAACCATCTTCTTATAATGAAACTCGTACATATGTGTTTTTGAAATATCCAAGATTGACATTCCAAGATACAAAGGACGATCCATTGTAACTGACTTCTTGTTCATGGAAATAACAACTAGATTTTCATTAATAATTATAGATGAACCAAAGTTTGGTTGTTGCACCAATTTCTGTAATTTTACTGGATCAGTTACCAATTTGATATCCTTATGTTTCCTTTTGTTTTCCAAAGTCTTGCCAAATATTGCGTTATTCATTAATTTGAAAAAATCTTTTTGAAAACTTGATGTAGCGGTGGCTCTTCTTCTTGTGTTGTTGTCGATGTAAGGTTTTAACCAACAAGATTGAGAAAATTGTAGTACTCGATTAATTTTTGTAATTCTTAATCCTAAGTCTAAAGCTTGTTGTATCATCCAGTAATGTCCAACATATCGAGACTTGTCGGTTAAAGTCATCATTAATTTTGGCCATCTTCCAGTAGGGGAAATTTCAGTCTTCGGAAGAAGTGGTAAATCATAATGTTGATCATGAAGATGTTCAGGATATTCAAAATTAACATCAAAAATGTAACCAGTTTCACCATGCTTCGGTATATCCATTATGTTTCCAATCGATTCTGGATCTATCCATTTAAAATTATCATATGGAAGGGGATTCGACATTGCCCATCCGTATAAGTTATTTGCATCGAAATAACCTAGGAATGTTGTTGGTTTTGATGCATCATAATCGGGCAGATACTTGTTGTTGGCCTTGAAATGTCGTGTAACGCTTTGCGTCAATCCCCCTCGAACTCCTGACTCTAACATCATAACCATATCTATATCAGTAAGAAGTTGTATTTTACAATTTGTTTCTTTCAACATAGCTTGCCATGCTAATCCAGGTGAAGTGTACGAATGAAGAGGGTCTAATCCATATGCCGCAAAACATGTATTTCTAAATTCTTCCATTATATCACATAGTAAAGTTACATCCAATTTAACATAAAAATCTGAATATTCTCCTCTTCTGAATGTTCTAAATCCTAAATCGTTCCATACTTTACATGCATGATCATAGTCCTCTTGAGATATGTCCATGTCATAAAGTTTACTTTTGAATTCTTCTTTAGCCGGAAGTGATGTTTCATTAAATCTTTCTAAACTGTCTATGTAATCATATGGAAACACACCTTTCCGAAGTACCAAATCCAGTTTGTCGTTATTTACAATCTTCTTTGTTTCGATGAAATCTTGTTTCCTTAAATTTTCTGAAAGTTTGGATAAACTCGACGGCATAAATCTGTAGGAGTCCAAGAATCTTAGTTTCATGTTTCCAACTTCTTTGGAAAAACTTATAAACTTCTCTGAAGTTTCAGCTAACACATCGATTTTACCGTCGTCTCTTCCTAGTTCAGGTATTATAAAATGAGCATCGTACCCACTGAGGTTATGCAGAACCACAGGAATAAATAGTGGTAAACGATAGCTCAAGTTGCATTTATTACAAGCAGCACCCCTGTAATAACCTGTGAGGTGATCGTGATCTTTAACTTTATAATTCTCAATAGTAAAATCATTTTTGCATAAGAAACAACGAGTTGCATTTTCATGTTGAATTTCTTCTTCTTCCTCCATCGGTTTCATTGGTACAATATTTGTATATAATCTTTGTGCATTTCCAGCTATTGAATATAAGTGATCAAGAAATATTTTTTCTACATTTTCACCACGATATACTAGAGGTTCTGAAGTTAATCCATATCTGTTTAAATGTTCTTCTGATAATGTTGATTTAACCATTAAACAAAAACTATTTGGTTTGTGCATTTGATATTTGACACTTTTTCTAGCTTCACAATTTTCATCTTCCATAGGAATTAGTGTTGATTCAAAGTCCGCATATACAACTATAGGGATACGGTATTGATGATGAACCTTTTGAAATGTAACAAATGCTCTGTTTTCCGAAGGTAAATTAATCTTTGCTTCATAATTATTGTTACATAGCCTTTTGTGCTCTTGTAACCATTCTCTTCCTTGTCTTCCTTCTCGTTGAAAATTAAAACATCTCTTGCAAATTATCTTTCTGTGTCGAGCTTTAGAAAGCTGCTTGTTAACAAGAGAGTCGAATTTCTTAATGTACACATAGTGAGACACATCTCCTCGCGTTAGTAGTAGTAAATCCGTATGATCTGGTAGCTCTTCTTTTACAACACGTAAAGGATACACTTTGTTTGAACTATCTAATGCAAAAACATTGATAGATGTACCAGGATTTTTCTTCTCAAATTTTGATATATCTTTCAGTGATACAGGGTAAGTAATTCCTTGAAAATTGTACCTATGTCTTTGATTTTCATAGTGTTGGTTAGGTTTATCGAAATGATTTGGTACAAACTTAGATGTTATCGCATATCTAAAACATTCATTATCTTGATTTTTTACATTAATACATGATCTTGTATCCTTAATTCTTTTGGGCAAAGGAATGTAACTAGATCCCATTAGTCCATATCCATGTTTATGAACTCTTATATCTAATACTTCAATACTTGTAAGACTCCATCCGGATCCTCTTCCTTCGTGTTCCTGAATTTTTGTTAATATTTCTTCTATACAGTTTTCTACTATTGAATCAATGTTTGAACTTTCCATAATGGTTCGGTTTTTTGTTATGAATCCTCTTGGTGATAATTCTTCTTGTACATTTATAAACATAGCTTCTAGTAGTAAACCAAATTTAAGAAAGTTCAATCTTTTCAATTCTTCTTTTAAAGTTTTACTTATAATTGGTTTTGCTTCTCTAATAAATTCTTCTAGCTTCAAGTTTTCATTTTGAATCTTATGATGCATTACTACTTTACCGGGTAATGCAAATACTTGTAGATTCGGTAAAGTAGTTGAAGATGTTGCAGTTATTTCATCTTGTTCTTCTTGTTCTTCTTGTTCTTCTTGTTCTTCTTGTTGTTCTTGTTGTTCTTGTTGTTCTTGTTCTTGTTGTTCTTGTTGTTCTTGTTGTTCTTGTTTTTCTTCTGGGTTGTTGTGAATTAGTTCTTTATGACAGTCTAATAGAATTTCATCGTGAAACGATTCCGAACATTTATTGCAACAATACATGTTGAGATGTTTACTCTTCGAAATTTCACCAAGAAATGAAATGGGCTCTCATGTTCCTCCTTTTATAACAGTTCCCCCACCACTATTTCATCTTCTTCACTATCCAAGGAAATCAAACATTTTGAACAAAAATATTAACCTTCTACAAACTAATTGTTCATTCGTGTTCTTTATTCCCATTGGAGTTTTAGTATATACTTCTTTATATTCAAGCTTTAACGAACTTTCCCCCACCCAACTAATTGTAGTTACTTTTAGGTGAAAATGGCTACAGCACAGACACTTGGTTAAACTAAATTTGTGCATAAATTAACTAAAGTTAAACTAAAAATTCGCATAAATTAAAAGTTAGTTCAAAACTAAAATTCGACAGTATTAAAAAAAACTCTTACAGTTGAACAAAAATAAACGTTAGTTCAAAACTGAAATTCAACAGTGTTAACCAAATTCTAACAGTCAAACAAATAGGTCAAGGTAATCCAATTTAACGCGAGAACGAGGAATAGAGCACTAAGTGGCATGTTAGTCCATTACCACAAAGTGATCTATTCCTCGCTCTCTATTCTACATCTACTTTTTTCAGTTTACTTATTTATATTAAAATGTTCAAATTTTACTATGTAGAATGTCCATTCTTTCTCTTCAACTCTTCGATTGTTTTTAGCAATTGTAACAAATATTCGTTAGTTTTCACCAAAGTCTTTAGTTTGCTACATCCAATTTCAATGGAAGGTATTATAAGTTGTAATTTTATAAGTTCAATCTTTTCTTTCTTGCGAATTTCTTTCTTTATTATATTATTCCTTATTTTTGCTGAAGATTTAAACTCCATGTTGTTTCTGCTAAAGCCACAATAATAATAAAAGTCTCTTGAAACAACCTGCATTTATACACATTCCCCCACCACTTTATAATCCCCACTCCTTTCCCCTTCTTTTTTATATGTGGAAGGAAGTATTATAATTAGATTCCTAATATTTCTTTTCCTTCTTCACTACGTGGGGGAAGGGTAATTTGTTATTACACTAGTTGTGCAAGAAAATAGCCGCCAGTGTCCACACCTTGTTCGTAGCACTCCATCATAGATTGTGCCCACTGCAACATGCGGTCTCTGTCATTTGGTGTGACAAGGAAAGAATGACTATCACCATACAATATAAAAGAGTCAATTCGTACATAACATCCTGAGTCCAACCATTTATTAGCTTCAGCCATAAACTTTTTTATTGTATCAAATGGAAATTGTGGATCAATTGCTATAACTTTACGTTCTTCACTAAGTTCAACAGTATAATCATCATCGTCCTCATCATCTTCACTTTCACTGTCGTTACTTAAAGTGTCTTCAGATTGTTCAAAAACATCAGAAATTTCAGAAAAATTAAAATTTTCATTCAGATGAGGAGGCATTTTGAAGCAAGAAATATTGTAAACAGCAGAGACGAAACGACAAGAGCGGCGTGTAGAAGAAAAATGAAGGGGTGACCAACGCTCGCTCCGCTTTTATAATAGTATGCAAATGAGGGATAGGTGCTGACCATGACCAGTCATCGACCCAAAGGAGTGGGGGAAGTATTTTTCTTACTACTTGGATGGAAGTAGGTTAGTAGGTCACGAGACTTAGAGTGTTAAAAAATAATGGGGGAGAAACACAACGCTATAACGCGTTGTGTTTCTCCCCCAGTATTTTTTTAAGCAATAATTTGGAAAAAGCTATGTGAATTTACTTGCTACGCCCCCACCTTGTAATACCATCCAGTTTGTGTCTGAGGAGATAGTCTTTAGAGTCTAACTCATAAACTGATTTCTCTTTGCGCAAGGATTCAATCACTTTAATATTATATCTTACGCCGTTACAAGTTGCCAAAATGTGTTTGTTGTCAATAACACTTTCAAAAAAATAGACACAACCTCTCTTAAGCCTATTTCCTTTCACACCAATAATTTTGGATTGGTATTCAACAGTGGGGGTTTCTGTCACTTGTGGTTCAGAAATGTGTTTTACGACATGTACACGGCAAAAACTTTCGTTTTTTACACATTTCCTCCCACAAGGTGATCCTTTCTTAATTCCCCTAGTAAGCATTTCAGGGCAAGTAGTGGGACGGCTAAATGCCCTACGACGCTCTTCTTGTAATAATTGAAATTGCTCTAAAGGAGCGGGTTTAGGAGTTGGTTTAGGAGCTGGTTTAGAAGCTGGTTTAGAAGCTGGTTTAGGAGCTGATTTAGGAGATGATTTAGTAGCAGGTTGAGAGGAATCAGTTTTGTGATAGGTATGATCTTCAGGTGTACTAAGTGGTGGGGTAGGAGGCAATGGTGATAGTGGGATAATAGGTGTGCTAAGACGATGAACAATGGTTTCAACGGAAGGGGTATTAGGATGGTGGTGAACTGGCTTCTGCGGTGGCGGCATAGTAGTTGATGGTGGTGCGGAGTCCTTTGAAGGCGAAGGCGGTGAAAAAATACTACGAAGTCTACAAATGTTGGTTGGCGGAAGAATAGCTCCAGAAGTTGAAGGTTGAGATGCAAGTCGATTCTTGTAGCAATCAGGAAGGTTTTTGAGGCGAAGAGTTTTCTTAGGTGCAGGAACAGCCGTAGTAGAAATAGAAGTCGAAGTAGAAGTTAAAGTAGAAGTTGTAGTTGGCAGAGATAACATGGTTGTGGCTCCAAGTTCGCAGCGTAACGTCTGTAATCAGAATGAAATGTTAGCCGCAGTCGGTGCGTCTTTTATAACAATATGCAAATGAGAGGGGTAGCAGCTGGCCGAGACTGATTATTGACCTGGGAGGTGGGGGAAAAGGGGAAAGAGAAGGTATTTATTTAAAATAATTCGCATAACTTTTAACTAAAATAAGATAACCAAATTCTTCTTTTACCAAAATGTTTGTCTTACATAGACCTTTTCAATGATGTATCGCTTGTCCAAATCCGTCAATCCATTATCAAGTTATAGCCATTTTAATTTTTCAGGTCATGACCGGTCGTTCACCCGTAGTGGGGGAAGGAGTGGGGGTAGGAGTGGGGGAAGGGGGGGGGGGGAATCGACTCCATTTTTTCGGGGGGGGGGGGAAGGGGGGGGAGGGGGGGGGGGAAGGGGGGGGGGAATCGACTCCATTTTTTCGGGGGGGGGGGGGTCATTGACCCTTCCGAAAGTGGGTCAAGGTCATTCAAGATTTATAATGATCCAAGGTGATGGGAACAGTAATACTGTTCCCACCACCCTGTTTGCCTAGCGGTTCCCACTCCCAACCCACTAGTTACGTTCTGCAAGGGAGGTCCCTGGGCCGTCCGCATCAAAGCGTAACTTCCCGTCCGCATCAAAGCGTAACCATTAATTTCAGGGAAACTGGAACAGTTAATGCAGAAACGCAACTCTAACCCCACCCAAACTAATCCCACCCATCATATTCCTAAACAAAATGCAAAAAAAAGTCCGACTTGCGGATGTCCCCACCCATTTTAAATGAAGTTCAACTGAACTTCTGAATTTACAGTTAATCTACCCCCTAACATCTAGCTGTAAGGCAAACAAATGCACAAAACAAACATAAATTATTAGTACCAACACATCATTATTAAAAACCAAATAATTCAACACAACCAAATACCATCATTATTCTTAAAATTAATACACCTTAATGCTAAATACCATCATTATTCTTAAAAATTAATACACCTTAATGCTAAACCCAACTTATAACTAACATCGCAATGCGCAAATTATTTCTTAAATTAAATACACCTTACAACTAAACACACACACACACACACATACTACATTGCATTAAAAAACGCAACGTAGTAGAAGAAGTTCAAATATATATAGGCCTACTATATATTTGAAACCTCTTGCTGAGTCGCCAACAACCTTTCGCTATGAAAGTTTGTTGACGACTGACGCTAAGATCAGGCTCGTATTGCTCCTCGGATTCTCGAGTAGTGGGGGAAGTTGTTTCACTCCAGTACAGTGTTCAATCCAGTCCAGTTCGCAGCAGTGTAAAAGGAAGGTAAAGGAGTGGGGAGCGGCGCATGCGCAACAACACAAAACCAAGGTTTGAGGTTAGAATTATCCATGTGCAGTAGCGCTAAAGTGAGTAATACAGGACTAGGCGCATGCGCATAGCATGGACTGATTCCGGTCCGGAGAACTCGTTGTATGCGCAGCAGGTTTGAGGTTAGAATTATCCATGGCAGCTGCCATGTTTGGTCTGGTTTCACCACATAGAGTCAGCAACCGGTGGTGACCGGTCATTGGCCTAGAAGGAGTAGGGAAAGGTGGTGACCGGCCATTGACCCAGAGGAGTAGGGGAAGGAGTGGGGGAAGGGGGGGGGGGGGGCTCCATTTTTTCGGGGGGGGGGGAAGGGGGGGGGAGGAGGGGGGGGAAGGGGGGGAGGGGGGGAGGGGGGGAGGGGGGGGGAGGGGGGGGGAGAGGGGGGGGGGGAGGTCATTGACCTTTCCGGTCGGTCATTGACCCCAAGGAGTAGGGATAGACACAGAACCCTACTTCTCTTACTACTCAGGTGAAAGTCGGTCAACCAGTCATTTGCTTGCCATCTGCCGCCATCTGGCTGGAGTTATTGCCTCTATAAAGGTGGGTAGTTTATCGCGCTACAAACATTCATTGCCTCGCATCCGCTCGGTCATCATCTCTCATTAGTTTTATGTTATGCCTACTTCACTTACTAGGTTTGAGGTTAGAATTATCCATGGAATAGCCTTCGTAAATTCTAACCTATAAAATTACTACTCTGGCGTTCTGTTTCAATTTCTTTTACACTTCATTTTATATCTCAGTCTTCTTTTAACTTCTGAACTTAACACATCGGTTATAATGACTGCACAATGTTTAAAATTAAAGCTTTTGCGAACACAACACATATTACGAAGTACTTCTAAACCTTCAATTTCAAAGTGTAGAACTAATTTAAATAGAGTTAGGAAGAAGTACAGTTTTAACCCATTATACTCAAAGACTTCGCAGGTTAATGTTGATGATAATGTTATTTACAACATTTTGCATTCTATGTTACAATTCAACAACTTTGAACTTGTTACACCTATCGACTGTGTTCAACAAGTTTTTTTTATTTTACCCCTACTATTCCTCATATAAGCGCTGTCACCACAATTCCTACTTCATGCTCCTCTATTCTCTTCAGCTAAGCTAAAGTTTGAGGTTAGAATTATCCATGGCGGCCGCCATGTCTAGTTCAGTTTCACCACATAGAGTCGGCGACCGGTTATTGGTCTAAAGGAGTGGGGGAAGGGGTGGTGGGGGAAGGTTGCCATTTTATAAGCCCTCTCCCTAGGCGGCGCTTCTCATTCGATCGCCAACTTTCAAACGATAAACACCTCTCCCATGGCACGAATCAATTATCCCGCTATCACCAACTACTTCAACTTAAAACTATTTCTGGTGATAGTTGGATAGAATTTTTTAAAACTTACTCTGGATGACCTTGACATATTTTCCACATCTCAGTTATAAGTTTGAATTTCAATTTTGAACTAACTCTTAATTTTTCTTCAACTGTTAGAGTTTCGTTAACACCGACGAATTTCAATTTTGAACTAACTTTTAATTTTAATTTTATGCGCAAATTCACTTCACCCTAACGCCAACACTATCGCCATCTCCACCCCAACCTATATGGCATAAAATATAACTACAGCATCCCATATATACCCTCTAACCCCCACCGGAAGCTATGTGACATGGCAGCTGGCGCCAGCTGCCGCGGCACGTGGCCCGGTGGGCACGTGGCCGGTTTTAAAAGTGACCAAAACACACTACTGAAGCCTAGTGTAAAAAAAAGGGATATATAATCTGAAAATTCTTCATCAAAATGTACAAACCATTTCAAATAAAATTTCACAACTTGAAATATTCCTTGAAGAAGAAAATCCTGATATTTTGTGTGTAACTGATCACGGCCTAAAAGATAGTGAAATTAGTAAAATAATTATTCCTGGTTATTATTTAGGTTCATTTTACTGTAGAAAGATATCAAAATTTGGTGGGGTTTGCATTTTTATAAAAAACTGTTACAAAGTACAAAATCTAAATTTTGACAAAATATGCCTTGAGAAAGATTTGAAGTTTGTGGCATTAAGATAACTAATGGAAAACAAATCATTAACATTTTATGCACATATAGATCACCTTGTGGTAAATTAGATTTATTTTTCAAAGGATTGGATTTGTGCTTACATCAGACTTTGTTTTCAAAAACTAATAAATGTGTTATGTGTGGTGATTACAACATAAATACTTTACACAAAGACGATAACGTCTCTGTAGAACTGAAAAACTTATTTCAGTCATATGGGATGGAGTTAACTGTTAATATCCCCACAAGGGTGACAACATATTCAGAGTCCTGTATAGATAATATCGCTACAAATTACAAAATTTCAGAGATTAAAGATTTAAGTGTAATTATCTCTGCTATATCTGATCACTATGGGCAGTCTATTACTATAATAATTAAATCGTCTATTGATAAAACCTGTAAAAACTCAAAATACATTTGGATACGAAATTTTAGTGATTTAAAGATTCAAAATTTTAAAATGGACCTTGCTAATGAATTGTGGCATGAAGTTTACAAAGCCAATTTGGTACAAGATCAGTTTAATAAATTTCATGATATATTTTTGAAATATTTTAACACAAATTTCCCTCTTTTCAAAAAAAGAATAAATGCAAAAAGATTTATGCCTTGGCTTACTAAAGGAATTTTAATATCTAGGGAAAATCTTAAGAAACTCTACTTTAGAAGAAGAGACAACAAATCTGTAGATTTTGGAAACCACTTAAAGAAATACCAACAAATTTATAATCAAGTTGTGAAATCAGCAAAAGAAAATTATTATTCAAATCAAATTAAGAACAACCTAAATAAATCTAAGAAGTTATGGAATATAATAAAATCTGAGGTAGGAAATAATGAAAGGGATGATTACGAAGACTTAATTTTAGAAGATGGGCAAAAAATCAGTGATCCAAAAATTATTGCTAATAAGGTAAATGAATACTTTTCGTCTATTATATTAAATATGATGAACAATTCTAAGGAACCTTGCCTGTTGAAAGGATGTATGCGAGACAAATATTATTCTCTATTTCAGTTTTGCAAAATTAATGAGAGAGATATCAAATCAGTGATATCTCAACTAAAAAATTCCTCATCAAGTGGTCCGGATAATGTTCCATCATTTATAGTAAAACATAGTGCCTGCTTTATTGCAACCCCATTAAAATTTATTATAAATAACTCGTTTTCAACTGGAATGTTTCCAGAAAGACTGAAAATATGCAAAATTATTCCAATTATAAAAAATAAAAAAGATAAATTTAATATAAATAACTTACGTCCAATTACATTGACTTCAGTATTTTCAAAGATTCTAGAAAAAATTGTTTATGAACAAATGATAAATTATTTAGATTATTTTTCTGTTATTTCAAATCAACAATTTGGATTTATGAAAGAAAGAAACACCACAGAGGCAATTTATGAACTAATTTCATTTGTCACAAAAAATCTTGACCAAAATATACCTTCTTCTGCAGTGTTTTTAGATGTTTCAAAGGCGTTTGACAGTGTAAACCACAAATCTCTCCTGAATAAATTATTAATGTACGGAATAAGTGACAAAGCACTAAATTGGATTGAATCATTTATAACCAACAGACAAATTTATACTGAAATAAGGAAGAATGATTATCCAGTAAAGTCAACATCAACTTCAGAATTATCAACAGTGAATGTAGGGGTACCACAAGGAACAGTTCTTGGACCTTTGTTTTTTATATTATACATAAATCAATTGGCAGATATTCCTAATGAAGGTAAAATTATATTATTTGCAGATGATACTACATATTATAACGCAAATATGAAAAATATAGATCTGGACATATCAAATTTTATACAAGTTTCAAATATTATAGAGTGGTTCAATGACAATAATTTAAAAGTGAATAACAATAAAACAAAATTTATGTCATTTAATAAAGATAAAACCAAAATTTCAAATCCATATTTAATGTTAGAAGATGCTTATATAACTACAAGTGATGAAACTAAATTTCTTGGCCTGAAAATAACAAGTGACTTGTCTTGGACTCCACATATAAATGATGTTTGTAAAAAAATTAGCAGCGGCATCTTCATGATAAAAATCCTGTCAAAATGTTGCAGAACTAACATTACAAAATTAATATTTCATGCTTATATACAGTCACACATTGCTTATGGCTTAATATTCTGGGGAACAAGCAGTGATGCAAAAAGAGTTTTTAAATTACAAAAAAGAGCTTTACGATCAATTTTTAACATTCCAAGAACAAATTCCTGTCGCCCATTGTTTCAAAGTCACAAAATTTTAACACTTCCTTCTCTTTACATATTACAATCTGCTTGTTTTATTCACAATAATATATCAAAATTCAAACAAAGAATGGAAACTCATAATTACGACACAAGAACCAAGAAACTTATAAACACCCCTACATGCAACACAACTTTTTACCAAAAGGGTCCAAATTTTATGATGGTCAAAATTTATAATAATCTACCAGAAAAACTCAGAGAAATTAAGAGTAATAAAACTTTTAAGAAGACTTTGAAAGAAGACCTGATACAAAAATGCTATTACAAAATTGAAGATTTGTTTGAAAGAAGATGAAGATTTTTATTATATTAAGTTAGTTTGAATTATAAGTTTAAAATTGTTTATATTGTATATTTATATGATCTAACCATATAAATCAATTTGTATGGCAATTAGATCTTAAATAAATAAATAAATAAATAAATAAATAATTTATTTCTTCGCCCAACATTTAGTTTATGGCCCCATCCTGTTTTTATATTGATACAGTCGTTCCGTAAAATACTTTTTAACTTCTCTTTCAAATTAATTTATCTGAATTACAGACAGTGTATTTTAAATTAATGAAACCATTTTGGATCGTTCGTATTAGCCGTAGAATTTCAAGTTTTTAAAATTTTCATTGACATATTCCGTAAATAATTGTTTTTATTATTAGTTAAGTTAACTACTATTTTAAATTCAATCAGAATTTCCCATTTGAATAAAAGACATTACGGAAAAATAAAATAACGTACAAGGTTACTTAAATAAGATAACTTAGGAAATAAAATAATAATCGTTGTTCACGTTTCGTAGCTAAAGGGCTTGCTCGGATCTTTTAATAAAAACTAAATAAATAACGCTGAATAAAACAAATTTAATGTTATATAGTAGAGCAAAATTTTAAAGTTATTTTTGTCATGACATATCAGTTAAAACTTGTCTAGGATCTAAGTTCTCTATTTGTTTTAATTTTTTTTCACTTTATTTTGTAACTAATTTGTAATTACATAATAAAGCTAAGTAGAAACCCAATAGTAGACTCACAAAGTATTGAAATACCAGGTTACATTTTATGTTTTTTTTTTTTTTTTTTTTACAAAAAATACTCAATTTAACCACAACTAAAATCGTTGCAATATTTTCCTACCGTTTTGAAACAGAAGTAAATTAAATTACCCGAGGCTCCGCATGTATTACAGTTACTCATTTTCAAATTCATTTGTATCTACCTTACAATATACGCTTTGGTTGATTAAATATCAAAATATTTGCAAACTCTTTTATCCGTCTTTTTTCGTCACTCTCTAGTAATATGCAGTCTCAATAAAAAAATGATGGTGAAAAATATACAAAAAGAATAGACCTAATTAAACATTTTGAAGCAAATATTTTATGTTCGCCCAGATCAAATAGTTACAAATATTTCCAACTGACAGAAACACTAACTATTGAACAGTTGATGAAGGTTGTAAAAGTAACAACAACGTGATCGTGACATGCGGTTAATGAATTCAGTTACTGCTACAATAAAGGGAGTGTAACGGTAATTTAGCGTTGTTACATTTACACGCCTGTTGGTGATTTATCTTTTACTGAGAAAGTCAAAATGAATTTATAATTTAAATGTCAAGTGAATGTGATTAACAATTTTCATACGTTGAAATTGACACTGAAGTATTTTACTTGAATAACTAACTACATTCATAATGAAAAGACTCTCACGTTTTATATCAAATGACACAAGATAAAGCACATTTGTAAATAGCTAAGTGAAGATAGAGAGATCAATCGGGCGTTAATGTTGCCAGATCTGAATCAAATTTGCATCTGACGACCCCCATTAGGCTCTCCGCCCGGACCGTCTTGACTGCTTAACTCGCAGAAAGCGTTTAGGACTGTGTAACTATTGAAAAGCTGACAATCAAACTATTGAGTAGGGTAGCTTTCCAATTAATTTACTCTATTTGAAAAAAAAAACTTGTAAGTAATTTAAAAGAAAAAAATAATCGTCAATATACTTTGATGTACTTTGTGAAGTAATCAGTAATGTGGTTAATGTTACCAGTATAGTAAAAAATTCAATTAAAAATTAACTGAAGGATTTTGTATAATCTTCTATATATGTTAATAGGCAAGCATGTTTGTTTTTCTCCTTGTTTTCTTAGCTTGCGTGCATTATAAGAAAAGTGCGCAAAGCAGAAAGGCATTGTCCTGTGGATGAGCAGAATCGCATTTTAATTCACATCGGTCCCCAGGACTATACCCACAGGCCTTAAAAGTTTCATTGTTAATCTTATGGAAGAAGGATACTGATGGAATAGTTAGACAGCTGTTTTAATAATAATTGCTATCAAATCAGGCAGAACATTGAGAGAGATCGGTAATGATATATTTCTCAACAAATTGGGTAAAGATCAAGTGAAGGTCGATGTTCGACCCATGGGTGATCTCTAGTATCTGTTAATTTTTAAGAGCAATATTTACAACTGTAATGCAATTTTTATTTAACAGGTGACAAATGTTAACATCTTTTTATTTGAGTTCAATTTTAGTGAAGTGGCGCATATTTAGATAAAGGTGAATGTTAGGTCTTTTCCGGAGGAATAATTCAACATAATACTGTATAAAAAAATCATACTTTCAGTCGATTCAAAAAATTAAATAATCATGACGATTTTCTTAAAAAAAAAGTATTAAATATTTATGGATTTAGCGTTATAAATGTGTTAACCCATAAATAGATGATGTTTTACATTTTCCATTCCCAAATTGACCCTCGCATCACAATATGAATAATGAATTAAAAAATAAAAAAATAAAAAACTATAAAACATTTGTAATGGTGTTTAAGGAGATGGGGCCCTGCTTTAAAGTTGTTTGTTGTTGTAGTTTAGTAGCTATTTGCCAATGGTGACACAGTTGAAATGTCCACCCCGAACGCTGTTTTCACTGTCAGTAATGGAATTTTCCACCAGACTTTTCCTTTAACATTCCTCCACCCCTCCGCTGCTTTTACCCGCGCGTTTCGTCCCCATTTGGTCACTTAGCGCTGTTCTCCGTCTGAATTCCAACCAGGTTTTTACATTCAATTTTTAACTGTAAACGCAACTGGAGCAGTATTTTTATATCGTTTCATTCTTATTCTATGTTAAGTTTTTTTTTTTTTTTTTTTTTTTTTTTGTATAATACCAAATTATCAATTGGGATTTAATTATAGACCTAAATATTAACACTTATTTATAAAGGACTTTTTTATCGTCAAATAAACCCCATTTTTTTGGCTGAGAAGAAAATTATAATAGGTTACATTACTGTTTACAGTTACTGTAAGAATGTCTATATACCAAGAACACTAATTTGATTAATTGGTCGTTTGACAAGGTTTTGTTAGAAACAGTTTTCGTTAACACAATTTACAAACGTAAGTACGCACTGCCTCAATCTCAAAAATCTTTTTTGTAATAAAAACACTTCATTTTCAAAGTAAATTAAAAAAAAAAAAAATTGGAATCAAATCTGGATTATTAGAAGTCTAACTAAGGGCTCGAAACTAAATGAATAAACGGCGTTAATAAATAAAATTAAATAAATCTTGTGGCGTTTCTTTAATAACCGAATAGTTAAGTAAATTCTTAACTTTATTTTATAACCGCTACACTATTGTACGCTACACTATACTAGTATCTTACAATGTATCTTATGAAAACAATGTATTTTTAGTTTTATTTTCAATGTATTATTTATTCACAAACTTGTCTTCTGCTGTTTTCATCACCTCCGGACAGAATTTTCAACTTTTAACCTAAACTTTTCAATGTAAATCAATTTAACCCTAATAATATTATAAATGTGAATGTCCATTTGTTTGTTACGCTTTCACTCGAAAACTGCTCTACCGATCATCATTAAACATTGCCCACATATTTTGGGAGATATCAGAAGTAACATAGGATACTTTTTATTAATTTTTTTAAAGAAAGATGACAAATTAGTTGTCAAAAATCATTGTATTATTTATTTAATTATTTGTTGCTAATTAATTAACAAATTCAATGAGGGTGGGTGGACAGCGGGCGAGCGTGGCGTACATATGACTGCGAGTAACGTAAGCGAAGCCGCGGAAAAAAGCTACAGTATTTTTATAAATTTAAACTATACAAATGCGAATTTAACATTAAGTTAAAACTATCATTTACTGTATTGCGAAAATTTCCCATTACTAATCACTGGACCGTCACTCTTATGGCCACCATGTAGGACTACAAGCAGCATTGTCGTAGAGGCAAGACACCAAGACGACCAGCAAGGAGGAGAGATGGAGGTTGCTGCCAAGTGGCCAACTCCCGACTTGTTGAACTTGTGACTCGGATTTGTTACTGTCATCCCTCCCCACACCCCTCCCCCCGGACTACCAACAGAGAGTTTAACTGCCATGTCTATACTGAGAACTATGACCTTACAACTTTAAAATGTTTTTAACGAAGGATTTAATCAACTAAATGGCTGTGATTCACTAAGAGAATAGTTTTAACGGTAAAGAGCTTTACCTTTGTCTATCACTTTCGTTCCAATTACTGGTGGTATTTCCCTCCATTCCTTTCCTCTCCTCTTTAACGCCTACTCTTATGGAAATAATTTTCTTAAATGCAAACACGAATTCCTAGATTATAAAATAGAGGATGCCGAAAATTACGTTTTAAGCAATAACTAACTTCTCGCTGCTGACTATTAAAAAAACTTAAATTCCCCATCCATAAGAATTGCATTTGTCCAAATCCCAAAGAAGGGAGGACGTATAGCCCTCTCCATTATTCACCATCTGTTATGGGACGATGGTGAATTTAAGGAAATAAGCAAATCTACGTATCAATACACATATAGGACTGGAAGATAACTTCGACTCAAAAATATAAGAAATACATTGTCGGTTTGGATTCTGGTTTTCTTAAAATCTCTGAAGAATAATCATAAATAATAGGCTGCGGAATCATTATTCTAATTGCGAGTATATACAGGGGATGGAGCATTTGCTTGGTAAACTTATAAAACTATAAAACATCTCATAATTAATTCTTAATGGTCACACTAGCTAAATTGCCGAGCGCAAAAAGGTCTATTCATTTTCGCAAGGAGCTCGTTCGATTCGCTTACTCGCCATACCAAGTGCTGTACTCTGTTGTAATTTTTTGAACGTCATATTATCAAAAATTTAACACGTTGGTTTATTTTTACAGTTATCAGTAGATTTTTGATTTAGCTGTAGAATCTACAAAAAAGGGGCTGTGGGGTGGAAACCAGATTTTACGTAAAACCAGCTCTAATCGCCCTAACGAAAACACTAAAAAATCCTTGGACGTATAAAATAATTTTCATGTAATACAGTGTTTGTTCTAGAGTATAAGATCCTCACAAATTTCACAGACATTGGTAACTCATAATGCATTAAACTGTTTAGGCATTATATATATATATATATATATATATATATATATATGTGTGTGTGTGTGTGTGTGTGTGTGTGTGTGTGTGTGTGTGTGTGTGTGTGTGTGTGTGTGTGTGTGTGTGTGTGTGTGTGTGTGTGTGTGTGTGTGTGTGTGTGTGTGTGTGTGTGTGTGTGTGTGTGTGTGTGTGTGCTTCAAATTACAAGTATAATCAAAGTAAAATTAAATATATGCCTAATTACTTTGTAGATACCTCAAATTAATCCAAATCAAAGTTGGGTAACTTCTAGAGAAAACTCAGCGCCATTTCTGTTTACACGAACAATCGGAAATGTACAGCTATAAACTAGCGGTGTAAATACCGGAACCCTTTGGATGTTTTATGGCGGCAATAAAACCGGTGTATTGCAGTTTAATCGAGTTGCAAGTCCAACACTGAGGGCCGATATATCGCGGCCCGTGCCAGCCCCAGCCCAGCCCCTCACGCGGAGCCGACCAGTCTAGTGTTATTAGGCCTACTTGTTGTAATGTGTATATGTGTACAGGGTGATTCACAAGGAAATGCGGAAATTTCTGGAGCTGATTATACACATGACAATTAACAAATTAATATAAACGTATGTCCTAAAATCCTACGTTTATCCGCTGGCCTTCGTTTTGTTTTCTACACATAATAAATTTTATTTCCGTAACGATTGATGGATTTACTTCATATTTGGCATGGACTTTACATGGATCACAACAATGTTAGTTTTCAGAAGAAAATTTATTATTAGTATTTGATGTGTATTTTCAAAATGGCGAGCATTTAAAAGTTTTAAACTCAAGTTTCTAAAAAATAGCAGATTTTATCAAAATTGTATAAGAGACAAAAAAGTCGACGAATTAAATTATCTAAGCAATGATACCAAGTTTATACGCATGAGACAACAAATAAAAAAGTTATTGAGATTTTTTAAGGACATTTTACTAAATTTGTATTTACTATAATGCAAAATCTATGTTTTACTGCAGAAATATCTCAATAACCCCGTTATTTGTGGTCTCATCCTTACAAAATTGGTATCATTGTTTAGATCATTTAATTCGTAAACTTTTTGTCTTTTATAAAATGTTGATGAAATTTGCCGTTTTTTTAGAAACTTGTATTTATAACATTTAAATGGCCGCCATAATATTATGATATGAAGTATCCATCAAGTAGCCAGATATGAAGTATCCATCAAGTATCCATCTCGTTACGGATATAGAAATTATTTCGTGTAAAATGCAAAATGACGGATAGCGGCTAAGCGAAGGATTTTAGGGCATATATTTATATGTCTACTAGTGGCTCATAGGGTCAAAAGCCCCTAATCATAAAATTAAAATAGCATGAACTATAGCGTATTACCATTTCTTCCACAACGAAGGTTTCCAGATTTTAATAATACCGTTTGAACAGACCATTCGCCCCCAAGTACTCTTATCAATCCTGTACTATTAGGTCACCCGTTTGTAAATGCTCTATTTTGTCTGTTGTTAAACTCATATCGATCTTGGAAAATAAGTTTTGAAAGAAATCGTAGTCTATTAATTGAGCTGTGACGGCTTTTTAATATTATAACATAGAAAAGCGGGAATGAAAAGACATAGATTTTTTAGCTCCTGTCAGTTTTTTATTTTTTATGTTTTAGCCACAAAATTCAAACACAGCACCTCAAAGTGCATTTTCACTTACTGTGAATATTCATCCCTCCTAATCAAAACTCTTCATTTTGTGTAAACAAAGCAGATTTTTTTTTTAAATCACTACATGGAAAATCTTTAAGGAGAACCTTTCAGAAAATAACCATGCTTATATATTTCCCATTTTTTATAAGGTTTTTTAACTGCTGCATTTTCCTCTAGTATGTAGGACAAACGTCTTTGATTTTAACTCGTCTTCTATAATAATACAATCTATGAAATGACTAAGAGGTTTCTCGGAAAATTCAGCTAACAGAATACCAAAACTTTACTGACTGATACACTTTCAGTATCAATTAATGTGTCATCGTCATTCAATACGATCATTTGACACTTTTCGTCTTAAAATAAAACCAAAACAGTGGAAATAATGTAGGTGTTTCTCAAACCACAATTCATCGCCCATTGCATCTCTATCAACGATCAGAGAGCATTTTATGATTTACATACACGCTCAGTTTTTTTACAATTTAAATTATAGTAACAACAGTAAAATCAGTAGTCAATTTGTTATATTATGTAAGGTTAACTCTCCTTGTAGAATTTTAGTAGCTCAAAGCAACAATATCTATATATATATAAGCGAAATCCCACTCACTGACTCATCACGAAATCTCAGGAACTAGCAAACGGATTTACGTGAAACTTTGAACATAGGTTCCTCTTGCCTCCTAGGTGCTCACTAAGAAACGATTTTGCAAAATTCCTTCAGGGCTCCGCCCCATAGGTCTTCAAAGTTACCATGTTATTCTTATGGAAGCAACATTTTTGTGTTGGAACATATGATTAAATTAAGGAATATTAATTTTGTAAACAGCTGTTCTCATTCAAATTATTGAGGGAAGATTGGTAATAAGAAACTAGAGGATAGTTGCGGCGAGTGAGCTTAGCGACCAAGCTAAACCTGACGGGGAGTGATTACTGACTGACTCATCATGAAATCTCAGGAACTACCGAACGTGTATACTTGAAACATTAAACACAGGTTCGTCTTGCCTCTTAGGTGCTCACTAAAAATGATTTAACAAAATTCCTTCAGGGCTCTGCCCCACAGGCCTTCGAAATTTAAATTTAACTTTATCCGCATGGCCAGTTTTATTGTTGAATTAAAATCAAAAGAGTATTGGGACTGGCGGTGCTTCGGCAGTGTTCGGCAACACTCGGGTAAACCCGCTGTTTTAATCAGCTGTTAATGGAAAATTCGGCTCATCTGGCGAATTGATTCATTTGAATCGATCTTTTTCCCGAATAGAATTTTGAACCTATTCTTTTTTCCGTATGATACAGCTGTTTTTCTACACCTTGATGCGATAAAATTGAATTTCATCGATATTTGACGTTAATATCCTGTGACGTAGTTTTGGGTCACTTGAATATTCTATATTTTTAATACGCTAGGCACATTTTTGTCATAATTGTTTTGGAGCGGTGGTGCTACCGATCACCATGTCCAAGGTGTCGTTAGAAAGGTCTTAGCGTGTAGTTTTGCCATCAATTAAAAAACATTAGAAAAGTCACCATGAACATGGGAAAATATGAGGTTAAAGTCGCGATTTTCCCCATAGACATAATATGCAGTTACCAACCAACGATCGAGAAATCAGATGTTTATTTAAGGAAGTGATTAAACAAATAAAATCTGACCCTGAAAAATGGTTATTGAACGTACAGCTGTCAAAAAAAACACCAGTTTTTATTTGTACAAAATTAAAACATAACCAAAAAACTTTCGACATAAGGGAGACTATAAGACGTCGACCAGGACGGCCCAGAGAAGGAGGCCGACGAACTTTAACTGGTAGACGCGAACGAAATACAAAAAATAATACTATTTCGTTGATAGCCGAATACAGCATCCTTCCGTGTTGGGTTTAAGTGTGCTCTCCAACAGCCGCCAGAAGATTTCACATTCAATTTAGGACTGTTGGACAATCGCTGCATAAGCTGTTCCGCATATAATTTCAAAGCCGTACAAATAAGTGGTGATCGCCGAACCTTCAGACTTTGTAATCATAAAGGAAAAATTATTCTATCAGCGTTTACGTGTTTCGCCTATAACTCAAAGACTATTTGAAAATCGTGCGTCCCAAAAGCGAATGTCTTTTAATTATACTGAGAACATAAGATCGTTCGACGCGTCATTTGCAATGGTTAGCTCCGAGTGTCATTTGGATGACAGTGTTGCCAATGGTGTCTACAACTTCAAGGTTCACGATACAATCTATCACCGCATTGGAGGGCTTATTCTTCACGAGATTCATCATCCGAAATAAGTTATATTTTTACGACGTCGACGTTGCAAATCGAGAAAGACTCAACGATGTAGCAAACCAAAACTGTGACCCCCAAGTGATGAATGAAATTGTTTTACATGTGGCAGCGGTAAATCCATTCGTTCAATCTTTTAAGATGATGGGCGAAGTTGTTCAAGAAGCAGCTCCAGAAGAAACGGTAAATGTTAGAATGTTTAATATGACTACTCCTAAATCAAGATTCTAGACGATACAATGATGCAAGGTGCACTGACGTCGCTTCAATATTTAAATCTAACGATGGTGCTCCACCTGGAGAACAAAGTTTGGTAGTGAATCCCAAAGTTGAACAGCTACGCTTCGTTTCTGTTTTGGAGCCATCTCTCGATCCAATGGCTTATCCGCTTCTCTTCCCTTATGGCGAATTAGGCTGGCACCCTCATATTCAGCATTCATCAGCTAATGGAACTGCTCAACGACACAAGACTATACATTGCTGCAGTTTATTTCATATCGATTGGCTATAAGCGATGGATTCAGCATCTTACACAGATCTGCAAAACTTTTCCAGCAATTTGTTGTCGATGCTTAGGTGAGAATTGAAAGGAATCGCTTGCAATTTATTCGGCATAACCAGTCACAGCTTAGAGTTGATTTATATTTGAATGTTACTGATTAGGTACGACAAAGGGCGTCTGATGAGAATATGCCAATCGGTTGACAAGTCACTTTGCCGTCAAGTTTTACTTGAGATGGCACGCTGATCTCCTAGACCCGGTGTTTGGTCACGGCCAATTGTATGTCGCAGTAAGTAGAGCCCGATCATTTGATGGACATAAAGTCTACATAAAATATGGAGAACACAAGCCGACTTCGTCGAGACAACCGCGTTTACACTCGCAATATTGTTTATAGAGAAATGTTATAAGGTTTATTAATAAAGTAATTTTTATCATTATTGAATTAACTTGATTTTTTTTTTAAATAGCGACACTTAAGATTAACTGACTACACGCATTGGTGCACAGAGTTTCTTCTTGACAGCGCACGATTTCGTGCGCCAGGTATACGCTAGTTTAATTAATTTTAAGTTTGTACGTAACAGTAAAAAAAGAGTTAAGTTGCCAGGGATAGACTCAGTTTAAAAAAAGAGGTTAATTACAGGGTTCGCGTGACGTAAATGCCTATAATCTCTTAACACAATTGAATTACGATTGATGAATTATACCATTTGATTTTGTACGTTGGTTTCTCACTAATGTGATGTACTGATTGAATAATTAGGCAGTGGATGAAAGCTAATCAACTTAGTTACGGTATATTGTTTCTTCACCCAGGTAAGGTAGTCGATTATTAATTTTAATAGTTGAAGTAGAATATTTCATATATAAATTATTTATAAAACCTTTATTAATAAATCGTAGTAATAATAAATAGTAATGGTTTCTTCAACCAAGGTAAGACGACGTCGAATGACTGACCACCTCTGTCGGGGTTATTCGGCTTTACCCCTACTGTGGCGCCTCCCCTCCCATCACGTGACCCGTCCTCCCACTCACTACTCTAAAGTGTAAAATGCCCCGCTTTTCAAATGTGGCTCTCAAATTCTTTCAATGTAGGCCTACGTCAGACATCATTGTTCCATTTTATGAACCGATTGCGTCCGCCTTGTCCGCCGCGTGTGTGCGGCGCTTGGTCTGTGGCTAGGACGATCACTGACGTTCCTGGCCAGTTGGCAACTCTTGTGGACAGATTATATTGATTCCATTCGTAGTCTGTGGCGTAAGACACAGCCACTAGGGCTGGTCTACAGGAGGTCCATGATTTTGTTGGTGGACTGAGGGAGTAGCCTGAATGCCGCATATATGCTGCGGCTGGTACCGAACGTGGTAACCTATATGGTCAAAGGTGCTCACCATCACCAATACCGTGTCGGGGTCGTGCATTTGTTGTGTCGTCAAATGTAAAGGCGTAAATTGAGGGTTTAAATTTCTATTTATAGTTTCTTGGACATTTTAATAAGCCTCATTCACAATTGTAAAATAGATGAAATAGCTTGACAAATAAAAAAAACTCTACAAGGTTATAAGCAATTATCTTAATTTTTTTATATTTATTTAAAAAAATAGAGAATAAATAAGTTAGTATGAAGTAGGAACTATATAGGTACTTGTGAGTACCTATACGTAGGTACTTGTGAGATCCATCAAATAACGCTAACCTTTGTATGATAAAAAGGATATGAAACCTTGTAAACAAAACCAATGAAACATCTGCCTGGTTCTCAGATCGCGATCGAATCAAAGTTAGACTATCATTTTACAATCGATAATAATCGGCGAACAAAGAATTCTCTGTGGTCGCTGATTCAAATGACTCTTTTACAAAATGACATATGATTCATTCAATTCACTTGATTGATTCGTTCATTTGAACAACTCTGTAGTTGTTTACTTACAGGAGCCGACTAGTCCCGAACGTACCCGAACACTGCCGAAGTACCGAGAGTCCCAATACTCTTTTGATTTTAATTCAACTATAAATACAAATTAGGAAACCTGCACGGTTGAAATTTGAAATGATGTCTTTTTTCATAAGTGCTCAAAAAATAACATCCCCTTTAGGGCTCAGCCGTACAGAAGCTCACAATTACTGTATAGAATATGTGTTGAAATTTGACATGGACGATCCTCTTTGCTTAATAGATACTTATTAAGAAACTATTTTGCAAATATAGTTTTTGAAGTACTACAGGGCTCCGCCCTACTGGACTTCATAATTACTTTAGGGCCTCTGGGGTTGAAAATTGACATGGACGTTTCTTTTTTGCTCATGGGTGCTCCCTAAGAAACGGTTTTGCAATTATAGTTTTTGAAGTTTTTTAGAGCTCCGCCCCACAGGACTTCAAAATTACTTTAGGGCCTCAAGGGTCGATATTTGACATGGACGTTTCTTTTTACTCATGGGTGCTCACTAAGAAACAGTTTTTCAAATACAGTTTTCGAAGTTCTTTAGGGCTCTGCCCCACAGGACTTCAAAACTACTTTTGGGCCTCCGGGGTTTAAATTTGAATCGGACGTTCCTCTTTGCTCATAGTTACTTACCAAGAAATAATTTTGTAAATTTCCTTTAGGGCTCCACCCCATAGAACCTCAAGATTACCATAGATTCTATAGGGTATAAATTTAACGTGGATTTTTCATTTTGCTAACAGGTGCTCACTACAAAATGGTTTTGTAAATATAGTTTTTGAAGTTATTTAGGGCTCCACCCCATCTGACTTCAAAATTAATCAATGGCCAGCATGTTTTAAATTTGAAATGGATGTTCCTCTTTGCTCATAGGTGATCAATAAGAAACAATTTTGCAAATTTTCTTTAGGGCTCCTCCCCATAAATTCTCAAAACTACTATAGATCCTATACAGGTTGAAACTTAAAGTAAACCTTCCGTTTTGCTAATAGGTGTTCACTAAGAAACAGTTTTGCAAATGTAGTGTTTTATGTTCTTTTGGGCCCCGCCCCACATGACTTCAATATGACTGTAGGGCCTACGGGGTTGAAATTTGACATGGTCGTTCCTATTTGCTCATAGGTTGTCAGGGCCACTTCTATTTAAGAAACCCTTTCTCACTAAGAACACATTTTACGAAATTCCTTCAGAGCTCCACTCACACTACTTCATTGTTTCAATGTCATTCTTAAGGAAATAGATTTCGTTGTTCTTTAAAAATATTTTATTACCTATAAAATAAATTCAATCACGGGCGAAGCCGTGATGGGCAATAGCTAGTATATTATAGTATTACCACTCTAGGGTTAATTTTTGTCATTTGGCTATGTATAGTTCTTTACTCAATTTTATCATCTGCCTCTCGTTTTAAAATAAAAACAAAACATATGTTTTAATGTACACAAAGAAGGCATTTTTCGAATCCCCATGCTATTCTTAAGGAGGACGTTTACTATATTTCTCATTTCCTTGTAACTTTATAGATACGCTTTATGGGACCGAAACATTTGAGACTCCTACCATCTTCCTGCGATTTGTAAAACGCTAACAATTTTGCCCAATAAATTTTACTTACAGAATTATTATATAGATTGCTTCTCTTGGTGTGATTGATTTTGTTATATTCACTCAATGTTATCATCTGTGTGTCATTTTGAAATTAAACCATAACACATGTTTAATATATACAAAGCAGACGTTTTTTAAATCCCCATTCTATTCTTATGGAGGACGTTTTACGTGATTTCTCATTTCCTGGTAATATTATGGACACGCCGATAGTTTTCCCTCGTGCATGGGACCGAGACCTTTAATTCGAGACCTCCCATCTTTCTGCGATCTGTATGACGCTCACAATTTTGCTCAAGTAATATCGCTTACAGAATTATATATATAGATATTTGTTTATTATCATGTGTAGAATCGACTCCTGGAATTTCTGCACTTCCTCGTGAACCACCCTTTAAATATTATGTATATGTCCCTAGACACGATAACTCTCGTAAAAAAAGTCCGATCGAGACCAGAATTTGGCAGAGAAGTGTAATCGTACCTTTATTAGGCTAAATCAGATATATCAATTTACCGGAAGGAGTAGTTTTGGGGGGTTTTGTACCCCAAAAATAGGTTTTTTTAATTGTCATATGTAACCCTTAAAAACTTTAAATTTTGATTTTCACCAATGGATTTAGCTAAAAAGCAAACGACTTAAACCAACTTTAAGGTACGATGGAGGGGCCCCCCTCTATCGCAAGATCGAAGGTGCGGTGACGGTGCGCAGACAAACTCGATACTGCAGCGGTTACGTCATCTGATGTAGTTGTCTATGTTGCAGACCACATGCAGTCCCTGTGCAGGAGCCACTTCCTGCAGCAGCTCTACCGCAAGATCGACGGCGCGGTGCTGCGCTCACAGAACGAGAAGAGTCTCGACTGTGTCATCATCTTCCAGACACACTCGATACTGCAGCGGTTATACGTCATCTGATGTAGTTGTCTATGTTGCAGACCACATGCAGTCCCTGTGCAGGAGCCACTTCCTGCAGCAGCTCTACCGCAAGATCGACGGGGCGGTGCTGCGCTCACAGAACGAGAAGAGTCTCGACTGTGTCATCACCTTCCAGACACACTCGATACTGCAGCGGTTACGTCATCTGATGTAGTTGTCTATGTTGCAGACCACATGCAGTCCCTGTGCAGGAGCCACTTCCTGCAGCAGCTCTACCGCAAGATCGACGGCGCGGTGCTGCGCTCACAGAACGAGAAGAGTCTCGACTGTGTCATCACCTTCCAGACACACTCGATACTGCAGCGGTTACGTCATCTGATGTAGTTGTCTATGTTGCAGACCACATGCAGTCCCTGTGCAGGAGCCACTTCCTGCAGCAGCTCTACCGCAAGATCGACGGCGCGGTGCTGCGCTCACAGAACGAGAAGAGTCTCGACTGTGTCATCACCTTCCAGACACACTCGATACTGCAGCGGTTACGTCATCTGATGTAGTTGTCTATGTTGCAGACCACATGCAGTCCCTGTGCAGGAGCCACTTCCTGCAGCAGCTCTACCGCAAGATCGACGGCGCGGTGGTGCGCTCACAGAACGAGAAGAGTCTCGACTGTGCCATCACCTTACAGACACACTCGATACTGCAGCGGTTACGTCATCTGATGTAGTTGTCTATGTTGCAGACCACATGCAGTCCCTGTGCAGGAGCCACTTCCTGCAGCAGCTCTACCGCAAGATCGACGGCGCGGTGCTGCGCTCACAGAACGAGAAGAGTCTCGACTGTGTCATCACCTTCCAGACACACTCGATACTGCAGCGGTTTATGCTGCGGTTCGACGTGCTACATCTAGACTGCAACGACCATCTTTTCATCTACGACGGCGCGCACGCCGTTGGCGCGTTCAAGGTAAACCATACATCATTTTTTTGTAAGTAACAGTGATATTACTTTTAGTTTTAGTTTTAGCCTTGTTACTTGAATTTTGATAAAGTCCCGTGATGACATTTACCTAAAGTTTTCGCTGTCTCAAAACAACGTTATCTCCTTTATGGTATTTTATTATTATTATTATTATTATTATTATTATTATTATTATTATTTACGATACATTTGTTGGGAGAGAAATTTAGTAAATGTAGATAAAAAGAGTTAAAAGCATACTTAAAGATTTTAACCAGGCTAACAGTTAGCATCATGGACTCGGAGTGTATGTAAGCATTTATCAAAATGTCTCTTGTGTGGATTAGAAATCAAAATATTGCACACATTTCTTGGAAAACTACAAAACTAAGAATAAGGATATAAGCTAGGTGACTAAATAAAATATATTAAATTTACTTTGTAATTCCGATACATTTTGTTTAGCATATTAAAACCCACTTCTTGTAAAAAGGTCCATACTCATCCACATAGATAAAATTCAACCTACGAAGCTAAAACACATATGAAGACATATTAGATTAGTTTTGGTTATTTAAATGTACAATGAAATTGGAGCCTAGAAACTGCTGGTGCTAACTTTGGATCAAAATAAGATATAATGAATTTTACACTTTATTTTGGCAAGCCAATATGACAATTCCTCATTTTACTTTAATTCCTCCTGACATAATATTCACTAATACATAAGAATGAGATAAATTGGACCAAGGTTGTCTGTAAATCTTGTATTTCTGCTCTTGAGAATATTATCAGATCTATTCTCACAGATGTTATAAATTGGCTGAGAATACTCCTTTTAAAGCTCATAATTTCTAAAAATAGTAGTGGACCTTCCCAATTCGTTTCTTGTTCCTTAGTTTTCCCATAAGACCAAAGTTGACAAAGGTGATCTTTTGGTGTTCCTCCAGGCCGACCTGAACTGCCGCAACACGAAGCAGGCGGTGGGCGCCATCTTCACGCGGACCAACTTCGTCACCCTCAAGTATGTCACGGACGGCTGGGGGACGGACAGCAACGGGTTCACGCTAGTCATAACAGCCGTAAAGGACCCCAGTACGTACACGTAGGCCTACTGTAGAAATGTCTGTTGAAATACCGTGTTTCCTGAATGAATGGTGCAGATTTAAATGCTTAAAAATGAACTATCAGAAAAATATGGTTGGCCCCTCTGAATTCGTCAGCTCAATTTGCTTCATCAGTCCATCTTAGAAAATAGGTATTTCATTGTTTTTCTAAAATTTTGCAATTACTTCCAGTTTATCACTCTTGAAAAAAAAATCTAAAATACCCCCGTCGCAGCAGACCTGCGTACTCAGCGAATTTCCAAAGAATCTTCAGATTTTGTATTTTCCCCATAAACACCATAGGAATGAGTATGTAGGTTTGGTGATATGGTATGTTGTTAGAAAACAATGTTAGTTTTGTTAGGAAATGTAATAGCCACATAAGGTAAATTTCAAACTGTATCAATATTCGGCACTTTTTAATTTTCCCCATAAACCCCATGGGGGTGAGTATGTAGGTTTGCCGCCATATGGGTGTTGTAAGCATATATCAGTTAAACCCTACTTAGTGAATGTACATACCAAATATTATCAAGTTATGGTGTTCTTTTCATTTTCCCCATAAACCCCATAGGGGTGAGTACCTAGGTTTGCCGCCATATGGGTGTTGTGAGAAAACATAGGCGTCATTTCAGCATTCTGATTGGGGGGGCAAGATTTTCATAAGGTCATACCCCCTCCCCCCTTCCCACAAATACGCCAAACATCTTAAATTTCGCTATAAACTGTGAATAAAAGCTAACTAAGTGTACATTGTGACACTAAGCTGTCCATAAAATGTGAACTTATAATATAATCTCACAAAAACATGAAAACAATACCCAAATGCATGTAAAATTTGATTATATAACATGTTTCTATTTGTAGAAAGTCACTATTCTTCTGGAACTGCCAGTGGTTGCTGTGATGTAAAACACCTTAAAAAATTTAGTGGATTTAATTGGTTAATGGATACTAAATCGTTAAAATAAAAAACATCATTTTATAACTATTTAGTTATTTTTATTGTCTATTATTTACAACTCTAAAGTTTTACACTCGGCTACATAGACAAAAACTCCATAGGTTTGTATGGTAAAACACATTGTTTTATCTTTATCAAAAATTAGTTTTTGACAAAGCACCTTTGCAGTCTGCCATATAAGGGACAAAAAATCATTTAACATTTAACCACACTGTTGGTTAGGATCAGTACAGCTACGGTATATTGCCCATTACATTACCTAAAAAAAATTAAATTTTTATTGAGGACAAGAGAGGTAAAAAATTACTAAGTGATTAAAAAAAGATAAATAATGATTTACAAAATCATCTATACATATTTAATACGTGATACGGGTTTTTGTACAAGAAACTCCTCCCAAAATTTGCAATATATTTTAATGATGTTAGTGCCATTGGATAGAGCTCGGCGTGAAGTTGTTTCTAAAGTGAATTGGTAAATTGTCCATTAAAAAAAGGATCTTCAAGTCCTTAAAGTTTGTAATTTTCCATTTGATTAGCCATCAGTAAGGAAATTGATTGATTTTCAAGTAAACAACAGTGTAAACATCGGACATCAGCGAAGGTACTATATCTACCTTTTCACACGAAAGAGGTTATTTAACCAAGGCAAGGCTCCGGTCTACCTGAGCCCGAACGACGTTACCGAATGCCGCCTCGCGGCCGTAGCGCTAGGCGAGTTTGATGGCTGCAGACAGTGCAGAGGTTTACGGGAATCGTGTTTTAAAGTTAACTAATTAAGATAGAGACTGGCTCTTAACTTTTTCTAAAAGTAGAGAGACGGATCTCGTCTTCTCTGGTTTTAGAATTTTTAAATACAATTTCTAGTTTCAGTTATAACTGTCTAAAATCATCTGTTTTTAGTGGCAAAAAGTTTTATAGATGCAGAGGTTTACGGGGACCGTGTTTTAAAACTAACCAATTAAGATAGAGATTGGATCTTAACTTTTCTAAAATTTAAGAGACGGGTCTCTTCGGCTCTGTTTTTAGAATTTTATTTAAATAAAATTTTTAATTTCAAATATAGGCCTAACTGTCTAAAATCATCTGTTTTTCTCGAAACAAATGCAAGGGTTTTTAGAACCCTTTTATCTTTTGCTAAATGCAGCATAGAGCTACAACTAATGTGTCATATTAAAGAAAAATAACGATGCTAAATTTCCTTTCTTACACTTTGGTAATCTCACTTTGGTAGTGTTATCAAAACTAATGGAAAACTTAAGTTAAAAATCGAGAAAAAAAGATGATTTTAAACAGTTAGTTATAGCTAAAATTAGAAATGGTTTTTAAAAATTCTAAAAATAGAACCGACGAGATCCGTCTTTTTAGTTTTAGGAAAAGTTAAGAGCCAATCTCTATCTTAATTGGTTAGTTTTAAAACACGATCCCCGTAAACCTCTGCATCTTTAAAACTTGCCCCTAGAAAAAACAGACGATTTTAGACAGTTATAACTGAAATTATAAATTTTATAAAAAAAATTCTAAAACCAGAGAAGACGAAATCCGTCTTTCTACTTTTACAAAAAGTTAAGAGTCAATCTCTATCATAATTTGTTAATTTTAAAACACGATTCCCGTAAACCTCTGCAGCCATCAAACTCGCGGAACTCGCCTAGCGCTACGGCCGAGAGGCGGCATTCGGTAACGTCGTTCGTGCAGGTAGACCGGAGCCGTAACAACTCAACAGACGTGAGATGGGATTTCCTGCTACAGATGACGATTGCAGAATGAGTCAATTTAATAGTTTTGTGTAAATAATACAAAGTAGACATTTAGTTAAAGTCTGATTCAGAAGTTTATAATTGTTACATTCAAATATTTCACCATATTACATAACCTAACATTTTAATTTCCAATTATAAAAAAAAAAACCACCAAGATTATTGGGGGGGCAACTGCCCCCCCTTGCCCCCCCCCAAATGACGCCTATGTGAGAAAATATCAGTTAAACTCTCCCAAGTGAATGTACATACCAAATTTTATCAAGTTATTCCAATAAATGTGCGAGATACTGGGTTTTATTGATTTCCCATAAGATTAACATGGAAAACCTATTTTTGGCTTTTCTCCGTAACCTGTAAAGCCAAGTTAAAAACTCAAAATACTAAATTGTTTGTTTTTTTAAGCTCTTTTAAATGGTTTCAGTTAAAATTGATGAATTTTAAAAATTGAGGTCCAAAAATGCCAAAAACCCATTTTTGACCCCTTTGAAACCCCATAAAACCCCGTTCCCATAACCTGATCATGCTGGTTTGCGAACTCATGAAAATAGACCTGGTCTTACACCTTCATGCCAAATTTCATCAAAATCGGAGGTCCCCTTCAAAAGTTATCAGTACCACGGACACATAGATATATAGATAGATATATAGATAGATATATAGATAGATATATATATATATATATATATATATATATATATATATATTATATATATATATATATATAATATATATATATATATATATATATATATATATATGAAAATGAACGAACGGTGTTTTTGGCTTCTGGGGACCTCAAAATGAAAAAGTAACATGGTCCCGGGCTTAGGTCTTACCATGGCTACTACCGTAATAGCGTATTCCCTATAGGGAAATTCGCTAAAAGATGGCTAGGTGAGGAGGCCTTATACATGCCGTAATTAACTCCAGGGTTTTTTTCCTTTGGTGATATGTGGAAAGCATCATATACACTCTGACGATGTGTGGGTTTGTTCATTAAAAAAAGTATTTATGAAACATTATCATTGATTACAAGAGAGATGCTGCCCAGCACATGAACCGAGATTGATCATAGATTACATGACTGCAGGGATATCGGTGATAGATGCTCGTACATTGAAATGTACTAAGCAACGAGGTTAAACTATACAGTATATGGAGTGGTAAACACATGTTAATTTTGTCCCCTGTTGATTTGCTTCATTTAACCCACAATTCCCGCCGTTTCCTTGGCAACATCACACACTTTACCTTCCTTTCCTTGGTTACCAGTTTTAGCTGTTCTGATTGGTGGCAACAAGCTTAAAAAATTCACAGATTATACTCTTAAAACATATGATTATTTGTTGTTTTGTTGCTTGCTTTTTAAACCTCTTTGATTTGATGGTCTATGAATAGGTTATTGAGATTGGTTACCATAGAAACCTCGGATAGGTGTGGGTAAAATGGCAAGTAACGGATGTTAACTACAAAATGAATACGTGGTAGGTCAAGTGTCAAAGCTCTTGAGTACAATTGCAATAATTTTGTATGCTCCTTCCTGTCAGGTCCTAAGAGTGGTCGATCTTCATGAAAGCTCCATGACTAAGACAGGATATTGCCCTGGAAATCAATCTAATGAATATCTTCAATTAATTATTGTGAACCAACAAATAAAAAATTTACAACGTCATTCGTTTTATTTAGCCGGGAGTTGGAATTTTTTAATTCATTTACTTTTACCATTAAAGTCACCCGTACCTGATTAAACCTAATACGTTTGACGAAATTTTGTGATCCAGCTGCCATTTGTCAGTGCTTTACTAATTATGTTAACTAGAGGATCAGCTTATATTTAGTCAGTATAATCTACAATGAACATCAACAATTGAACATATCCTTCTTAAACTACATATGGTACATTTTGGCATCATGTTACAAAGTAATTTTATCTTTATTAAAAAAAATCAAATAAACTTATACGTCAGGAAAAACTCATTCCAACTTATTTCATATGTAATATTTATTTTTGTTCATTTAGATTGTCAATTGGCTTAAGATTTGGTCTGCACAGTATATCTTATCAACTGCATGGACTATACTCTAAACATACAATGCTCAAACCCATGTGCCTACTCGATTTTGTGCCTGTAACGCATTCATGCAAGATCTATCTAGGGATAACCTATGATTTGTGAAGTTAGGGCTTTCCATCTGAGTTACGGGTCGAGCAAAATAGTTTGTAATATTTTGATACTCAAAATCAGGTACGCTAATTTCTTTTACCAAAATTACAGGATATATATCTGAATGGTTGTTGCAGAACACTCGTGTCAGGAGTTTAAATGCACTCAGCGCGAGTTCTGCATAGCCACGGACTTAGTCTGTGATGGCATCAACCACTGCGCTGATGGATCCGACGAGGCTATCAGCAACACATGCTCAAGTGAGTAGGCCTAGATATCTAGAATAGTCCGTAGCAACACATGATTCAGTGAGTAGACCCGAGATCTCGATTAGTCCTTAGCAACACGTGTTCAAGTCGGTAGACCTAGATATCTAGAGGACTCCGTATCAACACATGATCCAGTGGGTAGACTTAGATATCTAGAGTAGTCCGTAGCAACACATGATTCAGTGAGCAGACCCGAGATCTAGATTAGTCCTTAGCAACACGTGTTCAAGTCGGTAGACCTAGGCCTACCGTAGGAACACATAGGACCTACGGACCTACGGACCTAGAGTAGTCCGTAGCAACACATGATCCAGTGGGTATGCCTAGAGATCTAGAGTAGTACTTAGCAACACGTGTTCTAGTGGTTAGACCCAGAGATCTAGATTATTCTTTAGCAACACAGGCTCCAGTGGGTAGACAGAGATCTAGAGTGGTCGTTAGCAACTCAAACTCCAGTGAGTAGATCCAGGAGATCTAGAGTAGTGTTTAGCCTCAATGTGTCTCCATTAAAAGATCGCATTCAAAATTGACTTGGAGGGTTTATCACAATGGAAACTTTTATAAAAGGTGGAATGATTCTGTTGTACCTTCGTGACTATAGAGGATAGAAAAAAATTTTCACCCTGCAATGATGATTTCGTATCTGGTTGAAAAGGCTTATAGCATAACTCAGTAGCACACAGCAGTAAACATCATTACGGTAGGATTGTGGGGTTATCTGTAGGTATGTTAGGCCTAAGGGTGCGTGTTCTGGAGAGAAAGAGCGAGGGAGAAGAACTGATCAGGAACAGCTGTGACGGTGGTGATGGACAACCCTATTTATGCCACCATAGTATAGCGCACGATGGAAGAAGAATGGGCGAGGGGTATAGGAGAGAGGACCGGTGACGTTGCTACTCTCTCGTGGTGAATTAGGAACTGCAAGTAAAGATTTCTACGTGATTATTTAGACACCCAACTGGTGCTCGATTAATTGTATCACATGATTTTTTTTCTTCTCTGTTACAACAAACTTCCTCCACGAACTGTTTCTTGTGAACGTGTAACTGGTGTTGCAGAGGCGACGGGCACGACGGTGCTGGGCATGAGCATGACGGTGTTCGTGGTTACGGCCACCAGCTGTCTGCTGGTGCTGTGCGCATGCGTAGTGGCTCTGTCGGTCTGTATATGCAGACGACAGGCTGGCCACGCCCACCCACACAACGCAGCCACACAGAACTACAACGCCAGCCTACCTTGTGAGCAACCACCATACTTGATAGTTATTTTATCAAACCATAATTTATTCCATGTTTCATATTTTACTAAAAATAACACTATAAAATAAATTCAAATTAAATTTCTTCCAAGTTTAAGATTTTGATATCTTTGTCATTTCACTTTAATTTCAAATTGTATTACCTGAGGAAAAGGGATATTAAGAATGCCTGATGGTAGAGTATCCTAGGAAGGTTATATTGATATTGAAAAGACAGTGTTCAAATAGTAAATCTTTTGTTTGAGTTCTTCTTTTTTGTTATAGCGTTAGTTTATTGTCTTGTGTTATTATTGTTTAATAAGATACTAAGTAGCCTGAGCACAATTTTGGAATTTTGTAATATATTTCTTTTTGTTTGTGAGAAACTCACCGATACGTGGGAACGATATGACTTTAAACATTAAACTATCAAGGAAAAGACTTTCATATAAAAAAATTGAATGTTTTAAAAATATTTATGTTGATTATGCGTCCATTTTAGTTTAAAATCTGACTAAGAAATTCAGGTTTTAAAAGATAAATCAACTGTTATATTACAATTCACATTTACAAATCTTAGAAATCTCTAGAAATCTTAAAAATCTCTAGAAATAAAATCAAGGCTAACAGGGCGAAGCCCGAAACAAAATGACCTTTAATCACCAATCGCACAAGAGCTAGATCATAAGCCTACAGTAAGACACCTCAATCCTAAAAATCGTTTAAGTAGGTCGAAAGAAAAAGATATGTAACAGACGAAATTCTTATGTAATTAAGAAGATACATTTGATCAAAGGAATAAAGAAAGGGCTCATAGTGAATGTGGCTAGATTACGTGATTTTTTCCTAGCCTGCCTTTAGTTAGCACAGTTTCTATATCCAAACTATTTCAAAACAATCCGAATTAAAAACAGTAAATCGAAATGGAGGTAGTCTACTTCAATACAGGCAAACAATTAAAAAATATGAAATTTTCTATATGAACAATTTAAAGTCTCAGTCATTAACTCATAAGAATTATTAAATAATATTAAAAACATTATATTATATTGAGTATATAATTTATGAGAACAACGTTTTAGTATGCTTACTACAAATCATATAAGGTATTAAGATTTTAACTTAATAAGGTACCTAGTTGTTTTGAATAAAGAAAAGAAAATACTGTATCGTAAAAAACGTGTTGATTGAATTATGCATTGTTTTTCAATAACTGTTGCCGGCATCAATTAGCCTTTCTTCGACAACGGGGCTCTCGTCGAGTGGAGAGGTTATTAAGTTTAATTGCTCTACCTGCCTGCCGTTCACAGCCTCTGAAGAAAGTATCAACGGCTGCACATACCCGACTTGACTGTACTTGATTAACACCACAGCTGTTTGAATGAGTCTTAAATGTTTTACAGGTTTATCTATTAAAGAAGGGCGAGGGAATTGTTTTTGCATCTTTTAAATTTAATTATTCAATTTTATGTTTCACAAAATACATCAATACAATTTAAAATGTTTTAAATCCCTCGTTTAATTTTTATTCAAATAGAGATATTCACTTCCGTTTTTTATTAATGAATAATATTTTAAAAGGTTTACCATTGTTAAACAAAATTAGCTAAGAGTCTTTTTTACCTAAACGCACGCCACACAAATCAACGAGTCATGATTTTATTTTACTGAAACTCTAAGAGTTGGGGGTTGAAAAAATGTTCAATAGGCAAGTTCTTGTAGTGAATTAAATTTTCAAAATATAATTTAAATGTAAAAAAAACAGTTTTGTTTGAAAAATAACAAGCTTGAATTGAATAAACAACCAATCCATGTGATGCCTTAAAACAATTTACCTCGTTATAGTCTGGTTGCAGTTTAAAAAACCCGGAAGTGAGGTCCACACGATGTTTTATAGTGGGTTTTGTTTCTTCAATACCTACATAATAAAAATCTGAAGGGTGCCACTTTGTCACCCTTGAGCAAATTTAAATAATCAAGATGGCGGCCAAGATGGCTTAAAACCCATATAATGGCTATACAGTTTGTAAAAAAGTCCCGGAACGGCTTAATTTTTTTTAAAACGGAATTGGTTTGAGAAATCAAACTTTGCACATTCACTCCAATGTAAAAAAACTACTTTCTGAGGTGTTTACTGACTCTTGGCCCCCGGTGGGGGACGGCCCACAAGGAGTCGGTACAAAATCTTAAATGTAAGCATAGGTCGATATGCACATCATTTTAAAGGGCTCTTCAAGTAAAGTTCAATGCTGCAAACCGCACTTCAAATGGTCCATGCGTTACAAAATGGCGGCTGATCAAAAATCTGATAGAATTACAAAGTTTTCGCCTAAATATCGTCTAAAAATTGTTATCAAGAATCAAGAATCAAGATCATTTATTGTCGTAAACTGATGTTCATACAGCATTGACAATTGTCAGTATACATTATAGAATAAAAAACACAAATCAATTTCCTAACTAAAATTATTCCTATCATTTAAAAAGTCCTGTACACTGTAATATTCTTTGCTGAGAAGGAGCGCTCGCAGACGACTCTTGAATCGTTTTAGGTCGGCTTCTTTTCTTATTTCCGAAGGCAATGCATTGTGTAGCTGAATTATGTTATAAAGTGTTTGTTTTTTTAAAAAGTACTGCTTTTTTTGAAGACGGAAGAGTGACTTTGTTTTGGTTGACTCAGACCCCCATATTGCTATTCCATAGCTTATATGAGGATAATACCCCCGTCGCAGCAGACCTGCGTACTCAGCGAATTTCCAATGGAATTTTGGTATATTTTCTATTTCCCCATAAAATCCATGGGGATGAGAGTATGTAGGTTTGCCGCCATATGGGTTTTGTTGGTAAACATAAGTTAAACCCTACAGTGAATGTTCATACCAAATTTTATCAGGTTATGGTGTTCTTTTTATTTTTCCCATAAACCCCATAGGAGTGAGTATGTAGGTTTGCCGCCATATGGGTTTTCTAAGCAAATATAAGTTAAACGCTTCCGAATGAATGTACTTACCAAATTTTATCAAGATATGTCAATAAATAAGCAAGATAGAAGGTTTTCTTAATTTCCCATAAGAATAACATGGAAAACATAGTTTTGGATTTTCTCCATAATTATTTAAGCTAGGTGAAAAATTCAAAATACTAAATTGTTTGTTTTTTTAAGCTCTTTTAAATGGTTTAAGTTAAAATTGTTGAATTTTATAAATGAAAGTAAAAAAAAGCCAAAAACCCATTTTTTACCCTTTTGAAACCCCATAAACCCCCGTTCCCATGGTGCGATCATTCTGGTTCGCGAACTCAATCTAGTAGATGCTGGCTTACACCCCTGTACCAAATTTCATCAAAATCGGAATTTCCGTTCAAAAGTTATCGTGTTCACGGACACATACATATATATATATATATATATATATATATATATATATATATATATATATATATATATATACATATATATCAATTTGAACGAACAGTGTTTTTGGCTTCTAGGGACCTCAAAACGAAAAAGTATCATGGTCCCGGGCTTAGGTCTTACCGTGACTACTACCGTAATAGCGTATTCCCTATAGGGAAATTCGCTAATAATTATGTAATCGCAGAGGTGTCCCTACATCGATACAAACGGCAGCTCCCATGAAAACGACGGCAATAGCTTATTTCTAAAGGAAATTCGCTAATATCTCGGTAACCAGTGGACGTAGAGCAATAATTAAACATACCAAATTGTTTGTTTTTTAGAGCTAAATCTAATGGTGTACACTAAAAGGTAATCAAATAAAAATATCTATGTGAAAAGTGGAAAAAACCCACTTTTGAGGGGTAAAATTCCCCACTTTCCCTACAGAAGTTGGGCCGATCTTACTGGTTAACGAACTCATCCAAGAGAATCTAACTTAACATGCCTGTACCAAATTTCATGATGATCAGACGATTTTTGCACTAGTTATCGTGTTCACAAACACTCAAAATTGAAAATTCTATTTCCCATATAAGCCCATGTTAAATTTTTTAGTAAATCGTTATTTGTGCAGTTTTAAATGTGTTTCCGACAAATAATCACTATGTATCCAGAAAGTACACATAAAAAGCCACAATATAATATATATAATTATGTAATCGCAGAGGTGTCCCTACATCGATACAAACGGCAGCTCCCATGAAAACGACGGTAATAGCTTATTTCTAAAGGAAATTCGCTAAAAACACCCATAGTAAGCAGTTAGAAGTACATCTGTATTTGCGAAATTAGATAGTCTTCGAAGAATGAAGATACTGCTGTTGAGCTTGCGTCTAACTTTAGCTACATGTTCAGAAAAATCAAGTTTGGAGTCTATAATCAAGCCGAGAAAACTGGTTTGCTGACAAGAATCAACCAAAGTTTCACCCAGGAACACGCTAGTTGAACCCTCCGCTTTCCTCAGGTTAAAATCAATTAGGCTTGTCTTGTCAATATTTATGCGAAGATTGTTGTCCAGCAACCACTGTAAAAGAAGACTACTTTAAGTGAAGGATTCTATTTCGAGATTTTCTCGGGAAATGTCACTGAGGCTAAATGAAGTGTCATCTGCAAACATACACAAATCAGCTGTAGTCACGCTCGAGCGAATGTCATTGACATACAATAGGAACAGGAGAGTTCCCAGGATGGATCCTTGAGGGACACCACACGATACATTAACCTCACGAGACGACTTGAAAGAGAGGCAACTGCTTTCATCCAAATGTTGAATTTTAACAGATTGAGTTCTATTATGCAAGAAAGAAGAGATCCAACTTAAGGCGTTACCTCTGATACCAAAGTGATCTAGTTTCTTCAACAATAGCCTATGATTGACCATGTCAAAAGCTTTACTTAGATCGAGGAAGATCCCAAAAGTGTGCTCACGGTTATCGAGAGACCTTGATATGTTCGACAAGAAGCTGAACATAGCGTCAACAGTAGGTGAACCTTTTTTGAAACCAAACTGCTTTTCAAAAAGTATATTTTGGTTGGACAAGAAAGGTTGAAGGCGATTGAGAAAGATCTTTTCAAAAACCTTGGAAAAGGTTGACGTGATTGAAATCGGCCGATAGTTTCTTTTATCTTTAGGACTGCCCTTTTTGTGAATAGGTGTAACGATTGCAGATTTTAGGACTTCAGGAAATTTACCCTTAACAAAATAAACATTAATTAGACGAGACAAGGGCCCTGCCAAGTAAATTCCAACTTCCTTGAGTAGTCTATAAGATATACCGTCTGAACCAGCGGAACCACCTGACTTCAGTGACTTTATGACTTCCAAAACTTCGTTTTCATCAGTCGGGTAGAGAAGAATAGATGAGCAGGATGAAGGTACGTTCAAAATGTTCCTCAGAGCCAGGGGATCTTCGAGTTGTGTCCCGGAAATATTGGAGAAAAATGAATTGAAGGTATTTGCAATTTCCTCTGAGTCTGACAGCACCTCACATTCGCATTATCCGAAGCCAACTTAAACTGTCTAAAATAGCTGGAATTTTTCATTGACAATTTCCCAAACAGCCTTTGATCTATTATTTGACTCATTCAGGTGAGAAAGGACGTTCGCTGCCTTTGATTTTCTGACAGCAGCTCTGAACTCTTTTTTAAGCTGGAGATTAGACATTCGGATAGGATTGGTAGCATTAAGATCTTTGGTGGAGTGGTACATTTCAATGAGTTTCTCTCGCATTAGTAACAACGAAGGATCAAGCTTAATTCGTGTGAAGAACTTTCTATTTTGCAACCTGGACCTTTTGCAAGGAAAAGAAAACTCAAAATAGTAATTCAAACTAGAATAAAAACTATTAAATTTTTCATCAATGTTCATTGAAGAGAACACATCACTCCAACTTTTATTACTCAAGTAATGTTTGAGAATGCGAATGTTATCCTGAATAAATTTTCTTTTCATCACAAATCTGGGAATTTTTCCCAGGCTAGGCGAAGACAGCTTAATATCTATGACTTGAGCATAGTGATCTGATATTCCAGAAACAACTACCTCTGTCTGTAAAAATTCACCACTCAAATTACAGAAGACATTGTCAATCAGAGATTTACTTCCATTGAATTCTCGACTGTAAGAGTGAACTGTATCATGTAGACCAAATGACAACATAGTTTCAGAGAGTTTCATACATGAAGAGCTTGAGGAAAAGAAATCAATGTTAAAATCACCGACAACTATTGTCCTGGTGTTAGGTTTGGCAAAGTGTTCTAGACAATGACAAAGAGACTCCGAAAAATTATCAACACACTTAGCAGATTGATGGGGTGGCCTATAGACAACAAGCAAAAAATAAGACATATTATTTAAATCAAAATTAACACCTGCAAACTCATAATAACCCTCAACGCAGAACTTCTCAACATCAACAACATGAAAGTTCAAACCATTTTTCATGAGAATACAAACCCCGCCCTTTCCCATGTTAGAGCGACAAAATCCAGAAGCCATAGTGTACTCCGGGAGACAGAATGAATTCAAATCCGAGCAACAAAGGAAGTGTTCTGATAAACAAAGGATGTCAGGAGAAGCCATTTCAATGAAGATTTCAACCATGTTGAGCTTAGCTAAAATTCCTTGTACGTTCTGATGAACAACTCTCAGGTAATTGTTATCGTTTTTGTGTTCAATAACCTGAGTGTTCTTTGTTAGAATCTCGTCTGAGGCAAGGGGCTGGGTCCTAAAAAATAATGTTGACTGTTAGGGCTTGATGTCTGATTGTAATTAAGATGGTCATAGGCTACTTGAGAAAAGGGAAAAGTTATTATTATATTCTCTGTTATGAGTTTGGGTTTGGTGCCTTCTATTGTTGTGAGATGTTGTTATGTGAACGGGAATATTTTTGATAGGATCGGATTCAGAGCGACACGTGGGGATGATCAGGTCCAAAAGCAGACTGAAACAATTATGTTTATGATAAATCAGGATTTTGTTATTAAATATGTCTAAAATGAACATCGTTTGGAAACATAATTGTGTTGTGTTGGGTATCATTTTTCTTTTTTTTATGCAAACTTTACAAATATATTGAAATTTATATGATTTTCCGGCACACGTAAAAATATTAAAGAGAGCAACAGTGATGCCAGTAGGTGACTCATCACTGAAACAGCTGCGCGAGGACCATAAAGACAGGGGAGCGACCCGGGCCGGCCAAAGGTAGCCAGGGGCCCAGACGCCAAGTTCCGCTGGACAAACTATAGTTCCTAATGTTTTTGTACCTTTACTTTTATGTTTTGGTCTCAATAACAATTTTTTTACTATAATAACCTTAATTACTTAAGATTATTATAACAATTTAGATATAAGAAGTACAACTGTAGCATTAAAATAATGTAAATAAAATTCGTATTGTAAATAGATTTTTTTATTTTCCAAATCACCAACTACATTCTACTATATTTTATAACATGCCGATAAATTTTATCGCCATGATAATCCATCATTGCCGTTCTCTGACCCTTAAATACAATAGTAGACAAAAAATGGCTATCCTGTCAGTTCTATTGGGAAATACATAGCTATTGTACAGTTTTTAAGCCATCTTGGCCGCCATCTTGGATATTTCAATTTGCTCAAGGGTGACAAAGTGGCACTCGGCAGATTTCGATTATTTAGGTCTTGAAGAAACAGAAATCAATAAAAAACATTGTGTGGACCATATTTCCGGGTTTAGGTATAAAATGCTTTTTGGCAACCAGACTATTAGATAGTTTTTATATATTGAAAGGTGTATAAATAATAGAAACAGTTATACGGTACCAATCTAATGGACATTACAAAAATAATGTTCTAGCGTCCTGTAGAAATCTATACATAGTATTCCTTGTTGTAATGGAACCATTGACCTTTTACATGTTTGACTGATACGATAATGTTTTGCAGTACAACAGACGCAAGGGTCTAACGGGGCCGGAGCGACAACGATAGTGAGTAAGATACCGGGAAACTGGCAACACCCTGCGGGCAACAAGCTAGGGTACAGCGTGGTCCGGGCCCGCCTCTACTGCCAGGCAAAGTGAGGAGTTCTGGTTCCGACAGGTACGTGACACTAACAGCTACAGTAAGATACTGGCAACACCCTGCGGGCAACAAGCTAGGGTACAGCGTGGTCCGGGCCCGCCTCTACTGCCAGGCAAAGTGAGGAGTTCTGGCTCCGACAGGTACGTGACACTAACAGCTACAGTAAGATACTGGCAACACCCTGCGGGCAACAAGCTAGGGTACAGCGTGGTCCGGGCCCACCTCTACTGCCAGGCAAAGTGAGGAGTTCTGGCTCCGACAGGTACGTGACACTAACAGCTACAGTAAGATACTGGCAACACACTGCGGGCAACAAGCTAGGGTACAGCGTGGTCCGGGCCCGCCTCTACTGCCAGGCAAAGTGAGGAGTTCTGGCTCCGACAGGTACGTGACACTAACAGCTACAGTAAGATACTGGCAACACCCTGTGGGCAACAAGCTAGGGTACAGCGTGGTCCGGGCCCGCCTCTACTGCCAGGCAAAGTGAGGAGTTCTGGCCCCGACAGGTACGTGACACTAACAGCTACAGTAAGATACTAGCAACACCCTGCGGGCAACAAGCTAGGGTACAGCGTGGTCCGGGCCCGCCTCTACTGCCAGGCAAAGTGAGGAGTTTTGCTCCGACAGGTACGTGACACTAACAGCTACAGTAAGATACTGGCAACACACTGCGGGCAACAAGCTAGGGTACAGCGTGGTCCGGGCCCGCCTCTACTGCCAGGCAAAGTGAGGAGTTCTGGCTCCGACAGGTACGTGACACTAACAGCTACAGTAAGATACTAGCAACACCCTGCGGGCAACAAGCTAGGGTACAGCGTGGTCCGGGCCCGCCTCTACTGCCAGGCAAAGTGAGGAGTTCTGGCTCCAACAGGTACGTGACACTAACAGCTACAGTAAGATACTGGCAACACCCTGCTGGCAACAAGCTAGGGTACAGCGTGGTCCGGGCCCGCCTCTACTGCCAGGCAAAGTGAGGAGTTCTGGCTCCGACAGGTACGTGACACTAACAGCTACAGTAAGATACTAGCAACACCCTGCGGGCAACAAGCTAGGGTACAGCGTGGTCCGGGCCCGCCTCTACTGCCAGGCAAAGTGAGGAGTTCTGGCTCCGACAGGTACGTGACACTAACAGCTACAGTAAGATACTGGCAACACAATGCTGGCAACAAGCTAGGGTACAGCGTGGTCCGGGCCCGCCTCTACTGCCAGGAAAAGTGAGGAGTTCTGGCTCCGACAGGTACGTGACATTAACAGCTACAGTAAGATACAGGCAACACACTGCGGGCAACAAGCTAGGGTACAGCGTGGTCCGGGCCCGCCTCTACTGCCAGGCAAAGTGAGAAGTTCTGGCTCCGACAGGTACGAGACACTAACAGCTACAGTAAGATACTGGCAACACCCTGCGGGCAACAAGCTAGGGTACAGCGTGGTCCGGGCCCGCCTCTACTGCCAGGCAAAGTGAGGAGTTCTGGCTCCGACAGGTACGTGACACTAACAGCTACAGTAAGATACTGGCAACACACTGCGGGCAACAAGCTAGGGTACAGCGTGGTCCGGGCCCGCCTCTACTGCCAGGCAAAGTGAGGAGTTCTGGCTCCGACAGGTACGTGACACTAACAGCTACAGTAAGATACTGGCAACACACTGCGGGCAACAAGCTAGGGTACAGCGTGGTCCGGGCCCGCCTCTACTGCCAGGCAAAGTGAGGAGTCCTGGCTCAGACAGGTACGTGACACTAACAGCTACAGTAAGATACTGGCAACACCCTGCGGGCAATAAGCTAGGGTACAGCGTGGTCCGGGCCCGCCTCTACTGCCAGGCAAAGTGAGGAGTTCTGGCTCCGACAGGTACGTGACACTAACAGCTACAGTAAGATACTGGCAACACACTGCGGGCAACAAGCTAGGGTACAGCGTGGTCCGGGCTCGCCTCTACTGCCAGGCAAAGTGAGGAGTTATGACTCCGACGGGTACGTGACACTAACAGCTACAGTAAGATACTGGCAACACCCTGCAGGCAACAAGCTAGGGTACAGCGTGGTCCGGGCCCGCCTCTACTGCCAGGCAAAGTGAGGAGTCCTGGCTCAGACAGGTACGTGACACTAACAGCTACAGTAAGATACTGGCAACACACTGCGGGCAACAAGCTAGGGTACAGCGTGGTCCGGGCCCGCCTCTACTGCCAGGCAAAGTGAGGAGTTCTGGCTCCGACAGGTACGTGACACTAACAGCTACAGTAAGATACTGGCAACACACTGCGGGCAACAAGCTAGGGTACAGCGTGGTCCGGGCTCGCCTCTACTGCCAGGCAAAGTGAGGAGTTCTGGCTCCGACAGGTACGTGACACTAACAGCTACAGTAAGATACTGGCAACACACTGCGGGCAACAAGCTAGGGTACAGCGTGGTCCGGGCTCGCCTCTACTGCCAGGCAAAGTGAGGAGTTCTGACTCCGACAGGTACGTGACACTAACAGCTACAGTAAGATACTGGCAACACCCTGCGGGCAACAAGCTAGGGTACAGCGTGGTCCGGGCCCGCCTCTACTGCCAGGCAAAGTGAGGAGTTCTGACTCCGACAGGTACGTGACACTAACAGCTACAGTAAGATACTGGCAACACCCTGCTGGCAACAAGCTAGGGTACAGCGTGGTCCGGGCCCGCCTCTACTGCCAGGCAAAGTGAGGAGTTCTGGCTCCGACAGGTACGTGACACTAACAGCTACAGTAAGATACTAGCAACACCCTGCTGGCAACAAGCTAGGGTACAGCGTGGTCCGGGCCCGCCTCTACTGCCAGGCAAAGTGAGGAGTTCTGGCTCCGACAGGTACGTGACACTAACAGCTACAGTAAGATACTAGCAACACCCTGCAGGCAACAAGCTAGGGTACAGCGTGGTCCGGGCCCGCCTCTACTGCCAGGCAAAGTGAGGAGTTCTGGCTCCGACAGGTACGTGACACTAACAGCTACAGTAAGATACTAGCAACACACTGCGGGCAACAAGCTAGGGTACAGCGTGGTCCGGGCCCGCCTCTACTGCCAGGCAAAGTGAGGAGTTCTGGCTCCGACAGGTACGTGACACTAACAGCTACAGTAAGATACTAGCAACACCCTGCGGGCAACAAGCTAGGGTACAGCGTGGTCCGGGCCCGCCTCTACTGCCAGGCAAAGTGAGGAGTTCTGGCTCCGACAGGTACGTGACACTAATAGCTACAGTAAGTTACTAGCAACACACTGCGGGCAACAAGCTAGGGTACAGCGTGGTCCGGGCCCGCCTCTACTGCCAGGCAAAGTGAGGAGTTCTGGCCCCGACAGGTACGTGACACTAACAGCTACAGTAAGATACTAGCAACACCCTGCGGGCAACAAGCTAGGGTACAGCGTGGTCCGGGCCCGCCTCTACTGCCAGGCAAAGTGAGGAGTTCTGGCTCCGACAGGTACGTGACACTAACAGCTACAGTAAGATACTAGCAACACACTGCGGGCAACAAGCTAGGGTACAGCGTGGTCCGGGCCCGCCTCTACTGCCAGGCAAAGTGAGGAGTTCTGGCTCCGACAGGTACGTGACACTAACAGCTACAGTAAGATACTATCAACACACTGCGGGCAACAAGCTAGGGTACAGCGTGGTCCGGGCCCGCCTCTACTGCCAGGCAAAGTGAGGAGTTCTGGCTCCGACAGGTACGTGACACTAACAGCTACAGTAAGATACAGGCAACACACTGCGGGCAACAAGCTAGGGTACAGCGTGGTCCGGGCCCGCCTCTACTGCCAGGCAAAGTGAGGAGTTCTGGCTCCGACAGGTACGTGACACTAACAGCTACAGTAAGATACTGGCAACACCCTGCGGGCAACAAGCTAGGGTACAGCGTGGTCCGGGCCCGCCTCTACTGCCAGGCAAAGTGAGGAGTTCTGGCCCCGACAGGTACGTGACACTAACAGCTACAGTAAGATACTAGCAACACCCTGCGGGCAACAAGCTAGGGTACAGCGTGGTCCGGGCCCGCCTCTACTGCCAGGCAAAGTGAGGAGTTCTGGCCCCGACAGGTACGTGACACAAACAGCTACAGTAAGATACTAGCAACACCCTGCGGGCAACAAGCTAGGGTACAGCGTGGTCCGGGCCGCCTCTACTGCCAGGCAAAGTGAGGAGTTCTGGCTCCGACAGGTACGTGACACTAACAGCTACAGTAAGATACTAGCAACACCCTGCGGGCAACAAGCTAGGGTACAGCGTGGTCCGGGCCCGCCTCTACTGCCAGGCAAAGTGAGGAGTTCTGGCTCCGACAGGTACGTGACACTAGCAGCTACAGTAAGATACTGGCAACACCCTGCGGGCAACAAGCTAGGGTACAGCGTGGTCCGGGCAAGCCTCTACTGCCAGGCAAAGTGAGGAGTTCTGGCTCCGACAGGTACGTGACACTAACAGCTACAGTAAGATACTGGCAACACCCTGCGGGCAACAAGCTAGGGTACAGCGTGGTCCGGGCCCGCCTCTACTGCCAGGCAAAGTGAGGAGTGCTGGCTCCGACAGGTACGTGACACTAACAGCTACAGTAAGATACTGGCAACACCCTGCGGGCAACAAGCTAGGGTACAGCGTGGTCCGGGCCTGCCTCTACTGCCAGGCAAAGTGATGAGTTCTGGCTCCGACAGGTACGTGACACTAACAGCTACAGTAAGATACTGGCAACACCCTGCGGGCAACAAGCTAGGGTACAGCGTGGTCCGGGCCCGCCTCTACTGCCAGGCAAAGTGAGGAGTTCTGGCTCCGACAGGTACGTGACACTAACAGCTACAGTAAGATACTGGCAACACCCTGTGGGCAACAAACTAGGGTACAGCGTGGTCCGGGCCCGCCTCTATTGCCAGGCAAAGTGAGGAGTTCTGGCTCCGACAGGTACGTGACACTAACAGCTATAGTAAGATACTGGCAACACCCTGTGGGCACCAAGCTAGGGTACAGCGTGGTCCGGGCCTGCCTCTACTGCCAGGCAAAGTGAGGAGTTCTGGCTCCGACAGGTACGTGACACTAACAGCTACAGTAAGATACTGGCAACACCCTGTGGGCAACAAGCTAGGGTACAGCGTGGTCCGGGCCCGCCTCTACTGCCAGGCAAAGTAGGAGTTCTGGCTCCGACAGGTACGTGACACTAACAGCTACAGTAAGATACTGGCAACACCCTGTGGGCAACAAGCTAGGGTACAGCGTGGTCCGGGCCCGCCTCTACTGCCAGGCAAAGTGAGGAGTTCTGGCTCCGACAGGTACGTGACACTAACAGCTACAGTAAGATACTGGCAACACCCTGCTGGCAACAAGCTAGGGTACAGCGTGGTCCGGGCCCGCCTCTACTGCCTGGCAAAGTGAGGAGTTCTGGCTCCGACAGGTACGTGACACTAACAGCTACAGTAAGATACTGGCAACACCCTGCGGGCAACAAGCTAGGGTACAGCGTGGTCCGGGCCCGCCTCTACTGCCAGGCAAAGTGAGGAGTTCTGGCTCCGACAGGTACGTGACACTAACAGCTACAGTAAGATACTGGCAACACCCTGCGGGCAACAAGCTAGGGTACAGCGTGGTCCGGGCCCGCCTCTACTGCCAGGCAAAGTGAGGAGTTCTGGCCCCGACAGGTACGTGACACTAACAGCTACAGTAAGATACTAGCAACACCCTGCGGGCAACAAGCTAGGGTACAGCGTGGTCCGGGCCGCCTCTACTGCCAGGCAAAGTGAGGAGTTCTGGCTCCGACAGGTACGTGACACTAAAAGCTACAGTAAGATACTAGCAACACCCTGCGGGCAACAAGCTAGGGTACAGCGTGGTCCGGGCCCGCCTCTACTGCCTGGCAAAGTGAGGAGTTCTGGCTCCGACAGGTACGTGACACTAGCAGCTACAGTAAGATACTGGCAACACCCTGCGGGCAACAAGCTAGGGTACAGCGTGGTCCGGGCAAGCCTCTACTGCCAGGCAAAGTGAGGAGTTCTGGCTCCGACAGGTACGTGACACTAACAGCTACAGTAAGATACTGGCAACACCCTGCGGGCAACAAGCTAGGGTACAGCGTGGGGCCCGCCTCTACTGCCAGGCAAAGTGAATAGTTCTGGCTCCGACAGGTACGTGACACTAACAGCTACAGTAAGATACTGGCAACACCCTGCGGGCAACAAGCTAGGGTACAGCGTGGTCCGGGCCTGCCTCTACTGCCAGGCAAAGTGATGAGTTCTGGCTCCGACAGGTACGTGACACTAACAGCTACAGTAAGATACTGGCAACACCCTGCGGGCAACAAGCTAGGGTACAGCGTGGTCCGGGCCCGCCTCTACTGCCAGGCAAAGTGAGGAGTTCTGGCTCCGACAGGTACGTGACACTAACAGCTACAGTAAGATACTGGCAACACCCTGTGGGCAACAAACTAGGGTACAGCGTGGTCCGGGCCCGCCTCTATTGCCAGGCAAAGTGAGGAGTTCTGGCTCCGACAGGTACGTGACACTAACAGCTATAGTAAGATACTGGCAACACCCTGTGGGCACCAAGCTAGGGTACAGCGTGGTCCGGGCCTGCCTCTACTGCCAGGCAAAGTGAGGAGTTCTGGCTCCGACAGGTACGTGACACTAACAGCTACAGTAAGATACTGGCAACACCCTGTGGGCAACAAGCTAGGGTACAGCGTGGTCCAGGCCCGCCTCTACTGCCAGGCAAAGTAGGAGTTCTGGCTCCGACAGGTACGTGACACTAACAGCTACAGTAAGATACTGGCAACACCCTGTGGGCAACAAGCTAGGGTACAGCGTGGTCCGGGCCCGCCTCTACTGCCAGGCAAAGTGAGGAGTTCTGGCTCCGACAGGTACGTGACACTAACAGCTACAGTAAGATACTGGCAACACCCTGCTGGCAACAAGCTAGGGTACAGCGTGGTCCGGGCCCGCCTCTACTGCCTGGCAAAGTGAGGAGTTCTGGCTCCGACAGGTACGTGACACTAACAGCTACAGTAAGATACTGGCAACACCCTGCGGGCAACAAGCTAGGGTACAGCGTGGTCCGGGCCCGCCTCTACTGCCAGGCAAAGTGAGGAGTTCTGGTTCCGACAGGTACGTGACACTAACAGCTACAGTAAGATACTGGCAACACCCTGCTGGCAACAAGCTAGGGTACAGCGTGGTCCGGGCCCGCCTCTACTGCCAGGCAAAGTGAGGAGTTCTGGCTCCGACAGGTACGTGTCACTAACATTTGGCTGGGTTCCGATAGGTACAACTTGATAGAATTGTTTTAAATCACTTTTTATTTTCTTAGAAACATCTACAAGGTGTTCATGAAGTCACTGGACGGCTTTATGAATTTCTTATTGATAAAGATAAACCAACGAAAAGTGTAACATTATTTAAGGTTTTAAAACACATACTTTAATAAACAAAGGTCTCTTTTATATACTTTCAGTGTTTTAAAATATTTCCTTAGGGATAGCCACGAGTGAATCAGAAGAAAATTTTGAATTGAAGTATGGTTTGATAAGCCCATCAAATTTTAATTTCCCAACTATGAATAACAAAAGTATCTTGTGAAGTTTTAATGTAAAATTGGGATTCCGTAGTGAACAATTTCACACAATTTATCCCAGATGGATAACTTATCCAATAATTACAAATGATCAATATTACATTCAACTCATACAAACAAACCTCAAAATGCAACAACTTTTGACATATTCAACGTATTGAGTCTGGGTTTTTTTTAATTTCTCTGAACTTAAAGGCTTTTAACATGATGTATGACATGGCATGGACAAATCATGTCTTCTCTAACACATTCTTTTTGGAAAAGTTTCCTTTAGAAAGATGTATACCTGGTGTCAAAAAGTCCGTCCCCCCTCCTTCTGTTATTTAACAACTGCAGATAATAAGATTATCATTTAAGAATGTCTTAGCGACTAAAAGTGGAAACTTTAGATGTGCACAAATTTTCAACCACCTCCCCCATAATTGGGGTTCGGGGGGGTGAGTTGAGATTGTTAGGGAGTCATAGATGAATCTCACTTGGACTATGTTGTGTCACAGCTCAATGAGTAATGGGGAGGGGTTCTTAACTACTGTATCTCAGTCTATATAAATTTTCCTTGATCATAGCTCTTTTATTCACTAAGTCTATAATATACTATATAATGAAACGTTTATGCCTTTTTCAGCGACATCTCCTCCAGCCAAAAAGACGAATGGTTCGTGTAGGTAAGTTTGTCATGTTTGTTTACTTAAAAAAAAGTAAATATTAAGTTGTCCTTTAAAGGATTTGTTCAAAAAATACAAGTTGAAAAGAGAGAATCATGTTAAACCATTTACAACAATTAGTGGAGTCTGGCTAGGAGTACAGTGATCGCTGGTTTAAGGGGCCACATCATTACGCTCAAAGGCTATCACGTGACCTCAGGTGCAATATACGGGGCAAACAGCGAGCTGAGAGTTAAAACAAATACCCCGAGCTCCTGGCTCGGCCCCTTCACAAATATCAATTCCATTTCGAAATACCGTTATATAAATACCTGACAACCGCTGAGTCCACATTATAATGGGTTCTGATGTGTGTTCTTGTTCTTGTCGAACTTGAAAGTCACGTGATATCTACATTTGTTGACTTTCAAGCAAAGTCGTTTTGAAAAAAGACTTTCATGGCAATGAAGAATACGCATTATGTGATTATTTGACTTTTTGTATTATTTGTATTTTATTGTTTTACATTTTCGCCTTTAAAACACGCACTGCGTTGAATTCAGTACTTAGTTGGTTTGTAAACTTTTCATTGAACTTAAAAGTAATTTTTAAATATTGATTGTTAAACAATTAAAATGATAAAATTTACTACCGTGTAGGACATCTCATTAAACTAACCAATGTAGCCTTTAAATTATATAACTCAATTAAGGGTCAAATCAATCACGAATATTTCAAGCTATCGGTATCGTAATAGCGTTACTTCCAATCCAACTGTCCCGTGTGTGATTTTTTACTTCTGTTATCCAATTAATGTTTTAAAATATTATTACAGTCTTAAAATGTTAGTTAATCTTTCATTCATTTAAAACATTCTTTTTAATTTACTTAAGTTTCAATTACTCCGGTCTAACTAATTTAAGTTTTAATGTTTTAATAATTGGAAGTTCTAACATACTATATTCTAATGAAAAATAGAATAAATTGTATTGCAATATCAGTGTTAGCTATTTTTTCTATATATTTTCTATTTCTTCCTTTCACTTTTTTGTTTAAAATTTCCCATTTTTTACTTTATCGGTTACACTACTCGTCTCATTGTTATGTAATGATAAACTTAATAAGTTTAACGGTTATCATTTATCTGTTTAGTTATATTGGCTTCGTCTTGGTGTCTTTATTCAAGTTTTATAAAATTCCTCATTAGTAGATAGTTTTCATGCTTACTTTTAATATGTTGTAATCTACGTTTCTCCTTTTACCAATCTTATTAAGTTTTATGTAAAATTCACTTCCTCTATCTTGTGTAACCTTCACTTTCATATGATTATTAGAAATGTTCAAAATTATATTTAATTTTTTTTTAATTAATCTATGTGAGTAGATGAGTGGTTATACTGTCCACTTCTGAATCCAAACGTTGCTAGTTTAATCCTGTGAAAAAAATTAGTTGGATTTTAAATGTTGCATTATTGACCCAGTTGCCATTTGTCATTGGGTTCTTATTAAATTATATCTAACAAAAATATTGACGTTAGATTGTAACAAGACCGGGTTTGGATCGTTCTCCATCAAATGTAAAATAAAAGTGCCGAACACACAAAATAAAAAATTGTTACTTTGTGGTATATGTTTATTGCTGCTATATCGATAGATCATTCCCTAAGTTTTTATACTCTTCATTTATGTTGCTACTATCTTTTTTAACTTTTTCTACAGTGTATCCTTATTATTTTAATGGCGTTGTCTCATTTAATTTTCTATTTTACCCTCAGTTTTTTTACAATAATAATTTCCACAGTAATAATTTGTTTGGCCAGTGCGGACGCGGCTTTGGGTTAGGTTAGGTTACAACATTATTTTCCTCGATGATTTTGTTGATCTGTATGCGTTTCCTGTCCACAGAGGCTGACCAGGACCGTGCCTGCAGGGTGAGAACCGAGAGGATGTACCCTTCTGGCGCTAGGCGGTGCCACTGGACAGTCACACTGCACCCGGCCTGTCTAGCGCCAGCCACCACTGGACAGTGACAGTGGAGTGTCCAGGACACTCAGTGAACAGTGCCTGGGACACACAGTGGAAAGTGTCTAGCACACACAGTGGAGTGTCTAGGATTAGTGTCTTGTGGGGATAGCCGCCCATACGTAGACCTAGTCAATTAAGTGCGACTATTTCTCACTCCTACTTACGACAATAGTTCTTATACAGGATTTTTTCTAAGGACTCTTATCATTAACTAGGTCTACTTGTGTAAATCGTTCTACTGTATACTCCTGATTTTGTTTTGAATTTAAGAGATTAAATATCGTTATACCAAACTGACTTTGTGGCCGAAGGAATATGTTTTTGTTTTTGGTATTAAATAGAACTAAAGTAATTACTTAAAAAATTATACTCTATGTATTATGCAGTATTGCATATTTTAATGTATTTAAATAAAACATTTAATAATACTAGAGATCGCCTCCTGATCGAAATTCGATCAAAATTTCAGTTGACCTGGCCCCTAGAAACTTAAAAACATTTTAGAACAAAAACATCTGTCCTTATTAATTTTCTAGCAGTTGTTTTTATAACAGCTGTCTATAATGATTCATTCAATTCTTCTTTCTCCATAAGATTAACATTGGAACTTTGAAAGCCTGTGGGGCGTAGCCCTGGAGTTTGATATGAATTAGAATGTGATTCTGCTCACCTACAGGACTATACCTTTCTAACTGTATGCTCGGATTTATCCTACAATGCACACGAGCCGAGAAAAAAGGAGGAAATGAAACATGCTTGCGTATTAATATATAGATGGACTAATTCAACCACTGTGTTGTAATCGAATTACAACTTTGACCACGCACAATATTTAGATGTGAAAGCAATTTCAGTTATGAGAACTGGAAATTAAAATTTATCAAAATTACTATAAAATAAATCAACTCTATGTGAGCATATTCAAGTCCTTGCCATAGAGGGTTATTTTTTACTGTATATAATCCACAATTGACAGCAACAACGTTGATGATCTGACAGAGCCACAGAGCCAGTTTGACTATACAGTATTGTTGTTCGTCACTCGACCCCCACTACATATCTCCCGGACCAGCAATACCTCACATATCCCTCTCATTGTTATATACACATTTCGACGTCCTATATTTTGTAAGCTATGTATAAAAGTTTAGACAGGATAGCCGTGGTGTGTCACCACGTTCGTACACTAGTAGTGGCGATAAGAGAAAGATGGATCAATAAATGTTTTACAGAGGGAAGTTATGTCACTTTTGAGTTAATGATGCATGAAATGACCAGTTGGTCTTTTAAAAATATTCCGTGACGTGACACACTTTAAAGCCCCCTTCGTGGTGTCATGTTATACATTAACTCCATAACGTGACGTCACTTCCGGCTGTCAAAGTTTAATTGAGCCAGCTCTCTTTTTTCGCCACTACTCACACTAATGTTATGTAATGTAAGCCACACTCGACAAGCTACTCTTTTTTATCGGTTACATTTTTGTTATACAGAGTTGTTCTAGGAGAATGTGTCGTTCGTTGTTCTTTTGCTTTCCAGCCTGTGTGATGTAGAGAGTAATGTACATTATTTGGCGTGTAAAAGTATTAAATAAATAAATGAATATTAAGGTTGTACAAATCAGAGTGTTGTTGATTTCCTCCTGTCTAGCTGTAGCTTTTGTCATCATTGTCCATAAAAAAAACTTGTTATGCCCAGTTCAAAATAAATTTTCACTTGAAACACAGATTTCAATTCCTCCATTTTTCTATCCTCCCGCTTTAAAGAATCTAACCAATCAGAATCCCTGTGAATTACCCAACTACAACTGTTTAATATCTCATGTCACTTTATGGCATTGTTTTCGTTTTTTGTAAACAACTATTCTAATTTTGACGTTTGAGATGTAATAAGAAGCGCTTCCAACAGCTAGTAGGGGAGTAGCTAGCGAGAAAAGAATAGAAATACTTTCTATTCTGTGCTCGCTGACCATCAGCGATATTTTATACCCTGAATTTTAAAGGAGAAATTAAAATAACTTATGATTGTTAATAATAATGGGAAATTCAGGAAGGTATTAAAGGGAATTTTCCTTTCGTTGGGAAATAAAATTATGTCTTTGGACCGCACTTTTACTTTGAACAAGGTATTATGTACTTTGATCTTTTTGAGAACTTCTATAAAAGTTTTTTTTTTTGTCTAATTATTACTTATTAGCATATTCTTAACCCTTATTTATTATCCTTGCAAAAAAAACTATGTAAAATACAATATTTTATTTTCGTAGTTTAAAACTATTCGCTGGTAAAAGCAAATTAGATTATTTTAAAAATAAATCATATTTTAGAGTTACTATGGAAACTTGCTTGGTTTAATACTTGTACCTTTTTAAGAATATAAAGATAGAATATGTCCAAAATGCTGCATACTGAGGGAGTTACTATCATTAGATTATTTCCGTTACCTGAAGGACCATGAGTTTCCAATTACCATTTCATAAAAAAAGAGAATTTTACTTGCATTTAATTAGTTTAGTATAAGTCTATCTACATGTTTAACTTCAGAAATAATCCATCCCTAATCACCCATTTCAAAATCAATACCTGACAATCATTGTCATATGTTTGATGTTTTACATCATTACTTTTGACAAACTATACTCGTAGGCCCAAATAGAAAAAGAAGTAAACTGTTTTAAAAGTAAGAAAATCCATAGCAGAAATAATGACAGCACGTATGATGGTTCAGAGTATACTACGCTTGCACCTCTCACACATAGCACAAGGTAGGTAAACCTTTTATATCGATAAAATTTGTTAATATATTTCAGAACCCAAGATTTTGGTTTTAGGAAAAATAATTCAGTCGGCACTGAACAAATTTCCACCTTTTTGTCAGGATTTAAACTATTACAATGAAGTTATTTCAATTTGTGGCCTTAATTGATAATGTTTAATCTTTTATTACATTAATAAGTTACTCATTACATTTATTTTTTATTTTATATGAAAAATAAATGTGATGATTAACGTATTAATTTAATATTAAATCATGATGGAAAACGTCACAAAAAAATACACACCGGAGAGAATTTTTTTTTTTTTCATTGCAAATCTTGCCCAAAGGGAAAGCTACTAAGAAATGTAAGACACCATATAAGATCCGCTCACTGATGGCAAAAGTTTTTAAAGAACTGAATTTTCAAACTTACGAGGAAGTTTGAAAATTACCCTATAAGGTGACGGGTCTCATAGAAAAGGCGATATACCGTAATCACAATTAATAGAAAAAAGGTCTTGTCATAGACTAAACAGTTCGATTTGAGAGAGATTCTACACGGCAAGAACAAGTCAATTCGGAGAACAAAAAGAAATCTACAATAAATGTAATTGAATATTTGCATAATAAGGTTAAATATAACACAGAAAATTGGGAAGTCATCGAAATTTTTATTGAAAGTCAAGGAGCAGTTTCAAAACTTTTAGTTTCTTTCTTAAAAATATATCAAAAACCTTTCAAACTAATGTTGAAAGGTTTTTCGAAAAATTGTTGTTAGTGTTATCAAATACTATGTGTATATTTTAAACAATCATTTATTATATAAACCATAAAAATCATTTTGTATTGTGAGCAGGATCCTTGTAGTCAACTGTAGTGACATTCTGTTGCCAATTTTATCCAATAAATTGGTTCCCACCCCCTAATCTTTAAACTTCTGCAATAAATTAATGGCAGGAAAATTTAATTCTAGATCGTGTTACTGAACCTCTAGACCTGTAATCAATCAAACTCTTGATCTGCTGTCAGTGTTCGAAACACGGCAGTCACAAACTGTGGTGCTGATAAACTAACCATGGTTGAGCCTTTACAGCGGTGTATGGCTCTCTGACATTGACAACTTTGGTACTTCATGTTTGGAAAACAGTCAAATCCTACATGTCGCATAGAGGTAATATCATAGAGGGGGGTTCGTGTGCAAATTGCGCATTTTGAAATATATTACTTTCTGTTTATGAGAAACTCACCTACGGTAAATTCGAAGTAATTACATGATTTTAAATTCACAATTCATGTAAAGTTAAATTATAAAATTCCTTGAAATTATCAAAAAACAATATTTTTGCTAATTATGCAGTGACAGATAAGAGATGTTTTTGTTCACAGCAGTCTGACTTAAAAATTCATCTGGAGGTAATCAGCTGTTAAGTTATAATTCATATCTATGTCTATATATTAATAGGCAATCATGTTTCGTCTCCTCCTTTTTTCTCAGCTCCTGTGCATCGTAGGAAAAATCGTATGCGTATACCGTTAGAAATGTAGTATCATGGGGATTAGCAGAATCCCATTTTAATTCAGATCGGCCCTCAGGGATCCGCCTTACAGGCTTTCAAAGTTTCAATGTTAGTCTTATGAGAGAAGGGTAATAATTGATTTAAATCATTAAACAGCTGATTAACAAATGCTATTGAATCAGGAAAAACAGATGTTACAGTTATAAACCATTTTAGTCAAATAGGCTTATAGTCCATGGAGATAGCTCCAAAAAGAGCCATAATATTTCAGTGCTGGATACTGGTCTAAAAGTTTTTTACACTGCTTCTACATCAAATGGTATGTACAAAACCGCCGGGAGACACTCTCTCAATAGTCCGGATCACCCCCATATGACGTCATCAAAATGGCGGCCAACCAAATTTGCAGTGTTTTAGTTAAATACTTAGTACTGCCCACCAAGTCAACCAATTTTGACTTTTAATGTGTCCTTTTGTAGGTATTGAAATTCTGCAACTGTTAATACCCTTAAAATACCCATACTCTTTTTGATGATCGAGTCAAAAATGGTAAGCGATCAAACTTTGCATTAAAATCATATTGCTGAAAACAAAAAATGCAGTAACTCCCGATCCACTCAACCTTTTGAGGTCTGGTTTGTGGCAAATTGCTCAAAATACAAAGCCCTTCAAAATGATATGTCGTATGACGTAGCCCAATGCAGTTTTCCTGACGACCTCTAATAGGGACGTCCCTAAAGGAAGTCTTGGAAAAAACTTCACTGGATTACGTCATATGATACATCATTTTAAAGGGCTTTGCATTCTGAGGAATTTGCCACAAACCCGACCTCAAAAGGTTGAGTGGATCGTTAGTTATTGCATTTTTTGTTTTCAGCAATATGATTTTAATTTAAAGTTTGATCGCCTGCCATTTTTGACTCGATCATCCTTTTGAGGCCGGGTTTGCGGCATTGTTCTCTATTCTTCGAGACCGTTAATTTGATGTATATATTGACCTATGCTTACATTTAAGATTTTCTTCTGACTCCTTGTGGACCGTCCCTCCGGACTATTGAGAGAGTGTCTCCCGGCGGTTTTGTAGATACCATTTGATGTAGAAGCAGTGTAAAAAACTTTTAGACCAGTATCCAGCACTGAAATATTTTTTTGCTATCTCCACGGACTATTAAGTGAATTTTTTGTTGAATTTCGACCTGTGAGCGGTCCCTAGTAATTCCGTAAGCTAATCGGTCCCCACGAAATATCTCCAATTAGAATAAAGATATATTAACGTACAATGGCTCATTTTAAAGATTGAGGGTTAAGGACGCAAGGAAAAATACCAGAATTGTCAAAAGTTACCTGGGCTTCGCCCCATTGGACCTTGAAGTTCAAATGTTAATCTAATGGGAAGACATTTTTTATATCTACGCGTGTAATTAAGTAGATGTTCCAGTGTTTTATCATAAACTCGGCTGGTTATTGAGCAGATATTTTGAGTTAAGTTAAGATAACTATATGGTTATAACTTTTTAAAATTGGCAATGCACTATAAAAAAAGAGAACACTAATAGTCATGAACGGATTAGGGATCCGCACAGGAAATTTCATATCCCTAATTGCATATTTTTGTACCTAACTGGCCGTTTTTTCCGCTACAGAGGTAGTTTAAACAATAAAATCTTTGCTTAACATATTGTATTTATCTTGGTATCTATACAGGGTGTCCAGCTTCCACCTTTACAAACTTTTCCAGGTTATTAAGCATGCCAAAACAAACAGAAAAATCATATAAACATATGTCCGTAAATGCTTCATTAAGCCACTAGTCGCCATTTTGTTTTTTACACTTAAGAATTTTTCTTTCCATAACGGGTTGTTGTATGAAGTTCATATTTGGCATGTACCTTAATCACACCAATGCTCATTTTTAGAAAAAATATTATTTTTTTCCGATGTATATTTTCAAAATGGCGGCCATTTTAAGTTTTTAAACTCAAATATCTAAAAAAACCGTAAATTTTATAAAAATTTTACTAGACACAAAAAAGTTAACAAATTAAATTATCTAAACAGTGATACCAAGTTTGTAAGGATTCGGCAAAAAATAACGGAGTTATGGTGGTTTTCCTGAAGAAAAACACTGATTTTGCACTATGATTAATGCCATTTTAGGTTATTTTAAGAGAAAAATCTCAATAAAATCTCAATAACTCCGTTATTTGTTATCGGATCCTTACAAACTTGGTATCAATGTTTAGATAATTTAATTTGTCAACTTTTTTGTGTCTAGTAAAATTTTTATAAAATTTACGGTTTTCAAGATATTTGAGTTTAAAAATTTAAAATGGCCGCCATTTTGAAAATATTGATCGGAAAAAAAATAATATTTTTTATAAAAATGAGCATTGGTGTGATTAAGGTACATGCCAAATATGAACTTCATACAACAACCTGTTACGGAAAGAAAAATTCTTAAGTGTAAAAAACAAAATGGCGCCTAGCGGTTTAACGAAGCATTTCCGGACATATGTTTATATGATTTTTCTGTTTGTTTTGGCATGCTTAATAACCTGGAAAAGTTTGTAAAGGTGGAAGCTGGACACCCTGTATATATAATTCCGTAAGCGAATCGGTCCCCATGAAATATCTCGAGCTAGAAGAAAGATAGAGCAACGTATGATGGCTCATTTTAAAGCTTGAGGTCCAAGGACGCAAGGAAAAATACCAGAATTGTGAAAAGGTACCTGGGCTTTGCCCCAATGGACCTTGAAGTTCCAATGTTAATCTAATGGGAAGAAGATTTTTATATCTACACGTGTAATTGCAGATGTTCCAGTGTTTAATCATAAACTCAGCTGGTTATTTAGAAGGTATTTTGAGTTAAGATAACCTCATAGTTTATAACTTTTTAAAATTGGAAATGCACTATAAAAAAAGGAGAACACTAATAATCATGAAGGGATTATGGATCCACAGGAGATTTCATCTTCGTGAACCCATCTATGTCATTAGGGAAATAGGAGTAGAATAATTGGTATATTCAGCGTAAAAAATAAAAAAAAGTTAAAAATATATTAGACGTGGCATGGTTGATATAATGGTCAATTGTCTTTACTCAGTGAATGACGTTTAGTTATTACATTACTGCTTCATATTGGCTATTAATAGATAGAGTTGAAGAGTTGAATCTTTTTGTTAAGTGTTTATTTATTTTCGACTGAATCATTATATGTAAACTACTAAAAATTGATAATCTCCGTATGAGGAATATTTTGGTTTGGTTTTATCCGTTCTCTGCTTTTTCCTTTACGTAGGTCGTAGGGAATCAATAAACGCCCGTTAATCCATAAAGACGGGGAGTTTTTTAGGTTAATGATGGTGTGCGATAAGTAACAATATATCAATCAGTGTTCTACTTCACTGACGAACAGACAAAATAGACTACAATCAATGTATGAGGGACGTCGGTGGCACGGAGTGTAAGGAGGTATGGGGGCACGGGGGAGACATGGGAGGAATAGGGGAAATGGCGGGGGGCACAGGAGGACACGGAGGTACGGGGAGGGACGGCGGGGATGGCATCAGGGAACCACGGGGAGTGCAGGGGAGTTCGGGGATGTGGGGGCACGAAGGGCACGAAGGGTGTCGGTGGCACTGGAGACAGGGGGACATGAGGGGCTCGGTGGAGGCATGGGCAACATAGGGGCACAGGGAGAAACGGCGAGCATGAGGGTACAAAAGCATGGAGGGTGCTGAAGCATAGGGGGCACTCTGAGAAGGCATGGGGATGCACTGGGGCACGTGGCGGTGGGGGTGATCGGGCACAAGGAGCATTAGGGGCGTCGGTGGCAAAAGGGGTAGATGGGCATGGGGGACACGGTTACCACGGGGAGCAACGTTGGGCATGGCGGTACGGAAACATAGGGTGCCCGGAGGCACATGGCGGAGCGGGAGTTGGAAGGCACAATGGGCACTAGGGGCTTCGGTGGCTCGAGGCACGGGGGGCAGATGGCCATGGGGACACTGGGGAGGCTTATGGGACATAGAGAGCATGGGGACCACGGGGAAGAACGGTGGGCAAGTGGGCACGGGAGTACCTGTGTGCGGGGAATGGGGCACGAGGGTTGTCGGGGGCACTATGGGGTTAGGGGGACATGGGGATATAGGTTGCATGAGGAGAAATGTTGGACATAGGGCACGGGGGTATGGATGCATGGTAATGGGGGCACAAGGGTGGGGCCTACTTGAGGCGTCGGTGGCACAGAAGTTGGTTGGGCATGGGGGCATTGGGAGGAATTAGGAACATGGAAGGCACGGGGGCCACGGGGATGAACTGCGGGCATGTGGGCAAGAGAAAATGAAGGACAGAGGGTTATGAGGGGGAAAGGGGGTACAGAGGCATGGGGGATACTCGGGCCCCGGGGCATAGGGGGTACAGAAACACGGATCAGGAGATGTGAACGGGAGCACGGGGATGCATGGGGTCACTGTCAGTGTGGGAAATGGGGGGAACATAGGTCCAGGGCGAAGGAGTGTACAGTATTAATGGGCTTATGTTGAATTGACCTATTTTATTTATTTGAGTTATAGACTCATCATGAACATGTTTAAGGTTAAAACTATTTCAACCTTAATCAAATAAGGTAGTATAGTACCATTTACCATGTTTGGAAGCTTAATAGTGCAATAATTTTTTTTTTCAACAAAATAGACTACTGTATTTTAATACAGAATAAATTATTAGTAAATTACTGATTTTATACCTCTAAAGAGTTTCGTCAAAATTATGAAATATTATATGAGAAAACCCAAACGTGTACATTGACACTACAGCTAGAGAAAAATACAGTATCCCTAATACTGCTAGGTGATAAATTTAAACTTATTTTTGGAGACATCACCATTTTGATTTTTAGGGGCCTTTGCCCCTACACTCCACTAGTTTTATTAATTTTCATCCATATCCATTCCTTTGATAAAATTTCCTATAACTATTATTCTTAAATAAATACAAACTCTTGGACTATAAACTTTCGGCATAAAGTGGGTTATAATACAATAACAAACTTCTTATATCTGCTAATTAAAATGGTGGGAAATAATTTGAGCATAATTGTTCCAGTCCATATAATCATTGCTTTCTCTCGACCCTTTGGAGGGCTACAAATAAGACTAAGAACGGTCGTGAATTAGAATTCTGTAAATCAACGAGTTACGTAATTTTGTGTCGTCAAAACGGATTTAGTAGTTACTGTAACATAGCAACTCAACCGCATATAGTACTTATGAGTAACAAGGTGACAATTAGGTAACGATGACGCTCATAAAAAACTCAAAGATAACTCTAAATTTGCATCGATACCATCAGAACACTAAATACAAGTATATCTTCGATGATCCTATGCTGTTCCTCCTAAAGACTCCACACAAAAGCCGGTCATGGACTCAATAACCACAGGCTCTTCGCCGCATGGAAGGAAAGGCCAAAGGCCATAATTGATTTGCTCATGTAATAGCTTCAGGCGGCCAAACTAATTACATCTCCACTGTGTTCGGAGGGCTCTTTCAGGGGAGGCTTTCAATTACTCTTCACATGATACATTTACACTAAAATTTGTGAGTCCAAAAAGTAATGTCGCAATTTTAAACAAAATATGTTACTAATGATTGCATTAGTACTGTACACAATTAAATCTAAAGAAATTAACTTTTTTCGAGTTTTTTCCCCCTTTTTTAAAGCCGGTTGATTGGGGCTTTAGCTCGGCATTCATAAAAGTAAAATGTCTTCCCTCTACTGTGATAACGTACTAGGAGTAACAGACAGACTCATAAGACTGGAATAGGTGATAACGGGCCACCTTTGCCAGATGTTTTTAACATCCTAGAATTTATTGGATCCGTACACTATAGTTTTATCTTACTTATGAAATAAAAAATTTGACTGCTTCAAGTCTGTGCTTTAAAGTAGCCGTGTAGTCTCCCATCCTTAACAATCCAACTGCCTCGAAACTTACTCAATTCACTGCACCTACCGATGAAAAGGACGAGCTTTACATATTGCTAATTAAATAACAGGCATTCATCTGTTTGCACTTCATCCAATTTCTCCAGAAATTATTTCTCCATTTTATTACACGTTCAGGGTTCAGGTTTTCAAGTCTGTTCGCCGACAAATTTATCACGGGAACGGAGATATATTGATTTTCTTATTTATTATTGTAAGCCTGTCATGCATGAGACTCTCAGATTCAACTTTGGGGGGAACGGGTACAAAAACTTCGGGACATTAATTTTCTTATATATTATTGTACCCACTAATACAATATTTTACAAACAAGCTTCAACGCGCAATATTTTGCTATCAAGCCTCAACGGTATGTCACGGGCTATGTCTGGACAACCAGTATTTCCATACAGTTCTAAATTCAAATTGATACCATCAATACAACAAACCCAAGTGTTCCCCGATGAGTCTAGTTGGTTCCTCAGTTAGACTCCGCCCAACCATCGTTTGCTGTGTGAATGGCCACAGGCTCTTCGCCGTGTGAAAGGGAGGCCATAATTGATTTGCACTTGTAATTGCCTCGGGCGGCCAAACTAATCAAATCTCTACCGTGTTCGGGGCTTTTCTCAGGAGAGGCTTTCAATTCCTCCTCATTTGCCACATGGCTATAAATTTTCTATATGAAGCTTAACCACGAAGAATAAAACATTTATTTAGGCAGTTAATTATTTGTTGGATTGGCGCAATTATCAAGTGAAACATCAAGTTGGCAGTGAATAGCATTGTTGTTACTGGGAAACCTATTTTCCGAAACAATTATGTACCGAATTCGGCCAAAGCAATAAGCTAGCCATTAATTATCACTTTTTCCTTTTTAATTAATGTAATTACTACTTTTTCATTATGTCTACACGAGTGTGATTAATGTGATTAATCAAATTTTATATACCAAATTAACCAGATATTATACAATAATATCCAACTTAGTTTGGTCAATGAGATTAATCTAAACTATCCTTACCTTACCTATCCTAACATTACCCAACCTAACCTAACCTTACTTAACCTTCACCTAATCTAACCGAACCTTACTTTACCTAATTTTACCTTATCTAAACTTACCTTGCCTTAACTAATCTTACCTTATATAACTTTATCTTACCTAACATAATAACCTAACATAATACCTAACATAATAAGTAAGGTAAGGTAATACCTTACCTAACCTAATCTAACCTTATCCATAATAATAACTTAATAGGATTTTCCCAAGTCATTGGGGTTGAGCCCTATGATGTATTTTTCAAACAAAAAAGCCCATTGAAATCTTTATTTCATTATTCCTCCAAAATATTAGATTAAAATATCCTGTGGTTTTTGCATGGCAAGATTACAAACTTAAAATTACAAACAAACAAATATTCAAACGCTCCATTTTCTAGGTTTTTTATTTTTTTTTATATTTTTTTAGGAATTACCATATGCGTTATAATCCCCTCCCTTCCTACATTAAACTAACTTCAAAGTCGTACACTCTTATACCATGCCACTAATTTTTTTTATTTTTAAATATACTGTAAAGACTTATAACTAGATTTTGTTTTCACTTATGTCAATGATTACTTAAAACACTAATACTTCAAACTTATCATCTAAATTTGCCTTATATTTACCATAGACAATATATATTTTAATAGAAGCTCTTTTAAGCCGCTTGAAGCAGGAATGGATGATTTTTTTTAAATACCGACTAAATCTGAACATTCTGAAGAGCAAAGTGGTCCGCGTTGCTGAAAGGATTTCATTAGGTGCACCATCAAGCTGGTTGGTGTGAAACTTTGTACAGAACGCGAGCTCAGCTTCAAAATCCAAATATAATGAATACCAGTTTTATCTTTTTAGAACATCTGGTATTTCATAGATGTATTTAAGACTTATTTTTACGTTTGCAAATTACCATTTTTATGACGAAACTGGTTAGCAGGAATATTTGTAGGCCTATTCGAGGAATACGAATTGCTTTCTTTACGCCAACTCTTTGTCAAAACAGTATTGGTCAATATAAAGACGAAGTTTTGACACTTCTTGTGCACTAATACAACACCAGGAGAGCAGCTGCCAATGTCGGCCTGCAGATCACTAAGGTCTTCAAGTCAGTAAATTTAACAATTCCCTTTTACATTGCATTTTTTTATTCGTGGATATTCCACAAGAGATAAGGGAGTTGCAGGTATCACTGATAGCTGATTTTTTTTTTTTTAATTTAGTAGCTACAAAAAAATATCCAAATGGATCACACGGGAATTTTTAAGGCCTGTAGGACGGAACCCGGATGTTTCGTAGTCAAAATCAATTCCTCGTGTCCGAAACCCCCATATAATAATATAAAAAAATCCTTAGACGGTAAAATGTGCTCCTTGCAAATAGTGCTAGTTTTAGAATATAAGAATAACATTACAATACATTACCTGACAGAAATTTCCAAATTTTGATTGTAAACAATTATGTAAAACGTTATGACATTTTTCCATTTCGTTTCTAAGTAACGATAATATTAAAACGTTTTTGTTAAACATAGAGATCAATTAATCATAAAAGTGGTTTTGTTATAAACAAGTTGAGAATAAATAAGTTAAAAATAAAATAGGATACTGCAACCTGAAAATGTGTAGGGTTGAAGATAGCTATTGGTTTAAGGTAGCTTTTGGTATTGGAATGATATCAGAGGGGAAATAATTTATATGTTTTAATGATTCATAGTTTAATCTATATATTTATTTCTATAAGGGTTTTGTCTGTTACGTCCCTTTTTATCCCGACCTACTGAACCGATTTTTAAGATTGAGGTGTCATTTTAAAGCTTAGGATATAGCGCAGTGACGAATCGTAATTAAAAAGGTCATATCGTTTCGGGCTTTGCCCCCTTCGCCTTTGATTTATTTATAGAGGGCGCTTTTAAATGTTGACCAACTTTTGTTGTACGATGTTTATAAATGTGAATTGTAACTTAACAGCTGATTACTTTCAGACGAAATTTTAAGTCAGATTGTAAACAAAAATAGAGTTTTTTAGTATTTTAGAAGTAAATAGATCAATAGTTTTGAACTATTCATAATGCCTCGGAAAAGGGGTTTAGCCTTTATAACAGATAGAAGAAGAAGAGAAGCTGAAAAATATAAATGTTACAAAATGCGCAATTTGCGCACGGGTCCCCTAGTGCACATTTAAAAACAGTACCTGGGAGCCATAGCTGGGGGAATATGCTCCCAAGCATATTAACAACTTAAACAATTCTTTGTAGTCATAGTAATATCATTTACAGGCTGTACGCTGAAATTCCAAGCCCAAAATGCTTTTTCCTTTCAATACAAGCTCGTTCGCTCCGCTCACTCATCTTGCAGGATATTTTAATGTAGACCTAAGTGCGCTGCTTTGAGTATGAGCGCTGTATGAGTTTGTTGAAACTGTAGGCTAACGCTAGTATAGAAACTATACTATAGAAACTAATATGGATCTTACACATGGTTAACATCTGATTTCATCATTGTTTCTAATGTTGTTTTTAAAATTTAATTGCAATTTTAAAAATTGCTTAGTTGTTTTATCTGTTTACTTCACTTTTTTTACTAGTCACAATAACGAGTAATAAGTACTGTACTATCAAATTAACCGATTAGTTATTAATAGGCAAATATCATTTGGTGATTAATTTACTGGATTCAATGACAAAATTGTTATAACCATCCAGAGTTCTTTTTTCTGCAGCAGATCAGATTTTACTTTATGATCATTATTTTTTCACTAAACCATTAATTATAATTTTCAGCCACCACTGCTAATATTAATAATACCCCCGTCGCAGCAGACCTGCGTACTCAGTGAATTTCCAATGGAATCTTGGTATAGTTTCTATTTCCCCATAAAATCCATGGGGATGAGAGTATGTAGGTTTGCCGCCATATGGGTTTTGTTGGTAAATATAAGTTAAACCCTACCTAGTGAATGTACATACCAAATTTCATCCGGTTATGGTGTTCTTTTTATTTTCCTCATAAACCCCATAGGGGTAAGTACGTAGGTTTGCCGCCATATGGGTTTTCTAAGCAAATATAAGTTAAACGCTTCCAAATGAATGTACTTACCAAATTTTATCAAGATATGTCAATAAATAAGCAAGATAGAAGGCTTTGTTAATTTCCCATAAGAATAACATGGAAAACGCATAGTTTTTGGATTTTCTCGATAACCATTTAAGCTAGGTAAAAAATTCAAAATACTAGATTGTTTGTTTTTTTAAGCTCTTTAAATGGTTTAAGTTAAAATTGTTGAATTTTATAAATAAAAGTAAAAAAAGCTAAAAACCCATTTTTTACCCTTTTGAAACCCCATAAAACCCCGTTCCCATGGTCCGATCATTCTGGTTCGTGAACTCAACCTAGCAGACGCTGGCTTACACCCCTGCACCAAATTTCATCAAAATCGGAGGTTCCGTTCAAAAGTTATCGTGTTCACGGACACATACATATCTATATATATATATTAGAACGAACGATGTTTTTGGCTTCTAGGGACCTCAAAACGAAAAAGTATCATGGTCCCGGGCTTAGGTCTTACCGTGACTACTACCGTAATAGCGTATTCCCTATAGGGAAATTCGCTAAAATCTGTTAAAGTAAAGTGACGAAGGTCATGAGTTTATCCCAAATTAATTAAGGGAAAAGGTTTTCTTTATATTTAAGATTACTTAGGAAACTTCCATCTCTTCAACTTAGTGAGAAACTTGTGAACTGTTTCTTCTGTAACCGACTGTTCGAGTTTTCAATCAAAATAAAATAGACTCCGAAATTTACAGATTCTGTTTTAAGACAAAGTTATCTTTTTCAGCAGTCAGATCTAACTTCGTTCGTATTTTATCGTACAGTTTTAACAATAATATTTACCAAGAAAATTTGAACTTCATTATTTTAAAAACTATTTGGGGGTTAGGCATGTCTTTAAATTGAATAAATTATGTTATTCAATTAATCAAACTCATAACTCTACGAAATATACACCTCCAAAAAAATTGTATCCAATAAAATGTTGTGCAGTTATATGTTGTGGATATATAGCGATTAAGAATACAAGACAATAGGTATATTCTCAAAACAATTTTATGTTGAACTTACACTTAGGGTACGAGGAATCAATTGTAGATGGTCCCGTAACAATACACAGCTAATAGATAAATTATTATGTCCACATACAAAATTTATACAGTAACTTATTAGGTTTACTACTTATATGGCCATTACTTATTGTCTACCTCCCTTACGTCCAATGGAGTATATGTCCAATCGTATAACGTCCACTATGTTTGAACGTTATGTTTTAAATGTTTATAATTTGGTTAATTATCAAATATATGAATTTATATGTTAATATATGAATTTAGAGTACAGGATTCCCTTAAGGAATATCTTCTTGATACAGCTTCAACCGATAGGAAATAATAGTCAGATATCTATAAATTACAATAATTCGAGAGTATTAATATATGTTTATGTTTGTGAGAACTGATAATATGTGTTTCTAAAATGTCACGCACAAGTAATATTTATTGAATTTAAAAATACAATTTTACAGTGAACAATTAAGTAGAGTATAACAAATCTAACTGATCTATCAAGTTTTCATTTCCATAGCAACTTATACCAAATTAAAATGTTACTTTGTACAGTGTTTACGTTTTGTTGTGTAGAAATCAATAATTGTAAAGGACATGATATGTATGGACATGATGGAGTGGACGTAATAACAGTATTCATTGGTAATAATCAGGGACCGTTTGTAGGACATTTTTGCTGTGGACTAACAACCGTAAATGCCAATGTATAGTATTTTCATTGTAAATGTCCGTGACGGGGAAAAATCAGGGTACCGTCCTGTCCCAAAAATCGTAAGTGGCACCCTCCAGTCTAACGAGCGAGCGGAGCGAACGAGCAAATGCTCGGTCCCCCGGTACTATTATTATATATTAATTGGTATTGTTTTTTATTGAAAATTATAACCTTATTAATTCTAAATATTCTGTATTAAACATTTAAAATTAAAATAAATTTGGCATATCCTTCGTTAGAAAGCCGCGTACTACAAAAAGTAAGGAATACAATCGATACAGCAGTTAAGGTTATTGGTTTATTATAAATTTACGGTTCATTCAATTCCTCAACTACTTCAATTTGTAAACATAAGAATCAAAGTTGTATGCTACACATTGCAACAATGGGAACAATACGAATATTTTATTGTTGGGGATAATGCCTATTAATAACTTGTAAAAATGATTACAACAATTTAATGTCGCTAGAAGGTTAGTATGGCGGTCATGCAGAACTGCACCCATAGATATATACTAATACAACTGGATCGATAACTGAAATGGCGGAATAGCGGTAAAAACGAGCCGGCTTCCCCCACCACTAGCCAGTATTGCCGCCGCTGCGCCGCCGCCGCGCCGCGCTGAATATCAGCTGACACGATTGTTGTTGGTGCGTCAGCTGCATTCTTGTTTGTTTACATTCTTTTAAATGTTCAATTATGCTTATGATGATGAAAGATGGTTCTGTACTTGCAGCTTTAGGATGTATTAGTGCACATTCTAAAGGCTGAAATTTATCATTTCATAGGTAAGAAAGACTAAAAAGTTACAGTATTATTGTAATTTATTTAATTAATTTATTTTTTTAAATTACAGTAAATGATTACTCGCACAGGGTTGGCAACACTGACCACGAATACTGGCTAGTGGTGGGGGTAACGGCTCGTTTTCGCAACACGGAGTTATCGATCCAGTTGTATTAGTATATATCTATGACTGCACCCCATTAGCTAAATGTACCATCAAAGCACACTTAAAGTGGACATCAATGGCCAAATTATTGTTATGGTTAAGGCATGACCATCTATAATTTCATATTGACGGGGAATGTCAACAATGGACGAGCATTAGCCTATAATGCCTTGTAGAAGTTTCCGTGGAACATTGAAGGGCAAAAAGTAGTTACTGTATTTTCATTAATTTATTTAAAAAATTAATTATTGAATGTTAAAGATTGCAGTGATTGTTTAATAATATGTAGACCACCGGTATACAGGGACTAACCTAAATATATGTATTTTATTTGCGGGTAACCATTTTTACATAATTTATTACAGTTGTAATAATTTTTATTTCCGTAACGGATTGATGGATTTACTTGATATTTTGCATGGACCCTCATCGCAACAATTTTAGTTATCAGAAAAAAATTATTATTTTCCCATGTGCATTTTTAAAAAGGCGGCCACTTTAAACTCAAATTTCTCAAAAACGGAAAATATTATCAAAATTTTATAATAGACAAAGATGTTTGTAAAGATCTGACAGCAAATAACGGAATTATTGAGATTTTTCAAAGAGATTTTATCAAACTTGTATTAATTATAATACAAAATATATGTTTTTCTGCAGAACTCCGTTAACCCCGGTACTTTTGTGTAGTATTACATCAACAGAAAATATTTTACAAAAGCTTTTCTCTATGTCTGGCGTATGGACATTGGTTGCACCATTAAAAAAGCCTTCAAAGCATTTCTAATGGAAAATTCAGCTACGAATTATTAGTTTAGTAGTCCGTGTGATGCTCGACATTAAGCAATTTATCTTTGTACAATACCAAATTTATATTTAGTTCTAAATCAATGACAACCGACCATTTTAATATTGTGAATATATCAGCGATTATTAAAAACTACAGCAGTACGTTAACAGATGTTTAAATTGCACAAACCAATTTCAATGTTATTCTAATGGGAAATTTTAAAATTTAATTTTTGGATAGCGCTCTTATTTTAAGTCCATTTCTGATCTTTTTTTGCACCAACACTAATGTATGAGGATTTCTCTCATCTTCGAGTAGTTCATTCAATATTGGACTAAATCTTTATGATATTTTTTATACCGTGTGACAAACGACCAAATGTAGGCCTAGTTATAGATTGGAAAAGTTAATAATGTTGTTAAAAATAGGTTTAGAGACAACTATTAATCTTAAAGTACACAATCAGCCTTTCGCCTTCAAGCCCCTGTTCAGAACTGTAGTAACCAACATCTTTTTTGACAAGACCTACTCATCTTTCAACTACGTCCAAGTCTACGTCCAATCCCTACATCTGTAGCGTTGCTGGTTGACGGATATAGTCACAAGATCTAAACTGCTTTAACTTTAATGAAGTTTCTCGCGCAGTCGCTCCAGTTTACGTTGGTGGTTACTCAGCGTTTCTAGTTTAGAAAGATTCCGACTTACTCTAGAATTCTATCTTCATTTGCTTTGTTTGAGGATCTTTTAGTTTTAATAGAATTATTAAATTGGAGTGCTGTGATATTTATTGATTTTTTTCGTTGGCTATAAACTAATTAATTGGAAGGTATGCACATTAAATATGTTTTATTTCTTACGAGTATTTTACATATTTATTCCTTAACAAATTTTATTTATATGCGACAAAATAAATTACCTATTTTATTTCATACGAAATATTTGGTGTGAAAAATTTTTAAAACTAAATATACATTGTGTTTGTTATGTTTTTGTACGCATTTTCAAATTTCAGGCGCGCGGTCGATCACAATAATTTTGGCAATACAAACATTATGGATTTTATTTTCTGCTGCTCACTTATTACAGTTATTCGAAAAAAAATCGTATCCAAGTAGTTAGCTTGTATTACACATTTGTCTTGTTTACCAGTATTTTTAAATTTTTAAACAGAGGTATTTCGTTTAAAGAAAATTACGTAAAAAGTAAAAAAAGTATGTGTGAAATTTCAGGGACTTAATAAACTGTTTGCAGATCGATATGACGAATAAACGATCGATTTAACGAACGATCGTTCATAACGAATACAGTATACACACAATGGTTGTACTGTGTGGTACAAACAGTGAGTAGTGCTTAGCATAACATTCAAGCAGTCGGTTGTTAGTCGATGAAGACTAAACCACCACTGATCCTGTGTGAGTGATCATTAGAGATGTCTGTTAATGGTCTTTTTGATTCCTTGTTTATTTATGTGGGTGTGGTAACAATTTCCTCGTTCTAGTTCTACTTCAGGTTATAAACACCGAAAACACTGCTCGTTCCAATCATATACCGATAATATTTACTGGTTTATACATATTCAGCGAATTTCCCTATTATACTTCAGTGTGCGGGTTTAGCAACGGCATCCTGCTGGATTTCCCTGATAGTCTCTTGTTGTTTTTTTTTACATTTTTCCCCCATGCTTAATCCTGCTAAACTGATGTGAAGTTTTTAAAAACGTTGAAAAAAGATGTTAGCTTTTCACTGAAACTGAGATTTTGGGGAGCTGACATTGATTTCTAATCAATTTTAACTTTAACTAATATATAGAGGATTTCAAGATAAACTCATAGCACGAATGAGTGCAATTAAAAAAGATTTTATCGTTTTTTTTATTAATTTTAATTCATTGCCCGATTGCCCCTCATTTAGCTCTGCAGTACACTCATGTTATACAACTCACATAGCTTAAGATGAATTCTTCCAAGAAACTAGCCCAACTATTACGTATTCCAGGTTGATGTTTTTTACCACGCCTAATTTTATGTTTTGTACTATATTGAGCAAAACATGAACAGGTAAAACATCAAATTCAAAGTGAGCAGACATAACCAGAGCATCGGGGTCGGTATGATACTAGCCGGCTTTTAGCGATGAGACACAGATTAGATAAGCGGGAACAGGTAAACAGTTTGAAAGTCAATTATAAAGTCTTCACCTTGCAGTTGGCCCCGTCGGGGAGGGGGAGGGGCGTTAGACTCCTTTCTTACCCCACCTGATCAAGAGTATTAAGTGAATTATTCCAGACGTTACAATTTCTTTATTGCTCACAACATTTATTGGGCAACTTTGAAGATGAAATAAAATTTTTTAATTACTTATGATTTTCTAAATAATTTTAAAATAATTGATTGATTTAAAATGCCGCTTTCGACATTACAACAGTTTTGCCAGTCCTAAATTATAGCCTGGATTTACACCACTTTTGCAGTAAATTTTTAGGCCTATGAGGGATACTCACCTAAATTTTACACAGTTTACAAAATACCAATGTCGTATATCCAAAATATATGGCTCACCTATCTAAAACAATTTCTAACTTAAAATTACATTTTTCCGTTGGAGAATTTCAAACTTTGTTTTGAATGTTGTTAAATAAATGAGTGGTGATTAAACAATGACATAAATTTTCCAAACTAATAATTTATTCTGGCACCGCTCCTGCAGTTAATCAAAACTACGAACAGCGGTTATATGGATATTCACAGGCTGTGTGTTGTCCACCTCGCCATAACAAGCTTCCAACTGCGTGATTCATGTTCTGTCCCACCCATTTATTTTCCTGTTCTGTCCTAACTCTAGTTGGATCAATCTATGGTTCACGTTGATCATATCTCTAGTGATTTTTTTTTCATTTTATAACCCACTAGCTGTTGCCCGTCACGGCTTCGCCCGTGATTAAATTTATTTTATAATTAAAACATCTTTTTAAAGAGCAACGAAATCTACTTCCTTAAGAATGACATTGAAACAATGAAGTAGTGTGAGTGGAGCTGTGAAGGAATTTCGCAAAACCTGTTCTTAGTGAGAAAAGGTTTCTTAAATAGAAAAGGCCCAGAGAACCTATGAGCAAATAGGAACGACTATGACAAATTTCAACCCCGTAGTCCTTACAGTCATTTTGAAAGCAAGTTGGAGGAGCTATAAAGAACTTCAAAAACTATATTTACAAAACCATTTCGTTGTGAGCACCTGTTAGCAAAACGGAATATCCACGTTAAATTTATACCCTCTAGGATCTATGGTAACCTCGAGGTTCTATGGGGTGGAGCCCTGAAGGAAATTTGCAATATTATTTCTTAGTAAGTAACTATGAGCAAAGACTATAAATCATATAGACTATAATCATAATCGGACGAACGTCCGATTCGTATTTAAAACCCGGAGGCCCACAATTAAATTTGAAGACCTGTGGGGCGGAACCCTAAAGAACTTCAAAAACTATATTTTACAAAGCCGTTTCTTAGTGAGCACCCATGAGCAAAGAGAAAAGTCCACGTCAAATATCGACCCCGGAGGCAATAAAGTAATTTTGAAGTCCTGTGGGGCAGAGCCCGGAGGAATTTTGAAAACTATATTTGCAAAACCGTTTCTTGGGGAGAACCCATGAGCAAAGAGAAACGTCCATGTCAAATATCGAACCCGGAGGACCTAAAGTAAATTTGAAGACCTGTGGGGCGGAGCCCTAAAGAACTTCGAAAACTATATTTGCAAAACCGTTTCTTAGTGAGCACCCGTGAGCAAAGAGAAAAGTCCACGTCAAATATCGACCCCGGAGGCCCTAAAGTAATTTTGAAGTCCTGTGGGGCAGAGCCCGGAGGAATTTTGAAAACTATATTTGCAAAACCGTTTCTTGGGGAGAACCCATGAGCAAAAAGAAACATCCATGTCAATTTTCAACCCCGGAGGCCTTAAAGTAATTCTAAAGTCCAGTGGGGCGGAGCCCTAAAGTGCTTCAAAAACCATATTTACAAAACAGTTTCTTAATAAGTATCTATAACCAAAGAGAATCGTCTATGTCAAATTTCAACACGTAGGCTATACAGTAATTGTGAGCTTCTGTGGGGTGGAGCCCTAAAGGGGATGTTTAAAGCACTTTTTTTATCACCTAAGAAAAAAGAGATCACTCCAAACTTAAACCGTGCAGGTTTCCTAATTTGTATTTAAATTTGGCCATAGGGATAACGTTATATTGAAATTTCGAAAGCCTGTGGGGCGGAGCCCTGAAGGAATTTTGTAAAATCGTTTCTTAGTGAGCACTTAAGAGTCAAGAACCTGTGTTTAAAGTTTTCAAGTAAATACATTTGGTAGTTCCTGAGATTTTATGATGAGTCACTCAGTAATCACTCCCGGTCAGGTTTAGCTTGGTCGCTAAGCTCACTCGCCGCAATTATCCTCTAGATTTTTATTACCAATCTTCCCTCAATAATTTGAATGAGAACAGCTGTTTACAAAATTAATACTCTTTATTGTAATCATATGTTCGAATAGAAAAATGTTGCTTCCATAAGAATAACATGGTAACTTTGAAGACGTGTGGGGCGGAGCCCTGAAGGAATTTTGCAAAATCGTTTCTTAGTGAGCACCTAGGAGGCAAGACGAACCTATGTTCAAAGTTTCAAGTGAATCTGTTTGGTAGTTCCTGAGATTACGTGATGAGTCAGTGAGTGGGATTTCGCTTATATATATATATATATAGATTTCTAGTGATTTTCATTTATTTTCCCTGATCTTTAGTGTTTCATGTTCTGTCCCAACTCTATTGTGATGTTCAGTTCCCCGTGTTATATTTAATGATTTTCGATGCTGCTCGCCAACTCTAATGGTGTTTTGCATTACTGGTAATTATTCATGTTCTACCCAATCTCTAGAATAGAAAAGAGAATTGAAAAGACTAAAATTATTATTGACGGTTTATGGCCTTCTCTACATACCGTATGACTGATGATGTATGTAGGAAGTGTAGGCAGTCAGAAGAGACTGCAGATCACTTGCTGTTCGACTGCATGGAGCTGGAAGAGGCTAGAGAGAGGGCCCTCGGAGGATTGCGGAGGGGCTCTTTCCTTCCTCAAGAGGAGCTAGTCTGCAGGTTGCAGAAGTTCATCGGGTTTCTAGACTTGGATGAGCTCTGAAACACATACGGGGAGCGCAAAAAGCCCTTGCGGCTGACGCGCCTTGGGATTAGGTCCGCCCCATCGAATGAATGAATGATGATAAGACTTGACTAGTATAATCAATCTGTTTTAATGTAATCTTTCACAATTAATATTTTTGAAATCGTAATTCAATCCAAATTTGACATTGGTTCGTTTTGGAATAGCAGTTTTCTACAGCAGTGATGTAAATAAATGTTGGTGCTTAAATGCAGGCAATCTCTCACTGAGTGACTCACTCACTCACACGATCACTTGTCAGTCAGTGACGAGTGATTACTAACTTACTTGTAGAATAACATGGTAGGAAAATTTTGGTATAGTAAATATAAAAAATAAAGATGAACCCACCTGATCTTACGCTTTGAAATTTCCGATTTTGTCATTATGAACACTAGTTTTATATTCCTGATAGCTGTCGTATCCTTAAACAGATTGATTTTTACATCAAGTTAGTTTATTACGTATGCAGCAAAGTGCATCTTTCATAATTGAAGTACACTGAAGAGATTGAAGCATACATGCCACTGAAGGGTTAGTGAGCGAAGAATCTTTCTCTAATATTATAACTTGATACTCGTGTTTTTCCTTTTGTCACCTATGAGCATTTAGTTCTTAATATCATTGCAATAAAAATTAGTTTATAAAGACTTTATGAATGAGTTGTATAAAAATAAAAACAATTCTCAAACTATATTTCAAGACAAGACAAGACAAGACAAGACAAGACAAAATACTCTTTATTGACATGAACATTAAGTACAGTCATGGCGTCATTATTTTTCTTCTTCAGTGATGAGGTTGGCCTCGTCCCTCCAGGAATTCTTCAACAGAGTAAAATTCTTTTTCCAGTAGCCAGTCGAGAACAGCTCCTTTGAAGTTTCGGTTGGTTTTTTGTTCTTTCAGTGCAGGTGGAAGGGTGTTGAATAGTTTTGCTCCGATGTAGCTGGGTTTTTTTTCATAGGCTGACAGATGATGTGCAGGGAGTATGTAGTTGATTTGGTTTCGGGTGTCATAATGATGAGCCTCTGAGAAGTTTATTATGGGTCTTTTGTTAACTACGTGGGTAACTACCTCGGCAATGTATAGGTTAGCTACTGTCTGTAGTTTCAGCCTTTTGAACTCCCCCCGGCATGAGTCACGAAATGCCAGTCCAGCCATGATTCTGACTGCCTTTTTCTGTAGACGTAATACCCTCTGAAGGTTCCCCTGAGATGATAGCCCCCATACAATCAGTCCATAACGCATTTGCGCCTCAAAAAGAGCATAGTAGGCAGTCCTTGAGGTTTCTGCGTTACTGATGTGTTTCAGGCGCTTGATGACATATTTTTTATCTTTTTATTTGATAGTTTTGTTTCATAGTATTTTTCTTTACCATTTGTAATAATTATTAAAATTTATTTACCTTTGCATTAAATTTAATTAAAATAAAAGCATTGTGCCCGTCCTTGGTTCCTGTCCGTATGGAGAACTCTTAAGAAATGCTTAGTACCATGAAATAAATTTTTAAAATAGCAGAAAAATTTTGAAGTAAAAAAAACTTGGAACGTGTATGAAGAAGTGCACTGTAATTCAACAGAAAGCAGCACCCCAAAAATTTATAGCCTTGCTATCGAAACCAAGAATAAAAGTGCCATAAAACTTGACTTTCTACACAAATGGAAATTAAAGAAGACCAACACAGGGCACTGTCAACAAAGAAAAGCATTTACGAGCCAAAAGCAGATTACATAATAAGTAAATACAAAGTGAAAGCAGGTAAAATTTTTGTACTGTTAATTGGCGCACAAGTAAAAATTCAAATATTTTTTGGCATGGAATGATTTTAATTTAAACAATAATATCATCAAAATTATAGTGGGAAGAACGTTGAAAGCAACAATTCATATAACTAGAAATCATCTATATGATAAGAACAAAAGACACTATATTGATGTGGGCAGTTTGAATTTATTACAATAATTTTTTTTCTTTTTACTGATAAATTTAACATTTATAACAGATAAATATTCATGCCGAAAATCCAACAGAGGGGATGAAGATTGAATGATTCAGAGGGTCTCGAAGAAGTCATAAATAGTGATAAGTTTCTTTCAGATAGCAGAAGTCAATACATCAGAGGATGCAAGCGAGAGCTCGTGAGTTCGTTGCTGTTGCTCAGTCACATCATATTCCAGCAGATATGTGGCAATTAATTATTGGAATGTTTGTGATTTTGAAGAAAGAGATCGAAATTTTTGAACACGAATACTACATGATCAAAACCATACTTAAGGAGGCCACCTTAGACTTTCGATGTAAGGGGTTTTATGAGGTTTCAAATGGGGGTTTTCCATTTTTTAACATTACATTTTTTAATTGCATAATTTTAAGACACATATTTTGCAAAATCTAAAAAAAATCTTTGTTAATAAACTTATCTTGAGTGGTTGTAAAAAAAAATCTAAACGAAAATCTCATCTGATGGAATATTATTTATATTTCATCCGATAAGGGAATTTTTAAAAATTCACAATTGTAGTATGTACAAAGACAGAAGACAACAGTTTTAAGCTTCTCCCCCACCCATCTGGCACACGCTTTTAGTGGTAGATTTTAAAAGCCGGCAAAACACTCGGTGACAACACAGAGGGTGTGTTTTGTTTTATTTTTATTTATTTTTTATTATTTTTTTAGCAAATTTCCCTATAGGGAATACGCTATTACGGTAGTAGCCATGGTAAGACCTAAGCCTGGGACCATGTTACTTTTTCGTTTTGAGGTCCCCAGAAGCCAAAAAAAAAAACATTCGTTTATTTTCATATACATGTGTATATAGAATTTGTATAATATATTTCATATATTCTTATATATTTAGATTAGATATATATTTATCTATATGTCCGGTGCTGATAACTTTTGACAGGGACCTTCGATTTTGATGAAATTCGGTATGAAGGTGTAGGACCAGGTCTATTTTCATGAGTTAACAAACCAGTATTATCGGGTTATGGGAATGGGGTTTTATGGGGTTTCAAGAGGGTAAAAAATGGGTTTTTGGCATTTTTAGTCCTAAATTTTCAAAATTCAACATTTAAAACTGGAACCACTTAAAAGAGATTGAAAATTAACAATTTAGTATTTTCAAATTTTAACTCAGCTAAACAGGTTACGGAGAAAATCCATAAATAGGTTTTCCATGTTATTCTTATGGGGAATTAACAAAACCCTTTATCTCACATATTGACATTACTTGAACAAATTTGGTATGTACATTCATTAGGTAGGGTTTAACGGTATATTTATTTACAACACCCACATGGCGGCAAACCTACCTACTTACCGCCATGGGGTTTATGGGAAAAATTAAAAATTACAGAATTTGATGCAATTTAGTATGTACGTGCACTGGAGAGGGATTTTCCTATATCTACTAACAATACCCCCATGGCAGAAAACCTACAAACTCAATCCCATGGTGTTTATGGGGAAAGTTATGAAAACCGAATAATGTTGGAAATTCGCTGAGTAAGCAGGTCTGTTGCGACAGGGGTATTTTACTACTGTTGAGGCAATTTTACATCATGACATTTGATCAATCAGTTTCGCAACGTTATATGTGATATTTGCTACCTAATCAGTTTCTAAACAAGCCATATGTTTATCTTGAAATCAAAACAACTTATTAGTTATTAAAAAACCATAACATAATATGAAACACACCACTTAGAAATGTTTTTCACGAGTTTAAATTCTTGTTTACAGTTTTAAAATGTCACAACCCCTTCCCCTTCTCTTTGATGCGCAGAAATTTCTTGCTCAGGACTCAGGATCAAGTTTTGAAAAAATCTAGCTAAAAAAAATTTTTCAATAAGTGATAACTTTATGTACGATTTGTTGAATTTTTGATATTTTTATTTACTTTGGAAAATTTAAATAAGAAGCTTTTTGATGAAAAGATTTGACAATGTCAGCATACACGGATGCATTACACATTATGTATGTAATTGATGTTTCACTCTTGCAGTAAAGGGTACTAAAATGCGTAAAACCAATATTAGGGCGTAAACCCAAGCAAGCTCTGATATTGGAGGAGAGTGGGGGAGAGGGTCATATGTGTGGGGGGGGGGGAGAGATCAGTGGTGAAAAAAAGGACAAGAAGTGAGATCCATCTATCGGTAAGTTTTTCATCTAAATAGGTCTTTTGATCTAATTTCAAATTATTTTCATACAGGTTACTGTGTGACCACTCCAATCTAGATACGAGTTGGGTATCGGTGGCAAAATAATTACAAAATTCACATTTATCACAAGATTAACTTAACAGAACTTTCATAACGATAATTTTCTCTATTCTGGTGGCTTTCCAAATGATTTCTCACACTCTCATTGTTAAAAATGTTTGTAAATCTGAATATATCTACACTCATTGGTTTGACTTGGCCAAATCAATATTAATTTCTTCATGCTCTTTTTAATTGTGTTGAAAACCATAGATCCTCAATTGTAATTTTTCATCGTTAACCGTAAATACATTTTACTTCAGTTGATTCAAATTTCCTTTTATTTCATGCTATGGGTTGAGTAGATTCTATTCAGTTTCTGATTTGATGACGATATTTTCTTAAATTTCTCAACCTTCCAAAAAGGCCAATGGTGTGGCTGACTTGAAGTTTCATCATGCGGAGCAATGTAGGGTCAACAAATTGTCTGCCCAGCTCGTCGGAGTTGGTAATAAGAGCAATCATGCCCGTGAACCTTCGCTGCAGCTTGTTCCGCCTCATCACACTTGTTCCCCGCCTGGATCAGTGCCAAAGTTGGGTCCAGTTTAATCCTTGATTATTGGGTTGAATTAATAAATGTGTTACTGTCACCTTAAGAACTACACATTGCAGCATATCGTGAATTTTTTTATTTGTTTGTGATATGTGCGAACACCTATAAATATGTCTAGGTATCATGGCAGATTTATAAAGGTAAATATCAAATATTTCAAATGCAATGCCAAACTTCCTTTTAAATTAGCTGCCATTTATTGAAACCAGATTCATTTTTAATATATTGAAATTTATGTTGGCAAATTAAAGGTTAAATAAATTACAATTATCAAAAGGATATAAAAATGAACGCTTTCATTTGTTTATAAAATGATTTGACCCTGAGGCCATATTCAAGCGGAAAGTAATAGAATACATGCCTTTATTTCATTAATAATAAAAATAAGTACCAGAAACTGATAATTTGCTTTGTAAAGTTGTATAACTTGTTACTTGTAAGACGAGCTCGTTCGCTTAGCTCACTTGCCAAGCCAGCAGGTGCGGCACACTCGTATAAATTTGTTGCACCACACATTTGAAATTGAATACGTTGGTGTATTTCTTTCTAATGATATTAGCTGATTTTAACTTTTAGCAACCACTTTTTTTAACTTGTTAGCCATTTTAACTTTTAGTTTAAGGATAGCTATCCTTGAACTAGGATCTTGATCACTTTGAAGGGTCGTATGGTGGACACTAGATTTTTCAGAGTCATTAGCCCACCTTCAATTGATTTCTCGTGGCCAAAATAAAACAAGAATTAAAAAAATCTCAGGGCAGAAAAATTTTGCCCATACATTGAATTGCTTGTTTTAGACTGTAAGACTTAAATTTCTTAATCTTAAATTACATTAAAAATTTGAAAAGTACATATTATGATTAATTGGTTTACAGAAAAAGTTCTGGCAGTAACATTCGCTGTTTAATAGTTTCGGCAGTTGGAACAAGTGGTTTACAGTGCGGCTCTGGCAGACACTGTGCGATATTTATCCGCATACACTCGACCCACAGGTGGGTTTCATATATCATTACCGGTCTCGGGTGTCCAATGAATTCGTTTTATTGGTACGTTGTTCCGTATTCCTACATACATACCTACATCCGTATTCCTAAATCAAATCCATATTCCTACATCCTCTGCTGCAATGGGGGGTATTTATGTTTATTCGTTGTTTGTTTTTGCAGTTAAATATTCTTCCTGCTTTGTTTTGTAATTTTTCTTTAATTTGACATTCATTATCTTTGTTCAAAATATTTTAAACAATTTCAAAACAAACTATATCAACATTAATCTAAAAATCAGGTTTTAAGGAAATGTACTATGTGGTAAGAGAAAGAGGCAAAATAGATACTGCACAAATATTGCATACGCCACCATAGAAGGCGCCATACCAATCACAATAACTTGTATGGACCTCTTGACATTAAACAGGCAGAAATAAACATAAAGATATCCTTAACAACTGGTTGATGTTTTTTGTATTAATTTTAATTTTTTAGAAATATTTTTAACAAATAAATGTTTAAGATGAATTTTTTACGTTTGGAACATCAAAGCATTATATTTGATGACATTAAATATTAAAAACATGAACAATAGATACTCAAGCCAGTGCCTAGGATGGAGTTAATCATTTATAAGAAAGGAGCCTAAACAAAAATACAAAAATTAACTTCTAAACCCAAAAATACGACTTTTTCCAATGACCTTGAAAAGGCTTAGGTTTTTTTCAATTTTTAATTAACTATACAACTATCTTTAAAAATATACAGCCTGAATACTGTAAATTAAGTTAAAAAACCAACGGATTACCTTTATTACTTTATAGGAATTCTATTTCAAATTATTGAAAGAACTCTGTAAATACAAATAATCCACGAGTGTTATACGACAAACTAGCTGACAAAAATCTTGTAGAGAAATCCCTCTGGAGAAGTGAAGTTGGCTGAGAAACTTAGCTCAAGTTTGAACTGTTCACTTCCAACTATCTTCTATTGACTGTTTTAAGGAATCAATTTCACATGTCATAATTTTATGTAAGTATTGATTTCCAAAGTTTATCATATCATATTGTTTAAAATTATTTCATAAAACAAGTATTGTTATATTTTACCTACCCTTAGGTCAATATCACTGTATGCATAATATCTTAAATTCCTCAAAAATATTTACAAAAAATCTAAAGTCCTCTTCTGATGGATCTCAATAACAGACTGAATACAAAAGAGACAAAAGGACTTTTGCAATAAATATTTATATTTAATCTTGCACTGTCATGGTCTTTGAGTGAAGCTCAGGTAACTTCAGTTAATGGCCGATTCAGCCAGGAGAAATTTGAAAGAATTCACTCAAATAATCCAAGCTGTTGCACGCCCTAAGTCAATTTCAGCGAAGAACCCCTTTGAGAGGATCAACTTGAAACAGATCGGATCTAGCCTCTATGAAGCTCGAGATCTTTTCAAAGTATTAACACCTCAACATTGAAGTTAATGATTTAGTGAAACTTATTTTAACTAAAAAAACTAGGTCTTTAAACACATTTTTAGATCAAACAAGAAATAATATTTTTATCTTAAACTAAAAAAGATTTTGGTAATAAAAATAAATTATTTTAGCACACAATGAAATTTTTTGAAAAAAGGATTTAACATATTTTTTACCTTTTTTCCTCCTCCCCCCCCCCCCAACCACAGATCCCTTTACTAGTTCCCAACCCCCCCCCCCTTCCCAATAACCGACACAGCTCAATTTTTACGGCTCAATATCGGTTTACGCGGCACACATGCGGCCAGGCCGCAATCACACGAGTGCAGGTTTACTAGCAGTGCTTATGCAGGTAAACTTAGTGTTTTCTAAATATATTGGGTGGAACGAAAAGTTGTGCTGAATCGTCTGGATTTGGTTGCAACTGTTACTGTAAATAAAAAAGGAATATTTTTAGACAGTGACCAGCACGTGCATATTAACTTTTCGTCCATACAACAAAGACAGTTTTGCCAATGTTTGAGTGTTTCCAATTTAACTTTGAACACACTAACATTAACTAGCTCTTACAGAACTTTTATTTTGATTCTTTATTTGATTACACATTGAAATATACATGATTGGTATCAAAATTTACACGGTTTATATTTACCCGACATACAATTACCAATATGTAAATGTAAAAAAATAAAACAAAGTAAATACTATTATTAAGTTTTCTAAAATTCTTTCAAACTGTACAATGCTTTTTGGGTGAGAAATTCTTTAATTTTTTTGGGCCCGGAGACTGGCTTTGCTCTTTCATTTCATCTGGGAGATTATTGTAGTATCTTATACCAGCATGAGTTGGTCTTTTCTTTGCTATTTCTTTTTTTATTCTGTTAATTTGAAAGATTTCTTTGTATTTTCTTGGTTTTATTTGGGTATTTTCTTGTTTTGTGGAGGTGGAATCAAATTTCCTGAAGTCAATCCATGGCCAGTGCCTCAAACTGCACAAAGCGGGAATGTCGTTATGATAACACAAATCCTCGGACACCCGAGAGCAGTAATGACTTACGAAATCCACCTGGTCCATGTGGCTCGTTACTGTTACTGCTTGATGAATCATATAATGAAATGATCAAATCAATTCATTGAATTTAAAAAACAATTGTACACAAAAAATCTTCACACACTCTTAAAAAACCCTGATGTTAAAAGATTCGCTAGTTCATATAAATTAGTTGAAGAACTATCAAAGCGTTAGGTGTCGGCTGATTTTTCATTTGAACATTCATTTCAGAAAATATTTTTTTTATGAATTTTTTCCTAAAGACATGACAATGGAATTAGGGGAAGAGGATTTGAAACCTTTGGTTACAGCATAATGTTGCACTGCATTTTTATAAAACCAATAATCCCTCTGAAGTTACCGACAAAAAGGCTTCCCTTTATCAAAGCACAGCAGCTCTGTCCATTAATGTACCAAGCCACAGCATCAAAGCTTCAATTATAATTATTGATTTCTTCACTCAATTTGGCCCTGGCTTTGAACACATCTTCCCTTTTGTCTCATCAGTTTTAAATTGTATTTGATTGGTTCGATACAGCTTTCTATAAGTAAAAGTGGTTTTGTTTTACCGAAAAATTACTGTTTTCTAAGGATGAATTTTTTAATTAATTTGTTTCATGACTAAAAAGTTTAAATTGCTAAATAAATGTTTTAAGCATTGATAACGTAATCACCAATGTAAAAACTAACTCAAGCTAGTGTGGTTGTAACAAAAACCACTTTCAAAAAAGAGTTCTGGAATTTACTACAGAGAGCGGGAGTTTGTACACGGTAAATTTTGAATTTCAAATTCCAGGTTGGTTTTTTTAAAGAAGCATCCTTAATTTTCAAAATCCATACTAATATTATAAATATGTGAATGTCTGTTTGTTTGTTACGCTTTATGATAAAACTACTCAAACAATCATCATGAAACTTTGTACACTTATTCTTGGAGGTATCAGAAGTAACATAGAATACTTTTTATTAAAAAAAAAACATTATTTTTTACAAAAGATAAAAAAGTGTCTATAAAAAACTTTCAAAATATATTTTATTATTTATTTCTTTGTTGCCAAGAAACATATTTAATGAAAAATGCCAATTTTAGGTATTCCAGCGATTTTTTATATACAGGGTGAGCGTGACAGCAATTGAGCGTAATGAATAAGCTAGCAAAAAATAAAATAACAAAACAAAGCTTCAAGTCAATACAGTTGATTACAATTTAAATTAACATTTTTCATAACATGAGTCAACAGATAACTGAATTACAGATTTTAAAGTGAAAAATACAAAAGCTCCATGAAAAGGTAAGAAAGTAACTTTATTGGGTATCAAAAGCTTTTTGCGATTTTACAGTTTTCTTTTCACATCAACTGAAGAGGCCACTTACTTTTTGGTAACGTTTCTTTTCAACTTCACTGAAAAGCTTGCACAAAACAATTTGTTATCTTCTCACAAAATACCACCAAACAAATACGCTTTTGAAATACGTAAGCTGATTTTTCTTTTTGAAACTTCTTATATTCAGAGTATAACTTTAAACTTTAAATGATTTTTGATAACACAAACCCTTTCAATATTTTAGTCCAAATATTAGTCACGGAAAGTATTCAAACATTCATTTTTTTCAAATGAAAATTTTCAACATTAACCATATATTTATTAGGAAATTTATTTGGGTAAGAATGAAAATCTACAAATATAGTTGGGTGGTTTTATTGCCTAGTTTAACAGGTATAATAGACATTTCACAATACATTTTTATTTGCTATGACAAATGGTTTATACAACCATTACTAACTGTATGGTCCACAGATAAAGGTACGAGAGATATTTAGCTACAGGATATTGCTTTATTAGAAAACAACAAAGTAAAAACAAAGTAAATCCCCACTCCCCTAGTTAAATGGGATTTTCAAAGAGTTTAGAGACAAATTAAATACACTTTTATTTCTTCATTCAAAGATAATTTAGACAACAAAGAGCACTTTACAAAAGTTTTGGAACAAAAACCGAACATTAAGTAACGCTATCCTTACTGTACACAAAAACAACCACATAAAAAAAAGATTTTTAAAAATTTTAAACTTGAACAATATAAATTTTAAATGATTTAGGGAATCTTCATATGACCACGGATAATGAATTCAATTCCATTTTTTAATACCTCAGATGTCTTGGGATTAATTAAGATAAATTTTCTTTAACTACCTCCTGGTCAAAGTTAATGTGCCGTTGAAAGACAATGTTATTTGCCATCAAGGGACAACTTGCCTACCTACTGTCCTGAGTTCTCCTATAAGGGCCACCACATAAGTTGACGAAAGGCCAAAAGCAGCTGGATTATTCAAAGGCAGGGGAGGGGGGGGGGTATTGGATACTTTTGCAAAACATCAGGCTTACGTTATATGTTAATATTAATGGAACAGCTTATTATCCAATACTTTGAACTGAATAGTGGGGCAAATTCATTCGTCAACTTACGTGACGGGACTTTATTGTCAGCTGTTATTGTTATTTCGTCCTTGAAGTTCAAAGTAGATAATGACACTGATGATCGTGTTACTCCTATTTGCCGCTGCAAGGTTTTTTTTTACTTCTTAAGTTTCAAAATAAGCATAGTTGTTGACAAAAAAGCAAAACCAATTGCATAAAGTGACATGAGAAATTATACAGCTGCAGTAATGTTTAGTGATTTTGATTGGTAGGTTTCTTGGCAGCGGGAGAAACTGGAATACTTGGGGGAATTTAAATCTACAATTCGATTGCACATTAGTTTTGGATGGACTATGATAGTACTTGACAGGAAATGATCTTCAGTTCAATAATTACTTTATAAAGATTAGGTGCAAAACGTCCTTAATATGTTCAATTTTCAAATCACTCAATTTTCAAATTGAATGGAAGCTCGTTCAAATGTTAAGCTCAAGTTTTGGAACTGAGATGACCATTTACTATACTTTAAAAAAAAATGTTGGTAACCTTCTTTACACGTAACTGTTGGGAAAAGAACCTGCAAAATGAACAAAAGTTTAATTTATTAAAAATAAATTAAAACAAAGAACTCATAACTTTTTTTTTTAAGCAGCTAACGCCATCAATGCATAAATTCAGGAAACAGACTGAACGAGAAAACAGCCACTGTCATTGTTAATAGTTAGTTTTATTGTTATTTTTCAAGTTTTATCCTCAAGTTTTGTGTAAAATTTTTGCCTTTTCTTCACCTAAAGGTTAGTAGTGCAGTAGGGTATGTCAGCCACGGCTTTTCGGCAAAACATTGTGTTTTATTCTACTGCATCAGATGTCAACAGAGTTTCCTTCAACTTGGTAATCATTTAGTTTAATATATTATGGCTCTCATGCCTTAAAAAATTTAGAAATTTTAGAATAAAACTTCTAATGAAATTTAAAAAGTAACCCAATTTTCCTTATTTTTTTACTAATACTTTAATTGATACATCGGATAACCTACCAGAAAACTTTCTTTTTACAAAAAAGATCAAAATAGAGTCCAAAACAGGATATGTGCATGTTTTTATTGTTTTTACTTATGTTAAGAGGACTCTTTAACAGAAGGATAAATTATTATAAGGAATTCACTTCTGTTTAAAAAGCAGAACTTTAAACGAATGTACCAACAACAAACAACTGAACAATAAAAATTTAAAACATTTATAAACAATGTATCAAATACATGTATAAAAATATTTTGTACCAAAGAAGATGTTCACTTTATTTAACTATTCAATCAAACACATAACCACTTATTGTCACTATAACCTCAAAATACAGTTAACTAAAGCTTAAAATATCACAATGATAATTGTTCAAAAGTATTAAACAATCTATTGGGACTCTTATCAACATCTACTTAAAATAGAACTACTCAACAAGTTATATAGAAGACAACTTAAAACAGTTGAAAACCAAAATGCAAACAAATATTTAGAATTGTTGTTAGGTGCCAATATGTACACTAACAGAAAATTTTTTTTGTTTCTAAATATATGTTTGTCTAATTATTGTTACTGATATCAAGCTTTTAAAATAAAAAAAATTGAAATCTATTGGGCCAATCCCATTATGTAAAACAATTCTTAGATTCTTACATACAGATTTTAGACAAAACAATGATTTGTGATATTTTATCATTTAATTTCCTGTTTGGCACGGAAAAAAAAAACAATTTGACAAAACAAAACAAAATTTACAATGCTTAACAAATACCAACTAAAAAAAAAGCTTAACAAACTTGATTGCTAATCCCTGATATTATGAATAATTTAACAAACAAGAAAGAAAAACAACTATAAACAATAAAACTAGGAAATTATACAATATTGTTCGAGTATGATGTTAAACCTATGATTCCTTAGTCAATATTTGAAACATTAGTAATAGTAAAATCACACTCTTATCAATCTATATACAGTATTACAACGCTAAATACGAGAACTAAAACAACATTATGTGCTAATATCATTTGTTTAACAACAATTTTAACAAAGTAATTTCTAAAACTACTTATAGAGCTATTACTGGTAAATGGAAAAATCTGTCAACCTCATGTAACTTACTATACATAAATGCTTAACACAGGGGATGTTCCAGTTTATAGGCAGGAATAATATGAAGCCTCCTGCAAAGAAGAAACTAAAACTATATGCAACTCAGTGGAGGGATGAACTAAACATAAATTCGAAATCTTTATTGTCGACTAACATACTAGACCCAAAAAAATATTAAGGGGTACAGATTTAATTAAATAGCTAAAGAAAACAAGTTGTTAACAAATACTTAGCACTGAAAACTGAAACCTGCAACATTTTTAGGTAGAAAATTATACTACGAGGGCCATTTTTTTTTTTCAACCTCCGAGATTGGCCATAAAAAAAGACAAGATCATGTAAAACAATACTTTTATCACCAAATGATTGGTACACTTAAGGTTACTTTTTTGACATAATCGCCGAAGAGATTGAGACATTTGTCGTATCTGTGGACAAGCTTTTCAATACCCTCTTCAAAGAAGGTTGCCGCCAGCCAATAATTTTGTATTCAAAAAAAAAATTCTAAATTTAAAAAAAAATTTTAATTTAAAAAAAGCAAAAAATATCAAAAATTTTTTATAAAAAGCAGTAATGGTGAATCAGCACTTTTCTTTAACAATTTTGTCAACTCGTTGAACCAGGTCGTTTCAAATGGCATGTTAAAGAAACCGCAAATTCACCATTGATGCTTTGTCTACTAAATGTTTGGATATTTTTTGCTTTTTTTAATTTATTTTAACTTTTTTTATTTTTGGTTTATTTTGAATTTTTTCTCTGAATACACAATTATTGGCCAGTGGCAACTTTCTTTGAAGAGGGTATTGCAAAGTTTGTCCACAGATATGACAAATGTCTCAATCTCTTCGGTGATTATGTGGAAAAGTAACCTTAAGTGTACAAATCTTTTGGTAATAAAATTATTGTTTTACATGAACTTGTCTTTTAGTTAAGGCCTATTGGAGGTTGAAAAACAAAACGGCCCTCATATGTTTATTTGCTGGTCTATTTTGACTTGAGGTAACATTTGAATCAAACACGTGATCATCGTACAATATAATCACCTTAAGTGGTTTTATTACCAAGTACGTAGGTAAAGTATTTAATTTGTAACTAGTGAGACATGAGATTATGACAACCTATTTTTACTACCGAAACACCTACTGAAGTCAATACTCAACATCTGTGTGTAACTATGACACTTCAGTCCAAGAAACGCACATAGCTGAAGCGAAACAAGCAATGGTAAACCTGTTAACTCAGAAGGGTGACTGAAAAACTATGAACTATGAGACTTCTGCGAACAATTGAAGATTCAAGACACAAGGATCTAAACTGATTCTATTAGTTCATGACTTCTTACAAATAATTTTTTATCGAAGTGTATTTTTTATTTCCAACAAAGCAAAACTTGGCCTAGGTACTGTGAGTCTGAAAGAAAACATGAGTAACCTGTTTTCAGAATGAAACCTGTGCTAAAAACAATATTACTTCAATCAAAAGTTGTTCTTGGAGAAGTCGTCACTAATACTCTTTAGTTAATTTCAAAAATTTATTGTATTCATATAAACATAGTGTCCAAAAGACATTAATGCAATAAAAATATTAATATTATTGATTCTGATGATTATTTAAAAGCTACTTCAAAATAAACACGAGTACAATGTGAGGCCTGGGCGATCTCAAAATTTCTGTAATTGTGTTAAATCTTATTTGACAGGGTAAAATACTATCTTTTATCATTATTGAACCTTAATAAAGGGCTGTATTTTCGGTAGGTTGGATAATTATATTCAAAGTAAATCATCAGTTTATGTATCTCATTTAAACAAGAACAACAGTTTAAAGCAGAGGTAACAAAATATTTAAAGACAAAGTATTTTTAAAGTACTGATCATTTTCCTCTCTGATTAGCCTGATCTTGGAAATGTTTGCTATGATTTGTTACAGTTGAACTTCTGGATTTAACTTTATTTTCCTGTAATGGTTTAGATTATAGAACACATTAATCTTGTATTGACCTTTTTGTATGATAGCATAAGGAATATAACCATTCACCTGTCTGAGGAAAATTCCCTATTGGATACAATGTAGTAAATATACATAGATAAATTTATTCCTTAACTGTTAGACCTATTGGAAATAGGCAATAGTGGTCTAGAACCTTGGTATATGTAGAAGATGGTCAAAAATCTCCTTGATATAACAAACCTCAGTATAAAAAAGAGCTATGTACTAAGTTTTTATATTCTTCATGAGGTTCAATATTTCGAGGTTCTACTTTATGATGATTTGATACTCATCGGATCCCCAACATTGCTCTGCAGTCGTCACTTTGTGCCCTCTACTGCATGAACATGAAAAGCATTATTTTGTTATCTGTTATTTTGTAACTGTTACTAAAAAACAACTGTTATAACATTTAACGAATTTGAGTGATAGTAGCTACTGACAAAGCGTTAATAAAATAAAGACGACAGCCTTGTATCAAGCAAAATAATGTACAACAAAGAAATTCCTGTTGCAACCACAAGACACTACTCTTTAACTTCAAATAAACAATTATCATTATCATAATCATGTTCATCAGCGCAATCTCAATACCTACAGGATCCTGTGAGTACATAAATCATTGAACTGAACAACAAACTATCATTAAATTGTTACCGAATAACACAAAGAGAGAAGACTGTTCTCCTTAACAGTTAGGAATAAGAACAATTCAAAACTAGATCGTTTTGTAATAACGAAATAACTGGCTGTTCATTAATAACAGCTAAGAACAGGAACGTTTAAAGTTTTTAAAATTATCTAATAATGGAATAACTGTTAAGTAAAATGATATGGAGAACATTTAGGGACCGCAATATTACTACTTTATTGATTCCGACCGGACTGCTTTAGCACTTGGGCACAATTTTATCATTTTTTAACATTTGAGTTATGATCCTGCTAATTATTAAATGTTTTTCATTTTAACCTTTGTCAAAATTAAATTCTGTTACAACTTTTTATTTGCAGAGAATCAACTTTATCATAATTATTACTAACAGCTCTAAGTCAGATTGAGGTGAAGGAAAACAACTATAAACTAACAAACACATTGTCTTTATAGTGATTCTTACATGACGTATTGATAACTTGTTATTTGTTATTGGCCACTTACGATACGGTCTTGCAGTTTGGAGAGGCACAACAGCAAGGAACCTCAATCGAATTCTTCTTCTCCAGAAAAGAGCAATAAGGATTATGGTAGGCCTTGGCCCAAGGGAGGGCTGTAGAAATGCCTTAAAACTACAAATATGCCAACAGTCATCAGCCTATACTTAAAAGAAGTAATAATATTTGTCACAATTGAACAGCTGCAACGAGGCCATGATATACACACATACAACACTTGTCATGCATCAAACTTTCACCACATTGCATCATATGGGAGAAAACCATCATACATGGGGAGGAAACTCTTTAGCCTCCTAATTGAAGAAATTGTAGACAGCCTTGACCAACTGGCTCATCGACCGACCATTTTACTCCATTGATAAGTTCCTGGACTGGAAGAAGAATGAAGAGAACATCTAGACCACTGAAGAAACTAAACCTATGTAAAATTGACACCATTACATTTCTCTATGTTATAAAGAATTTGTCTATTGTCTATTTGATAACAGTTCAGGCTAAAACATTCTTGAAACTCTTAAGGTTTACAGTTACTGAAGAACTCTTGGTCAGAAGTGTTATTTGATAACGATTAACGAAAAACGTCCTTTAGAACAGTGAGATTAGCCAATAACGGTTGTCTGAGAACATTATTCATAACTGTAACTAAATAACAGTTACAGTAACATGTTACTGAAAACTAACAGTAATGGTTGTAATACTTAAAAAACAATAACGGTTTAGCTCATGACTGTATGCCACTGGTTTACCGCGCCATTGGCCGTCACTCGGTCGCGCAGTGCTGCTCCCTGGTATCAGCGTACAGCCCTGCGCTCCTCAGCAGCTGCTGGTGTTGCCGGTAGACGTCCGCCGACTGTTGTTGTTGTTGTTGTTGCGGCTGCGGAGGTTGGGAGAACTGGAGCTGCGTGTACTGCAGCTGGTCACACTGGGTGCTGGTATGGCTGTGGCTGTGGCCGTGGCTGTGGTACCTGCGAACAGACGCGACTACCACGTGTGAGTCATCAACTATGGGACAATGTACTATTAGTATTATCACCCATTATAAACTTGACACAATGTATACTTATGCACTTATGCATTATCTAGTTTTGATAATTTCGCTTATGGAATCCAACTTACAACATTGGACCTCAATGACAATTGAACCTAACAAAGCCTTCATATGTCAATGCCCCATGAATAGGCCTGAAAATACTGATAAAACAATATCAGCTGCAATATAGAAAAAATTGTGTCCAATGATCGTAATTTTCATGTAGTATCAATGATTGGTCTATAAAAAAACACAGCAAGTAGCGATAAACAAGTTGCTTTGATCACGGTCGACCACTGAGGATAATTCCAGAGGTGTTGAGTTATTCACAGTGTTCACTTATCAAGAATTGAGGTTGTGAGAACTTGACTGTACTGTATCTGTACATCTTAGCGTACCCTACGTCTTATTGTGAAATTTTTTTAATCCAATTTTTATGTTTTCAATGTTTCCATGAATTTGCTTTCCATGATGAAAGAACTACCAGCATAGTGTTTGGTGTATTTTCTCCATCTTCACCGTTGGATGGACTTTACTCACTCTTAAAATAATCCATTGAATGGTCAGATTGAGTTAAAGCATAGATTAGCAATTAGGCCCTATTGCTAATTTAAAATCCATAAGAATGATGATGGTAACCATTTATATTTTTGTTTTTAAGCTAAATTAATAATCCAAATTACCTGATAGATCTTTGGCATTCGTTTGTTACATGGATGTCATTAATTTTTTAAATTTATTTTAAACTGAACCTTAATGAAACGCATAAATCAGAACATTAATTTATGAACATACAGTAGTGTGAAAATTCCATGATTCTACGTTGAATGACTTTGAGGGGTTTGGACCGCTTGCCCTAAAAGCGTTCATGCCACTAAATGTTCTTTACAAAAATGCCACTAGCATTGACACTGTAGCAGTTAGGTTAAGTATGTTATTCCTAAATATTTCAAAAATAATTCCAAAAGCTTATCATGGTAAAAATAACACGCTCTTATAATCACTAGGAAAATCAACCATGACCACAGAGCGGTGGGGGGGTGCTCCCCTCAACGCCCTGACCTCAACCCATTTATAGTTGTCCAGACGTCAGTAATTATGATTCATCACTATAAGGTATGATTCATCACTATGCCAGTTTTTAAGGTATGATACACCTACAGTAATGACCACAAAAAATAAAATCTTTGCATGTAGAAATTACAGTGGAAAGAATATTTCTAAGTTTATAACCACTTTGAACAATGAGACATGGAATTTCTTACATACAATGTCATGCAATGATCCTAACATATTGTACGAAATGTTTTTAAATGTAATTAAATACCACTTTGATAGCATATTTGAAGTTGTACACAGAAAAAGAAGGTTACATTGTAAGACTAGCAAAGAATGGGTAACAACCGGTATTAGAATCTCAAGTATAAAAAAAGAGCTTCATTGTTTAGCTAAAACCTCTGATGATAAATTGTTTTTAAGCTATGTAAAGCAATTTAAACGGGTTTTTAAAAAAGTAGTTAGGGCAGCAAAAATGTTAAGCAATTAAAAAAAAACTATTACACTCAAACAATAATGTTAAAACAGCTTGGCAAATTGTTAAATTTGAAACTAATAAGGAAGATTTGCCAAAGAAAATAGACGAAAAACAAACTAACAATGGTAGGTTTAAAGATCCAAATAAAATTGTTGAAATTATGAATGATTACTTTTTAAACATAACAAAAAGTTTACACTTGAATCCAAGTAATACTGAGGCTTTATCAAGGTTAAAAGAATGTCACATTGGTCAAACCATTTCTTGCTCTTTTTCAGATTTTGAAACTGTACAACCGAAAGACATTGAAATTTTTATTAGAAATTTGAAACCATCAAGGTCATCTGGATGGGATGGGATACTACCTTTTATAATAAAGAAATGCTCTAAATCATTAAGTCACCCACTTAGCTTCATAATTAATCAATCCTTAAAAAAAAGGGATATTTCCTGACCTCTTAAAATATAGTATCGTAAGACCTCTTTTCAAAAAGGGAGATCAGACTAAACTCGAAAATTATCGTCCAATATCTATTTTACCTGCATTTTCCAAAATATTTGAAAAGGTATTGCATAAACAAATCGTTAACTATTTTGATTCAAATGAGCTATTATATGATAAACAATTTGGATTTAGAAAAAGTAGAAGCACATCTGACGCAATTTATGAATTGATAACAACTTTAACTGAAGCTGTTGATGGATCACAGTATGCAGTTGGCCTCTTCTGTGATCTATCAAAAGCTTTTGACTGTGTTAACTTTGAGATTCTTTTACAAAAGCTTAAGTTTTATGGGTTTAGAGGAACAAGCTTTGATCTTATGAAATCGTATATTTTAGACAGAAAGCAAAAAGTTAGACTCATTGATCAAAATATAGATTCTGCCTTTAAGACAGTAACGGAAGGTGTTCCTCAGGGGTCCATTCTGGGCCCACTGCTCTATGTTATTTATGTAAATGATCTACTTTGTTCAAAACTCCATTCAAGTCTAATCATGTATGCCGATGACACAACATCCATCATTCATAACAAAAATCCGAATCATTTAGAAACATACTTAAAAAACGACATTGACATTTTAAAAAACTGGTTCGTAGCAAATAATCTTCATCTAAATCAAGAAAAAACACAAATCTTAAACTTTCATACCAATTATAAAAATAGTACAAAATCCGAGTTTCAACCACTGGATGGTGTGATTCCACAAGTATCGGTATGTAATTTTCTTGGTATCAGAATAGACTCTTCATTTACTTGGAAAATGCACATTGATCATCTTTAGTCCGGGGCATTTAGCCTAAATATGGCCTTGACCTAGACAAAATTGGCCGGGTAACGAGACCTAGTGGAATGAGTTTGGTATGTGTCCCTGATCATTTGGTAAAAATTCCCAACTTTTCCCACGACAGGAACACCCGCCATTTTGGAAAATGGCGGAAAAAGCTGATTACAGTGTAAGTGTTTACTAAAATGGGATTTTCATAAAGACCACACCACTTAGATTCACCCAAAAACGTTTATATTGTTCACAATTAAATACCGTACAAGAAAATACCATATTTATTGGAATCATGTTTTAATGTTCAATATGTGCACTGAAATTTAATATTTCGTAAAAACTTTTTGAAGTTATTTTGGTTTTTTGTAATTTACGGAGTTAATATCACAGATACGATAATTTTAGCCCTTATAAGAATTGTAGCCCTTAAAATTCTGCATCAATTGCATATATAATATTCTTTGTTGAAACAATAATAACGGTGATACGGTGCCTTAAAGTCTAAAATATTCACGGCTTTCAAAGGGGTAAAAATGGGTTTTTTGCATTTATGGACCTCCATTTTCAAAATTCAACATTTTTAACTGAAACCATTTGAAAGAGCTTAAAAAACAAACAATTTAGTATTATGAAATTTGAACTTGGCTTGAACGGGTTACGGAGAAAAGCCAAAAATAGGTTTCCCATGTTAATCTTATGGGAAATCAACTAAACCCTGTATCTCGCTTATTTATCGGCATAAATTGATAAAATTTGTTACGTACATTCACTAGGTAGGGTTTAACTGATATTTGCTTACAACACTCATATGGCGGCAAACCTACATACTCACCCCCATGGGGTTTATGGGGAAAATTAAAAAGTGCCGAATATTGATACAATTTGATATTTACCTTAACTAACCATTACACTTCCTAACAACTAACATTTTATAACAACATTCCATGGCAGCAAATCTACATACTCATTCATAGTGTTTATGGGGAAAATAAAAAATCTCAAATTCCTTTGGAAATTCGCTGAGTAGCCTACACAGGTTTGCTGCTACAGGGGCATTTGACAATAAGACAAGACAACTATATACAATTAATTTAATCAAACTAAATATTATTTTTACAGATTGCATGATATTCAGTGAAAAGAATATTTTGATGTAAATATGTAATTTAATTAATTAATACTTTGTGTATTGCGTATCAAGAACTCATTACAAGAACGTTTAAATAAAGAAAATTAAGTAGTCTACCAATCAAATTATAAATAGATAGTCAGACATTTTAGATTATAAAAATAATATTTATGTTAGTTTTTTTTTTAATATAGATCAATATATTTTATATCTTAATAGATCACCTGAACCTTCCAGTAAAAATGGAACATCTAAGCTTAAAAGGGAAACAAAGACATGGTTATTCTTAAAAAATTGCCATTATTTAAAAAATGTCGAAAAAACTTAGTAAAATTAGTTTAACAAAATTAAATAGCGTTTTTTACAGATTGCATACTATTCAGTTGAAAGAGTATTTGATATTTTGATCATTGAGTCATTAGATGCAGGTGTATATAATATCATTTACGGTAATTTTTTTTTTTTTTTTTTTTTTTTTTTTTTTTTTTTTTGAGGGAGAGGCGGAAAAATGCATTACGCACACAGGTGGCCAGCCTGTAGTGTGGGGCTCCCCTAAAAAACGGGTTTACCCACTAAAAAACCTCCTCTACTCTTTAGGAATCTAACCTGGAATTGTTTATCACATTACGTCAGGCTAGGCCTAAATTTGGCTTACACCCGTGGGGCTCGCTCCTTACCCAGCCGCTCGATCAAGGGATCTGGGTAACTTCGCGGTCCAGATCGGTTTTCTTTTCCAGGAGGATGCCCCGGACGAACTGTGACAAACAATCCCAGTTGCCCTCATCCTCCAAAATCTTTTGGCAGACCGAGTCCACCGAAAATGCACCAAAGATTTGTGTGGTCTCCAGGCGGGGCCCTTCCCAACGGGGACAGCGGAAGAATGTGTGTTCCGCATCGTCGGGAACACCCGGGCAATAAATGCAGTCCGGTGAACCGGTCTTTCCCATCCGGTTCAGGCACGACCGAAAATAGCCGTGACCTGTCAAAAATTGGGTCAGGTAGTAGTCCACCTCCCCATGCCGCCGTTCCACCCATGGTTGGACCTGCTTGATAAGTCGCGCAGTCCATCGTCCTCGGGTGTCGTGCTCCCAGCTGTGTTGCCACTGCTGGAAGGTTCGGGAGCGCTCTTCTGTTCTTGCCGTGTCCTTGCCGAACTCGCCTTGTCTCTGATAAATCGCTTTCCTCTCCCCTGCCAAGAGCTTGACAGGGATGACTCCGGCGACCACCAGGACGGCAGGCTCGGACACTGTCCGGTAGGCGGAACACACCCTGAGCGCAGCTTGACGCTGAACCCGGGCGAGTCGCAACCTGTAGCACTCCTTATCTAGAGCGCCTGCCCACACCTCTGCCCCGTAAAGGAGCACGGACTGGACCGCGGACATCAACAGACGTCTTCTGCTGGATCGGGGACCCCCGAGATTGGCCATCAGCCTACTAAGGTAAGTGACTACCTTAGCGGCCTTGTCCGCCGTACGGAAGATCTGATCCCTCCAGCTTAACTTGGTGTCCACCATAACCCCAAGGTAATTAGCGGCACGAGTTGATGTGACCACCTCCCTTCCCACTCGGAGTGGGACGACGGTGTCGATCCTCTTTTTCGTGAGGATCACAATCTCCGTCTTACTGAGAGCAAGCGAGAGACCGTGATCTGACATCCAGGTGTTGACCACACGCATGACTCGGTTCAACTTTAGTTGGGCCAGCTCAAGGTTGCGTGCAGCAATGAGAGCTAAGACGTCATCGGCGTACCCAACCAAAGTGGTTTCCTCAGGCATCTCGGACCTCAGGAGGCTGTCATAGGCAACGTTCCAGAGATCCGGGCCGAGTATTGAACCTTGTGCGGCACCAGAAGTGACTTCCATCGTCCGCATTCCGTCCCTCGTGTCATAAATCAGGCTTCGAGAGCGTAGATAATCCTCGATGAGCCGCAACAGATATGCAGGAATACGAAAGGTGTTGCGAAGCGCATCCACCATATCGACCCACCTCGCCGAGTTGAAGGCATTCTTGACATCAAGCGTAACAAGAAGCACTACTCGGCGGGAGAAATGGTTGTGGCTCTCGGCTCTCTCCACAGCTCTCTGAACTTCGGTGACAGCGTCGATCGTTGACCGTCCCTTTCTGAAGCCGTACTGACGGGGGCATAAGTCCCCGGCAGCTTCCACGGCAGAAGTCAGGCGGGAACGGATCAGCTTCTCGAACAGCTTCCCAGCCGTGTCCAACATGCAGAGAGGCCTGTGGGACGACGGCAGCTCGGGATCACCTTTGCCCTTGCTGATCAGTACAAGCCAGGCTGTTTTCCAGGGAGCCGGAAACACCCCTTCTACCAAACAGGCGTTGTACATTCTCAGCAACAAGTCAGCGTTGATTGAAAATACTTTCTTTAAAGCCTCACTGGGAATCCCATCCGGGCCAGGAGCCTTGTTGCTCTTCAGGGAGAGAACGGAGGTTTCCAGCTCCTCGAAAGTGAAAAGTGGAACGTCCTCTACCCGTCCGAAGTCAACCGGCGGTCGCTGTGGATGTTCAGGAAACAACGCAGCGACGATCCTCCCCATGGGGGCGCCCTCCATGATGGAAGGTGGAGAGCGGGCGCCGAGTTTCTGTGTTACAAGTTTGTAACCCAGGCCCCACGGGTCGGAGTCAACGTCGTCACGAAGTCTCCTCCAGCTATTCGCCTTGCTCCTGTTGATCGCCTGGCGGAGAGATTTTCTCGCAGCTTTATAGGCCTCCGACTTACGAACTCTGTCTGCGGGAATTCTCGCTCTTGTGGCGGCTCGTCTAGTTCTTAAACATGTTCTTCTGAGTTCCGCAATCTCTTCAGTCCACCAGTAAACGGGTTGTTTGTCGCGTCGGGGTTTCCTTCGCGGCATAGACTGGTCGCAGGCTGAGACGATCAGTTCCATCGTGGATGTTACTAATGCCTCGGCCCCAGCCTCACCAGGATTCCCCTGCGCTCCCCGAGAGATGACTTCGGTGAACTTGACCACGTCCAGTTTGTTGGTGTTCCACCGGCGTGGCCCTTCCCGAAATGCGGAAACTCGACGATTTGCCTGATCATGCAGGTCAAAAACGATGTATTGGTGGTCGCTACCCGTGTAGTCCTCCACAACCCTCCAGCCAGAGATCCTCGGAAGGAGCGATTCAGACGCAAAGGTGACGTCAGGGATCGTGCCTCTCAGCCCGGGGCGGCGAAAAGTAGGTGTGTCGCCCTGGTTGAGGACGACAAGACCGGCCCTGGCGATGAAATCCAGGATGTATTTCCCCCGGGAGCTGGTAGAGGGCATTCCCCACTCGACGGCCCTGGCGTTGAAATCGCCACCAACGACGACATGCCCGGTGGTGCCGAGAACGCACTCCTCTAGGCTATCTATCTTGTCGCGGAAGTCCTGGACGGCCTCGTTGGGTGTGAGGTAGCAACTGAAGATAGTCACGTCCCTACACCGAACCCAGACGAATCCTCGGCCGCGCCCGTGACTCCACACCAAGACATCTCGTGTATTACGTGCCCAAAATGCAGCAGTACCGAGGCTGTCCGAGATCCAAATGTTTGGGTCTCTGTCCCGATACTGTTCGCTGATAAGGAGCGCGTCAGCACCAAGTTCTCGGGCGAGCTGATCTAGAAGGTTATCAGCTCCCCAGGATCTATGAAGGTTGGCCTGGAGGATGCGAATTACCGGCCGCTGCCTTTTGCCTGTTCAAGTGCGGCTCTGAAGGCACCGCACTGACCAGACCCGGGTAAGTGACCGAGGGCACTGGAGCCTGAATCCTTGCAGAGGAAGCAGGAGGGGCTCGAGGAACATTCCATACGTTTGTGGCCCTGGCTTCCACACTGGAAGCAGTTGGCACTCCTGTCGGGCCCTTTACAGTTTCGGGAGGAGTGGCCGAAACCGAGACAGCGGAAGCATCTCGAAACTACCACCCTCCGTTTGAGCCTTCAACTGACCCAACCGACTCTGAGGTGCTGAAGGCTAAGCAGCTTATTGGCGTGCTTTTGGCCCATCTCAGCAACAGCCATCCGGAGTTGACTTCGGTTGGGCTTAGTCAGCCATACCCTCACTCCATCAACCGGTATCTCCGGGAGTGCCACCTGGATCGCACGGGTCACCTCCTCTTCGGTGGAGAGGGCATCAAGGCCCTTTGCTGTTTTTAACTTTCATTAATGATGTACCACAACATGTACCATCAAACCTCATTTTATATGCTGATGACACTACAGCAATAGTAAAATCAAAAAATTTACAAAATCTTAAAGAAGAACTCACTCTGTCTATCCATCATTTGTCTAATTGGTTTACAGCCAACGGGTTAAAACTTAACAATTCTAAAACACAGGTTATGTTATTTCAAACTATTCAGAATAGGCAAATTTCCAACATTGAATTATTTTATAATAATGATATTTTATCTTTTGCTGAACATGCGAAGTTTTTGGGCGTAGAAATCGATAAGAATTTGACATGGAAACCACATATTAATATGTTAGTTAGTAAATTGAATACTGCTTGCTTTCAAATGTATGTTCTGAGAAGTATTATAGATTTACAGACCAAACTGACAGTATACTATGCAATGTTCTTCTCTATCTTGCAATATGGTATAGAATTATGGGGCGCAACTTCATATGCCGAGAAAGTTTTTAAAATTCAAAAGAAATTTTTAAGAATTTTATCATTTAAACCAAAGAGAACATCGTGCAAGCCTTTGTTTATTAAATATGAGATATTAACGGTGCCTTCACTTTATATTTTTAAAATGATGGTAAATCTGAAAAGTAATTATCAAATGTACCATGATAAACAATTCACCCATCAGTATCCTACACGCTTTAAAAATTTACAGTATCCAAGACATCGCCTTTGCTTGTATGAAAGGTCTCCACATTACATGGGTTTAAGGATTTACAACAGTCTACCCGCTAATTTAAAAGATATTAACAATGTTTCAAAGTTTAAGAGTGAATTTAAGAAGTACCTTTTAGAAAAGAACTATTATTCAATTACAGATTATTTGAATGACCAATAAATGTGGTATGATTTGTAACACTAGTTTTCATAGTTTTAGTCTTATTTTGCTATGACAATGTCACCTGTTTCACCAGCTCCGCTGGGATTTTGAGATGTTTTGTGACAATAAAGCGATATTTATTTATTTATTTATTTATTTATCAAGGTCCCGAATCTCGACCGAACACTTCGGTTCTAGGGCCTTGATTGAGCCTTTGTCCCCAAGTGCAGTCTTGAGGGAAGCGGCAAAACCAATCTTGTCACTCGACTTCCCCAGTTCGAGGAGGACATCCCCGTTCTGGGTTCGCCGAATAGACTTGATAACGGTGTCGGTCTCTTCCGGTTTGGCCTGCGATCTAATCTGACCCAGAACATCGGCAAAAGATCGCCCCCCTAAGGGCTTGATCAAGATTGCCTCCGTCCTGGGCTTCTTAGGCCTGGGTTGTTTAGGCTTTCTGACAGACTTGCCAGAGGCCTCCCCAACCGGGTTTGAGACTTGCGTCCGCTCCACCCTCGACGCACTTTTCGAAGCCACCTCCGCTTGCTTCTGCCTCCTCCTTTCTTTCTTAGACAGGCGCGTCTTCCAGCCCCCCAAAGGTGTTGAGGCAGAGTTTGCTGCCAAGGCAGGATTAGCCGCCGGAGCAGGAACCTCTGCAGGAGTAGCCGCTGGAATCACGGCAGCGCCCGGGGCGGACTCAGTAGCCTGGACAGGAGATGTCTGCGATGCCGCAGTGACAAAAACCGGTCTTGGCACCGAGTCCACCTCAACAAGCTCAGGGCTTCCCGGCGAAGAACCGCTCTGCCTCTTCTTTCGCTTTCTGGCTTGAGTCTGGGACTCAGCCAGATGAGCTTGAGGCGAAGCAGACATAACTCGGTTCACAACGTCGCGCTCCTGCTTCATTGCCTTCAGCCTGATCTTCCGGCATTCCTCGATTTCGCCAAGGAAATCCTCGAGTTTCGGAATTCCGTCCTTAATCGCCTTGTTGACGTTCTTCTGAATAAGGAGAGCCTTTGCCATCTCCTTCAAAAGATCGTTCATTTTCTCCAGGGACAGGTTTTCCTCCTCGTTGGCATCGTCCTGCTGCTGCCGAAGCATTTGCATCTCGAATGCCGGACGAAGAGGGCTCTTCCTGGGAGGAATTCCTTGCATCTCGGCTAGAGGTGTTACCGGCTCAGTCACCCCCATACCCAGCTTAACCTCATCCTTCTCCTTTCCGGTTACGGCCGACGATCCGGCGACACCAGCAGCCTTGAACGGGATCGGCGGAGGGGATGCTTTAATTCCCCCCGTCGGCGTCCCAGTCTTCGAGGTCGGAGACCTCTGCAGTTTTGAGCTGCGCTTAAAGGCGGCCTGCTCATTCTCCTTTAATTTCGTGTTTTGGTTTTGAAAATCCATACTTTTGTTTCACCAGCGCATCGTGCGGCAAGAGGCGGCCCTTCATTGGCCGGGAGCGGGTACACCCTCGGAGGTCTACCCCCCGTAGGAGATAAGACACCCCTACCCCAGGACTCTGGGGCCCGAAACCTCCGTTTGCCCAGCACCGATACACGAAATGTGCCGGACGTGCTGGGGGTCGCACCTTGGCAATGCAGAGTCCGATCTCTGCATCCATGCCGCACTTCCTGACTAAGGTCCGGAGCGGCTGGCTTCTGACGACACACTAGAGGAGACCATCGGCAGTGCGAGGCACACATCAGTCCCTGCAACACAACAGGTACACTCCCAGGACCACCCAGCGTGCGCCGGTCGAAAGAAGGTGGAAAGACACCCTTGATTCGGGGTCGAAAACAAGAAGGTGAGCAAGGTTAGCTCAGGAAAGAATAAAGACGGTGAGCTAAGACCTGAAAGATGAGAAGAAAGGCCCTAGCTCGGGAAGAACTGTGAGGAGGGTCTCACAGCTTGGCTCAGGTACCCCGGGGTCGCCAAGAAACACCCGTACAGTGGAAAGCCCACTGCCCCTGAGGGGATACGGTAAGTAATGGAGCCTAATGAAATTATAACATAATAATAGTTGGAAATTACAGGTAGTTAAAATTAAAAGAAATCGTTACAGGTAGTTTAACGATATCGACCAATGGTTTTAAGCTTTAAGTGGTATGAGCTTTACGAAAATATCATTTTAGTAAACACTTACACTATAGGTAATTAATTTTCCGCCATTTTCTAAGATGGCGGACCACACCAAAATTAGGAAACTACCAAATGATTATTAAAAGTTAAGCACACTATATGTATTGTATCTATTATAAAACTACCTATTTTTTTTTTTGTGAGTCGTCTGATAATTTTAGGGCCTACAGAGATGATGTCCTTGCTAGCGAACGGTCTCACGAATCTAAATTTAAAAAATATTGGTAGGCCTACCTGTGTATTAATTTGAAATTTATATACCCATCTATTGTGGACTATACAAGCGGAATAAATGGCATATCAAATTTTGTGTTGTTTATATCTTGGTTTAAATATCAAGATTAAATTGGTTTATTTGATTAAATTAATTTTTTTTATAGTTTTCTCGTCATATTATCAAATACCCCCGTCGCAGCAAACCTGCGTACTTAGCGAATTTCCTAAGGAATTTGAGATTTTGTATTTTCCCCATAAACACCATAGAAATGCATATGTAGGTTTGTTCCAATGGGATGTTGTTATAAAATGTTAGTTGTTAGGAAGTATAATGGTTAGTTAAGGTAAATATCAAATTGTATCAATATTCGGCACTTTTAATTTTTCCCATAAACCCCATGGTGGTGAGTATGTAGGTTTGCCGAAATATGGGTGTTGTAAGAAATTATCAGTTAAACCCTACCTAGTGAATGTACATAACAAATTTTATCAATTTATGCCAATAAATAAGCGAGATACAGGGTTTAGTTGATTTACCATAAGATTAACATGGGAAATCTATTTTTGGCTTTTCTTCGTAACCCGTTCAAGCCAAGTTCAAATTTCAAAATACTAAATTGTTTGTTTTTTTAAGCTCTTTCAAATGGTTGCAGTTAAAAATGTTGAATTTTGAAAATGGAGGTCCATAAATGCAAAAAACCCATTTTTACCCCTTTGAAAGCCGTGAATACTTTAGACTTTAAGGCACCGTATCAGCGTTATTATTGTTTCAACAAAGAATATTATATATGCAATCGATGCAGAATTTAAGAATTTAAGGGCTACAATTCTTATAAGAGCTAAAATTATCGTATCTGTAATATTAACGCCATAAATTACAAAAAACCAAAATAACTTCCAAAAATTTTTACGAAATATTAAATTTCAGTGCACATATTGAACCTTAAAACATGGTTTATACCAATAAATATGTTATTTTCTTGTACGGTATTTAATTGTCAACAATATAATCGTTTTTGGGTGAATCTAAGTGGTGTGGTCTTTATGAAAATCCCATTTTAGTAAACACTTACACTGTAATCAACTTTTTCCGCCATTTTCCAAAATGGTGGATGTTCCTGTCGTGGGAAAAGTTGGGAATTTTTACCAAATGATCAGGGACACATACCAAACTCATTCCACTAGGTCTCGTTACCCGGCCAATTTTGTCTAGGTCATTCGCTAAATGACCCGGACTACTTGTCAATAAACTAAATAAAGCTTTTTTTATCATTCTCACTCTTTCAAAATTAGTTGATTTCAGCACTCTAAAAATGGTTTACTATGCATATTTTTATTCTAACTTAATCTATGGAATTGAATTTTGGGGGAACTCAAAAGACATAAATAGGATTTTCTTGATTCAAAAAAAAAAGTATTGAGGGTCATTGCTAAAGTCAAACCTAAAACTTCCTGTAGAATATTTTTAAGGAATTTGATATTTTGCCTGTACCATGTGTTTATATTTATAGAACATTACTCTTTGTAAGAAAAAATTTGAGTAAATTCAGTAATCCATAAACCAGTAGATATAATTTTAGAAATAACAGTCTACTGCACTACCCCATTCACAGTACTAATTTATTGTCAAATAATATGCATTATATGGGGAAAAAATTATATAACAATTTACCTTGCCATATAAAAGAGTCAAAAACTGAAAAACTGTTTGCCCGTAATGTTACTATTTTACTTAATACAAACATTTTCTATAGTGTGGAGGAATATCTAAATAACACGAATTAGACTGATTTTTAAAGACAAAATGTATAAGCTTAGGCCTATTTATAACTTTTAATGTTATTGATCACATTGCTTTTTAATGTTAATGTTATTAATTTTATTAATGTTATTATTAAAATTAATAACAGTTCCAATAAGAAGAGCTTATTAAAATGAAAAAATGTTAATGTTGTTTGATTTTAGTTATAAGAATATGGACTTTGACAAGTCACCTGCCAAGTGAGTGTATTACTCTGTTGTATTTGGTGTTATGTGACAAATGTAAATAAATAAATAAATAAGGTGACTTGTTTTGAGTTAATTAACGTTTTTCTGACCTATATATCAATGACAAACTTAACCTTACTGTCCCAGCATGCTGTTAAATGGTGAATTTTGTATAATAAACAAGTACCTTAACCTTAACAAGTACAATAATCTTAATTTAAATACTTTCTTAATTCATTTGTCAGGATCATTAAAATAATAGCACAATTAACGAAGGCAGATGGGTCCGGTATCAAACCATCAAAAAGACCTGAAACTTTTTAAGGTTCGAACTGGCAACAGTGGCAACCTCCACATTCAAAGGTGATTTCTATAAACATTTTGCTACTCAGCTACCCTTCCAGTTATCCATTATCTGGTCAGATTGAGTTAGGGCTTGAGCATGAATTAGCAATTTTTACTCATTTAAAATCCATAATAATGGCAATACTGAGTGCTTCAAAAAGGTCTTTGAAAACAACTTTGAAAATTCACATAAATTCATTGAGGACAACTACATTGATGATTTTAGTGTCATTTTATCGGGTAATACTCCAAGTTTGTAACACACAGTTTGCTAGTTCTGAATCTTACCGATAGAAGCCCTATGGGAAATAGCGTTAAAATGGCTTTCCTCAACTGTATCGAGCGTGCTAGCTGTATGTTATGGTTTGAATAGTCAAAGTCCATAACTTTCACAAGAATAAAAAATTTGGTCCTTTCAGGTGAAGTATTCATATATTTTGTAAGGAACTAACGCTGAACTGCTGAAGAAGCCGAATTTAATTTTTCTAACAAAAGCACTTGGCGAGTACACATAATTCAATGGATGCAGTTGTTTAAATATAACTGCCACTAGCGCTTGTATCAGTGGGATTGGACACTCGCAAACTATGTGTACTAAACTTAGGAGTATATCTCTACAAAAACACTTAAGTCACCATCATAGGTTCTCTCAATTAAATCACATGAATTTTCAAAGTTGTTAAATACTTTTCCAAACACGTGGGATTTCAACATATATTTTTAGATTTTTCTTTACAAGTTAAGTAGGGATGCAACCTACTATTGTCATGTAGTCCACGGTCTTATGGCAGGTGCCTGATAAGCTGTTCTATTTAAAATTCCCATTGGAAAAGCTGATCGCGGTACTTGCTAATAACCCTCTCCAGGGCTATAGATAGTTCTTAAATTCTCTAAAATGGATTTAAATACAGTTTAACAGTGCCACTCACATGGGCGGAGAGGCGAGCACGTTGGGCGGGGGGGCCATACGGCTGGGCCCCGGACCCCCGTCCCCCACCACCGCCCCTGCCGGCTCCATCGGCCCCACCTCCGTCAGCCCCGCCACTCCCGGGTGGCCCTGCATCGTCTGGCTTGACACTGACACTTGCGACTCCTCGTCCACCTTCTTCGTCTCATCCTTCACTTGCACTTTACGTTGTTTTGCGCCGTTTTCCACTTGCTAAAATACAAATTTTGGACACTCAAAATATTGTTCAATAATAAAGATTTTTTCCCCACCTTTATTTACAGACAAACTTTACTTCTTGTAAAGGGATAAAATAGTACTTTGTCCCCCTAGTGAGGCAAAGTCGTATTTTGTCTCCCTGTGGAGACCCGTTAGAATAACACTGACAATCTGGCAACACAGTGCAGTGAAATATGACAATACTCTAATTTCACAAGCTGATTTTAACCTCAGCTAATAACAGCAACAAGGAAGATTTTGGCAATGAGGGAAAAATTTGTGTGTTTTGAGAGTTAAGTTCATTGTCTCCTTGAGATAACTGTCCCTCAGGGAGACAATGTTACACTCTACTCCCCTTACACAACTAACTATTAGTTTTTTCCAAGCATGGGCCATTATTTAAACTCTGAATATTACTTTTAGTAAAAGTGTCACTTATCAGGGTGAAGTTTACTTAAGTTTATAACCATTCATAATGTGTTGTTGTTACAATTAGACAATATTTTAAACCTCTTTGCCATGTTTTGACAGACAGAAAAATCCCCATAGCCATTACCTCAAATGAATCATTCATACCGATAAAACTATCGGACGTATGACCGACAAAACATGAAATGGGGCTATCATAACTGTCCTCACTTAAATTGCTTGACAGATAATTCGCATTCCTACTAGAAAAGGCTCACATTTTTTCCAACTGATTTTCTGATGTTGGAAGAGTGTGTCCAAGTTTTGCACTTTTCTAATAAAAGATAGTGCTTCTTCAGGGACTAACTAAATTTTGAAAATTGTATTTGTAAAAATATTTAAAAACAGATTAACGAGTATATGTTTTTAAGTTTAACCCCAAAATGTTATCTCCTGTGAGTGCACATAAGTGTATTTTATCAGTTTTTAGCCACAACTCTACTGACCTTGAGATGTATCAGTTCCATGTGTCGTCTGAGGTTCCGAGACTGGCGAAGTGTCACTCCGCAAATGGTGCATTCCACCGGCAAATCAGACACCAACTTCTTGGCCGATCCTGTACACATCAGTTTTAAAGACCACTGACAACCAACATTAGAACACTGTTACTGATTAGTACATGTGAGCTACGACTGCATGAAACCTGCATTACTCCCAATAAGAACCTAACTGGGATCCCCCATTATATAATCTCTGTGATACTAAGCTCAAGCTTCTATAAAATGAAGCAAATAAAAAATTCAACTGATGAAAGCACGACCAGAGTAGCCTACTTTGCACTTTATGAGTAACCCATGAGTTATGGACTTGTAGCATGGAGTTAAATTTAAATCACAAACCTACAAAGAGTCCTCAAACAGAAAAAAAAAAACAGCAAGAATAATTGCTGGACTCCATAGACTCAACAGCTGCAGGAGGGCCTTCAGATCACTAAAAGTACGTACTGTAGCACTCTCCATCCAGGAAGTTGTGATGCATTCAGACAAAAATAACTTTACCAGGCATGGTGAAGTGCACCAATTCAACCTCAGAAGCACATCACAATATGACCTCCCATAGCAACAAATGACACCATCGTACATGGGGGTGAGATTTCACAACCATCTACCTCCATATTTAAGAAACAAGAATGAAACGACCTCAGACCAGCTCTGCATAGATGGCTTACCAATCCATTCTACCACTTTAATAAATACTTGGATATTTTAGTTAAAAGATGAAAAAGTTGAGTAACGCTTACACTGTTCCTAATAAATATGTGAATTACCTAAGATTCTTTGTCTATTGTTAATAAATAAAGAAAATTAAATAAATCTCAGCCAAGTCAAACTCAAAAGAAATGACAAGCTCAGTACTCTGATAACTAAGTAGGCCTAATAGTTTTGCTAACTATTAACTCAACTCATCCCTCTAATAATTTTTATTCATCTCTAAAAAGTCTGAGTTATCTATAAGAGAAAGTATGTATATATTATATATTCCGAAACCGCAGGACAGATTGTAATGAAACTTTCAAGAATTATTCAAGGATGGTTTGTGTGAAGTTTGGTGCAAATCTGTCCAAAGGGCTCTTACCCAGAGGACATACAATAATTTGTAAAAAAATCTTAAAATCTCTATGTTATCTATTTTAGGTATTCCAGCGATTTCTTATATATAAGGTGAGCGTGACAGCGAGTGAGCATAGCAAACGAGCTTAATTACCTATAAAATAAATTCAATCACAGGCGAAGCCGTGACGGGAAACAGCTAATTTTCTATAAAAAATGTTGACTTCTGCTAAAACAGGTTTAAATGTCCAAAATGTTAGTTTTCCATATGATCTAAAAGAGGTAATGATTAATACGACCTTATACTTATGAAAGGACAAACCTGTATAATTAGGATCTCCGAAAAACCGTGATTTCGATTCACTAATGTAGAAAGGTTGCTGAGAGGAGAAAAATTAGCCCAAAATTGGAGGAAAGTGTTGAGGTTGCAAAAATTATTTTTGATATTTATAAAACATTGGAGAAGTTGGGGTTTTCCAAAGTGGTCATTGTTTTTTTTTTTTTTTTTTTTTTTTTAATTTATTTTTATTCAGTATTGCTTAATGTATGCAGGATTTTATTCAATGTAAGGCTAGTGATTATTGCATGGAGGTCACGTTACTTTGAATCCTTCTCATTATAGTCCATGGGGATAGCTCCAAAAAGAGCGATAATATTTCAGTGCTGGATACTGGTCTAAAAGTTTTTTACACTGCTTCTACATTAAATGGTATGTACAAAACCGCCGGGAGACACTCTCTCAATAGTCCGGATCACCCCCATATGACGTCATCAAAATGGCAGCCAACCAAATTTGCAGTGTTTTAGTTAAATACTTATTACTGCCCACCAAGTCAACCAATTTTAACTTTTAATGTGTCGTTTTGTTGGTATTGAAATTCTGCAACTGTTAATACCCTTAAAATACCCATACTCTTTTTGATGATCGAGTCAAAAATGGTAAGCGATCAAACTTTGCATTAAAATCATATTGCTGAAAACAAAAAATGCAGTAACTCCCGATTCACTCGACCTTTTGAGGTCTGGTTTGTGGCAAATTGCTCAAAATACAAAGCCCTTCAAAATGATATGTCATATGACGTAGCCCAATGCAGTTTTCCTGACGACCTCTACTAGGGACGTCCCTAAAGGAAGTCTTGGAAAAAACTTCATTGGATTACGTCATATGATACATCATTTTAAAGAGCTTTGCATTCTGAGGAATTTGCCACAAATCCGACCTCAAAAGGTTGAGTGGATCGGTAGTTATTGCATTTTTTGTTTTCAGCAATATGATTTTAATTTAAAGTTTGATCGCCTGCCATTTTTGACTCGATCATCCTTTTGAGGCCGGGTTTGCGGCATTGTTCTCTATTCTTCGAGACCGTTAATTTGATGTACATATTGACCTATGCTTACATTTAAGATTTTCTTCTGACTCCTTGTGGACCGTTCCCCTTGGAGTTGGAGGTCCAAGGATATCAAGTACTTTAGAAAGTAGTCTTAGTCACTCAAAATCAATATCAAAATCAATTTGTAAAGTTTAAGTTTTGTTACTTAAATACTTTTTAAAGTATTAAATCGTTTCAAGACTTTTTCCACCCTGTATATTAAATATTATAGCAAAAATTAATGAAAAACATCAATTATTTTATTAAATTATTATTTATAAAAAAGAGTATGGGTATTATAAGAGTATTAACAGTTGCAGAATTTCAATACCTACAAAACGACACATTCAAAGTCAAAATTGGTTGACTTGGTGGGCAGTAATAAGTATTTAACTAAAACACTGCAAATTTGGTGGGCCGCCATTTTGATGACGTCATATGGGGGTGATCCGGACTATTGAGAGAGTGTCTCCCGGCGGTTTTGTAGATACCATTTGACGTAGAAGCAGTGTAAAAAACTTTTAGACCAGTATCCAGCACTGAAATATTTTTTTGCTATCTCCACGGACTATTAGTTCAAGTAATAAAGTGTTCTTATAGTTCATGTAATAAAACATTTCTGATTAGATTTTATTTATTTATTTATTTATTTACAATTTAATTGTTTACAACAGAGTACAAACTCCAATTACATTAAACAATATTACTAAGAAGATAAATACAAATAAACTACTTTCTCATACTGTGTCTTGTGTATCATCCTGTGACAAATACAGCTCAAAAATGTTGGTTTTATAAAATCATAAAAAACTCATTGAAAGAAAAAATTTTTTTTCTTTTAACAACAGAAAAAAAAACAACAAAATGCCAGGGGGGCAATGGACAGAAGTTTACAAGTTTATTTTATTACAACACCAGAACTAGTGGCTAAACAATAAAGCAGCGACCCTCGACTTGAACTGACCGTCGCTCAGATGAAACATGTCTTTATCGGGGTTTAGGGAAACAATATAGTTGTAATTTCTTATCATGCTATTTATGCTAGTGTTTATTAAATAATTTGTCCGGCAAGTTCTATTGATAAAAAGGGTGTTTGACCTTCTACTGTGTATTGGTGTATAAAAATTAATTTTTGACAGAGTAATGGCATCATCTATTTTTCCCAAAAGTAATTTACTCAAATATATTATAGACGCTAATTTGCGTCTTGAGTTTAAGTGATGGATGTCAAATAATGAACAGAGTTGATCATAAGAAATCTCAAAGGTGTAAAAATGGAACCTTTTATAGAAGAGATAACGCAAAAATCGTTTTTGAACATTCTCAATTACGCTACAATAAAAGTTGTAAAACGGATTCCAAATTATAGATGCAAACTCAAGTCTGGATCTTACCAACAAAAAGTAAAGAAGTTTTATATTTTCAACATTTTTAAAATTTCTACATGTTCTAATTAAAACCCCAAAATGGATGCTGCTTTTTTAGTTACATAAAATATGTGTTCATTAAATGTTAGTTCAGAATCAAACACCACCCCTAAATCAGTCATGGTCTCAACCCGCGACAGCAATTTGTTACTTAAATAATAATCAAAACTATTCTTTAAACGTTTTCTTGAAAAAGTCATGGCAAAACATTTGTTTACATTAAGACTCATCTTAGTAATAATCGACCAACGGGAGAGTCCATCGATTCCTCTCTGCAGCACCTCCGCATCGCCGGCGGTATCAACTGGCTTATAAATTTTAAGATCATCAGCGTAGAGAAGCGTCTGGCATCCATTTAAATGTGACTCAATGTCGTTAATAAAAATTATAAAAAATAAAGGACCAAGATTTGAGCCTTGGGGGACCCCACTTTGAACAACATATTGATGAGATAAATAGCCATTGTATGAAACGTATTGTTTTCGGTTTATTAAATAAGTAAAAAAGAATCTAATTAAGTCATCAGAAAACCCAAAATCGTGAAGTTTCTTCAGCAAAATTAAATGGTCCACTTTGTCGAAAGCTTTTGAAAAATCTTTCGATTTTCATTCATTCATTACTTAGGACGGCATTTCTCAACAGGTGGTATGCGTACCACTGGTGGTACAAGAGAGAATTTCAGGTGGTACGCTAGAGATAGTGAAAGAAATAAAAATAATTAGATACAAGAAAAAATAAAAAGATATTTATGATTGACATTACTCAAACGACGGTTTTGTTCAGCTCAGTTCTGCATTTACAACACATTTAAACTTAGTTTAAGAGACTCCAATAGATAACAGTACTTTTTTCTAAGCCAAAGCAATTTCGCACCATCTTAGCAAAGAAAATTATTTTATACTACTATATCAATGATTCAATGATCTTTATTGGTCTTTAAGCAACAGTTACATTGCAATGGACTTCGTCACTGACTTATAACTAATCTTATCTTTAAAACAAAATAAAATCATACATTCAACTTATTATACCATTAAAATTAAAAAACTCATTCAGTTCATAGAACACATTTTTTGTCAGAAAACCATTTAATCTAGCCTTGAAAGTCTTTAAAGGTAGGTTTCTAAATTCTAAAGGCAGTTTATTAAACAATTTGATCTGTAAATACTTATGGCTATTTGAACATTTTTGTAACCTAGGCTTTTGAATAATGAGATTGTGACAATTTCTGGTTGTATAATTGTGGATTTCCTGCGTAACTGGATAATTGTTCATGTTCTCTTTAACATACAGGAGTTTCTGTTGCAAAAAATGGGCTGCACAGTCATAATTCCCAATTTTTGGTAAAAAGGCCTACAACTTTCTCGGCTTGGAATTCCTACCATTATGCGAAGGGCTCTTTTTTGCCACAGGAGGACTTGTTTAGCGCTTGGACAGCTACCCCAAAAGATATTTCCATATATAAGATGGCAATGAAAAAAACTAAAATAAGCCAGAAGTAACATATTTTCAGAAGAAGCCTTCAATTTTCGGAGTAAAAAGCACACTCCGGAAAGTTTAGAGATGACATAAGTGGTATGAGGTTCCCATGATAACTTTGGGTCCAAAACTATTCCCAATAATCGAATATGGTTTTGTTGGTCTAAATTATTATGTCTCAAACTGAAAAATATTTTTTCTGTTTTGCTTTCATTTATCTCCAAGAAATTGGCTTTAAACCATCTGGAAGAATTGCTGACACACTTAACAATACCTTCTTCAACGACTTGGGCATTGCTGCCAGAGACTACAAAAGAAGTGTCATCTGCGTATAGAACAGTCTTGAAAAGGATGTTTTGAGGAAGATCATTAATAAACAAGATGAATAAAACCGGACCCAAAACATAACCTTGGGGAATTCCAGCAAAAACTTCTTTAGGTTTCGACATTTGGCAATTGATAACAACTCTTTGCTGCCTTCCACGAATAAAGGTTTCAAAAAAACGTAGATTGTGGGGCTTTATCTGTCCAGTCAAGTGTGTTACTTATAGACAACAATGTCCCATTGACGACAATTTTGGGTGGGTTATAACACATCCACTCTGCTGAGCAGTCCTGGGTGCCCCGGTATAATTGGCTTTGTTTTGTCAGGGTTAAGTCTGCGTCCATTCCTTGCTGCCCACAGAACAATTCTGTCAATGTCATCGTTCATTTGAGTGACAGCTTCATTCAATTTGCTGATTTTGAAATGGGCGTAAATCTGTAAATCATCATCATATGAATGAAATGTTGTATTTTGTAAAAGTGAGGTAATGTCGTTTGTGTAGATTGTGAAGAGTACTAAGAGACTACTAAGAGGTCGAGTAAAGAGTGCTAAGAATAGTGGGCCGAGAATCGAGCCCTGTGGGACCCCACAGGGGACATGTTTCCAGTCAGATTTTAGGTTCTCGTGGCACACACACTGTTTTCTGCCTTGAAAATAAGATCTCATCCAAGAAATTGGAATATCTAAAAATCCTAACAGTTTGCGAGAAGAATATCATGGTGCCCCTAGTGAAAATGTCAGTGAAGAGTTTTAATGATATCAATTGACATCAGTTGACTTTTGGATGATATCACCTAATATCAGTTGACACCTCAGTAATATCAGCTGATGTCAGTTGACATCTCTTGACTATTGGTTGATGTCACCTGATATCAAGTGAATTGTTTAAATGATATCAGCTGACGTTTCTGAAGGTTCACTGATATCATCTGATGGCAAGTGAACTGTTTAGGTGATCTCAGCTGATGTTACTAAAGTTCACTGGTACCAGCTGGTGTCATCCAATTGTGTTTAATGATATCAGTTGCCATCATAATCAAAACTGTGGGAGGGGGTATTTTATGTGAACCGATAAATATCACTCAACTTCTGTCGTACCCTAAAGTAACAATTTAGTTTAGAAAATAAATATAAGAATTTGGTAAAAATATTAATTGGATAACAATGTTTAAGTTCAGCATTGATACATAAAAATAAGTATTTTAAAAATAAATATACAAAATCCTGGTATAGTTTTTAATTTACTAAGAGTGGTAATTTTAATTATTTTAATAGAAACAAACTATTTATTTTGGAAAAGAATAATTTGTATAGCAAAAAAATTCTAAACAGCACTATAATTTCCCTTCCTTGTACCTAATTAGAAGTTTTTGAAACATGTATTTATACAAGGCCAGTTTAAAAATCATCCAATAATTTTGTGCTATTTTCTTAGTTCAAATTCAAAAGTTTGGCGCCAGCAGTCCGCGGGTTTTTAAGGCTGCGGTCTACCCCTGGCGCGCACCCAAATGCAAGGGTTTTTTAGAATCGTGTTACCTTCTGCCAAATGAAGCCTAGAGCTATAAATAAGGTGTCATATTAAAGAAGAATAACGGTACTAGTTTTTGTCTGTTACAATTTTGTAATTAGTTCATTAAAACCAATAGAAAACTTCAGTTAAAAATCGAGAAAAACCGATGATTTTAGACCGGTATAGCTGAAATTAGAAATTTTATTTTAAAATTCTAAAAAGATAGCCGACTAGATCCTTTTTTCTACTTTTAGAAAAAGTTAAGAGCCAATCTCTATCTTAATTGGTTATTTTTAAAACACGATCCCCGTAAACCTCTGCATCTATAAAACTCAAAAACGGATAATTTTACACAATTATAACTGAAATTACAAATTTTATTTGAAAATTCTAAAAAGATAGCCGACGAGATCCTTTTTTGTACTTTTAGAAAAAGTTAAGAGTCAATCTCTATCTTAATTGGTTAATTCTGAAACACGATCCCCGTAAACCTCTGCAGCCATCAAATTCGCCTAGCGCTACGGCCGCGAGGCCGGCATATTCGGCATTGTTGTTGTTTTTGTTTTGGTTGGGGTAGACCGCAGCCTTAACTTATTTCTTTGCTATGCTGTTTGATTGGTTCAGCCGATACAGGTGGCGCTAACGGCTAACAGTGGCACTTTTTGACATCTATTTTCAATTCCAACTTCAACCGTCTTCCGTCTTGTTTATTTCGGGTGGCTAAAATCTAATCTAACAGAAAATATAGTTTCAGATAATAACTGCATATTTTTGGTGGGCTTGAAATGATTAATATTGAGTTACGGATTTATTGCGGTGTACGTTAGACTGAGCTGCAGACGACTAATAGCACATCTTACATCTAGGTGCTGGATTTCCTATACTCATATTTTTGTGCATACCTATTCAGGTGAGTTTATTTAACAATTTAATATTAGGAATTAAAAAGTATTAGTAAAGCCTGTGCTTTATTATTTAAGTAGGGCTTTGCATTGTTTTCCCTACAATCAATACTGCAACAAATTAGGCTAACACTCAGTTGGAGGTTAAGTTTTACTAAAACTTTGAGATTATTTTTTTTAATTGTAGCTGTTTTTGTTAATCACAATTTTGAGTGAAACCAGCCAATTTCTTAAACCAATACTTAGAAACAGTGTCCATTTGTATAAGACGTACCCTAGTCTAGACTGGTATATTTCAACTCTCCCCTTCCGATTAAGAGGCTCCTAGGGATAACTTATGTTGTATACAATATGTTGTATACTTTGACCTAAAGCCTAAAGTTCGTTATCAGACCCTATTGCTGTTACCGGTGATTCTAATTTTGTGTTCATCTAGGCCTAAATTTCCAATACCATTTGGTAGTTGAAATCAGCTAGCCTATATATAGGCCTAAACTGCAATTAAGAAGTCAAAGATCACAGAAATTCGGTCAGGGCTTAGGCATATTGGTTTGTTTTTGTTATTGTTTCTAATTTGCTATTCATACAAGTATCCTATTTTTTACCTTTCAATATGTTAACAATGTTATGAATCGCATTTAAAAAATGGATTACCTAATCATTACTTATAAGGTTGTTTTATTGTTAGGCGTATTGTAAACATTAATTAAACTTAGAGCCTTTTAGTCGGATAATAAACTTTAAATTGTGCGATGAAAACAATCGAATCAACAACGATACTGATATAAGAAACGTATCATGATAATAATCCAACCTAACAGTGTAACCATAAACCTCCGTCACTTTTATTGACAGCGATGTTTATAACAACAAAATCAATGGTATTTGGAAACATTTAAAACGCATATTCCCTCAATATACAATAGCAAAAAAAAAAAAACCTTTCTAATTTGTATTTGGCAGCATTTGTGTGACGCCATTTTAGATCTAGGCTAACGAAGTCTCCTTCTTAGAATTTAGATACTGCTACAATAAACTTGGTTAGTTTATTTTGTGTCGTTCTTTGTTACAGGTTACATTAGCTACAATTGTTACTTGTTTTGTTTTTGTTATTTTCAGTTACTTGTTTGAATATATTTGTTTTATTGTCAAAAGGGTGGTTTAATTATATTAGAACGAAACTAAATCAGGTGTTAAAATTGTAATCATGTCGTGTAATTGTATCATCGATATAATAACAATATTATCGCAATTTATCAAAATTTCCACATCAATAATAACGGTGGAGTTGGATAACGAAGTTTCGCTTAGTTTTCAATCGAAATTCAAGTTCTTGGTGTCGTTGGATAGGGCTTGATCTGTAGTTGTTTTCACCAAAAATTGATGAAAATCGGACATAAAATAAGGGTGCTGTACATAAATTAAAATTGAAATTTTCCCATTAGAATAACATTGGGTTTGGGTGGAACATTTTAAATATCTGTTAATGTACAGCTGTAAATACAGCTGTAAATACATGGTCGATGTTTTTTATTTAGAACGAGATGTTACTTTTGTATTGTATTAAAATAAATTGCTCGATTTCGAGCAATAAGTAGGCTAGTAAGGAATAGAAAGAGGTATCTGAACATAATCACCTGATTAGCTGACTTTCTGCATTTGTCATATTAATGTTTACAGTTTGGAATTTATAAACAGATCATTCTTTGTGCATTGCACCTCTTGCTCTGCACATATTTTACTGTTCTTACAACTAATTATATCCTCAATTAAAGTCCTAGTAAAATTGTAAACTGTGTAAAGAGCTACAAAGCTTTATGTTTCAGTTCCAGAAGAAAACCTCTGACATAAACGAAAGAGAATAGGCCTATGCTTGGATCATTCGGAAGTAGCCTGGTAGTGATACTACCTTCAAAATCCTGCAAGCTTCAAAATCAAGGAGTAAGTAGATCTATCTTAATAGTTTGTAGACCTTTTACTTAGGCTAATCGCTTTATAGTTATTATCATGTCGTTTAACTGTATAGTAGTAGCTGAAAGCCCTCATAACAATTAAAATTTTAATACTGTATATCAAATAACAAACACTTTATTTTTTTAAGCAGAGTGAGGAACTATTTAGTTTCCTTTCCTGCTTAACCTGAGTTAACCATATACACTTTTTTCAAGTCGTAGAGGTTTGATGAAAAAGTATTACAAAGCATAACATTTTTAGGTGAAATTCATTTTGAATTAAATAATAAAACTCGACTCCCGATAATTCAACACTCTGGACAAGCTGCGACCGTCATTCTCCGACGAAATTGACATAATGAATTGACTTTTTTGGCCATTTAGCTACCAATTAGCTACTGCTTTTCAGCGACCCGATCGTCATTTAGAGCCAAAAATACAAGATTTGAACGAGTGAACGACTATTATATCGGCTCCTGGAAAATCAATTTGTTATTATTATTAAGTCTTCAACACTTGATACTAATATATTTGGATTTGTCATACAGTAATTAATCAATCATATGATTACAAAAGAAATGTTTATAGAAAATGTTACTCAACAATTATGGATTAAAATTTTTAAATGTGATCCATTTTGCTCCATATGATCTTGAATATTCAAATGGTCGGTTACTGTATATTAGGCCTACTCTTCACATTGTCTGATCGAAGTTTCTTGGTTGCAGGTTGCTCCCAAAAACATGGAAAACTGAGAATTAGCTGGAATCCAGCAATTGGAAGCAGAAGCCAAACGTGATATATTTTTAGTGCAGACTCGGTATCTGATATAAATTGGACTAATTAAAAAATAATTACGGAATAAGTGTTAATGTTATTTATGAAATGTTTGAATTATTTTATTATTAAAAAATCTTTAAAAAAATATTTTGTTAATTTTTAAGCCGACCAGTTTTTTTTATTTATTAAATTATTTGTAATTTGTTTTTATCATACATTTTTGTGGGATTGAAAAATAAACTCTGAAGTGTAAGATTGTGGGTAAAAATAATTTATTTAGGCTATCAATAATTACTAGTACATTGTTTAGTTTAAAGTGTTGTTTTTATAATATGTGGTCACTTTCGTCTGATGTTTTTGTGTTGTGAAAAGTTAACTAACGATTTTAATTTTGATTAATATTAATTTGATTTTTTTATCTCTATTGATCATTTACAGTAGTGGGGAGGGGGGCAAATTACCAACCCGCGCACTGCTGGAGCGCCAAAATTTTGAATTTGAATAAGCAAATAGCACAAAATTATTGAATGATTTTTAAACTGGCCGTGTTTAAATACATGTTTCAAAACCTTTTAAGTACAAGGAAGGGAAATTATAGTGCTGATTGGAATATTTTTTTGTTAAACAAATTATACCAGTTGATACCAGTGAGGGTCAAGTGGTTTTGGGTGGGCGAAATACTACCCAATACCAGTTGATATCAGTGAGGGTCAGGTGGTTTTGGGTGGGCGAAATCATAGGCGTCATTTGGGGGGGGCAAGGGGGGGCAGTTGCCCCCCCAATATTTTCGGTGATTTTTTTTTTTTTTAATTGGAAATTAAAATGTTAGGTTATGTAGCCTAATATGGTGAAATATTTGTACATAACAATTATAAACTTCTGAATCAGACTTAAACAAAATGTGTACCGTACTTTGTATTATTTACACAAAACTCTTAAATTGACTCATTCTGCAATCGTCATCTGTAGCAGGAAGTCCCATCTCACGTCTGTTGAGTTGTTAAGGCTCTGGTCTACCTGCACGAACGACGTTACCGAATGCCGCCTCTCGGCCGTAGCGCTAGGCGAGTACCGCGAGTTTGATGGCTGCAGAGATTTACGGGAATCGTGTTTGAAAATTAACAAATTATGATAGAGATTGACTATTAACTTTTTGTAAAAGTCGAAAGACGGATCTCGTTTTCTCTGGTTTTAGAATTTTTTTATAAAATTTATAATTTCAGTTATAACTGTCTAAAATCGTCTGTTTTTTCTAGGGGCAAGTTTTAAAGATGCAGAGGTTAACGGGGATCGTGTTTTAAAACTAACCAATTACGATATAGATTGGATCTTAACTTTTCCTAAAAGTAAAAAGACGGATCTCGTCGGCTCTGTTTTTAGAGTTTTTAAATACAATTTCTAATTTTAGCCATAACTGTCTAAAATTATCTGTTTTTCTCGATTTTTAACTTAAGTTTTCCATTAGTTTTGATAACATTACCAAAGTGTAAGAAAGGCAATTTAGCACCGTTATTTTTCTTTAATATGACACATTAGTTGTAGCTCTATGCTGCATTTAGCAAAAGATAAAAGGGTTCTAAAAACCCTTGCATTTGCATCGAGAATAACAGATGATTTTAGACAGTTATAAGCCTATAGCTGAAATTAAAAATTTTATTTAAAAATTCTAAAATAGAGCCGAAGAGACCCGTCTCTTTTAATTTTAGAAAATTTACGATCCAATCTCTATCTTATTAGGTTAGTTTTTAAACACGATCCCCGTAAACCTCTGCATCTATAAAACTTTTTGCCACTAAAAATAGATGATTTTAGACAGTTATAACTGAAACTAGAAATTGTATTTAAAAATTCTAAAACCAGAGAAGACGAGATCCGTCTCTCTCTACTTTTAGAAAAAGTTAAGAGTCAATCTCTATCTTAATTAGTTAACTTTAAAACACGATTCCCATAAACCTCTGCACTGTCTGCAGCCATCAAACTCGCCTATCGCTACGGCCGCGAGACGGCATTCGGTAACGTCGTTCGGGCTCAGGTAGACGGGAGCCTTGCCTTGGTTAAACGTAACCTCTTTCGTGTGAAAAGGTAGATATAGTACCTTCGCTGATGTCCGATGTTTACACTGTAGTTAACTTGAAAATCAATAAATTTCCTTACTGATGGGTAATCAAATGGGAAAATTACAAACTTTAAGGACTTGTAGGTCTCCTGTTTTTAATGGACAATTTACCAATTCACTTTAGAAACAACTTCACGCCGAGCTCTATCCAATGGCACTAAAATCATTAAAATATATTGCAAATTGTGGGAGGAATTTCTTGTACAAAAACCCGTATCAAGTATGTATAGATGATTTTTTAAATTATTATTTATCTTTTTTTAATCACTTAGTAATTTTTTACCTCTCTTGTCCTCAATAACAATTTAATTTTTTTAGGTAATGTAATGGGCAATATACCGTAGCTGTAGCCTACTGATCCTAACCAACAGTAGTTAAATGTTAAATGATTTTTTTTGTCCCTTATACGGCAGACTGCAAAGGTGCTTTGTCAAAAACTAATTTTTGATAAAGATAAAACAATGTGTTTTACCATACACACCTATCGAGTTTTTGTCTATGTATCCGTCTGTAAAACTTCAGGCGTAAATAATAGACAATAAAAATAACTAAATAGTTATAAAATGATGTTTTTTATTTTAACGATTTAGTATCCATTAAATTTCTTAAGGTGTTTTACATCACAGTAACCACTGGCAGTTCCAGAAGAATAATGACTTTCTACAAATAGAAACATGTTATATAATCAAATTTTACATGCATTAGGGTATTGTTTTCATGGGTTTGTGAGATTATATTATAAGTTCACATTTTATGGACAGCTTAGTGTCACAATGTAAACTTAATTAGCTTTCATTGACAGTTTTTAGCGAAATTTAAGATGTTTGGCGTATTTGTGGGAAGGGGGGAGGGGGTATGACCTTATGAAAATCTTGCCCCCCCAATCAGAATGCTGAAATGACGCCTATGGGCGAAATACTACCCAATACCAGTTGATGTCAGTGAGGGTCAGGTGGTTTTGGGTGGGCGAAATACTACCCAACACCAGTTGATGTCAGCTGATATCAGTTAATGTGTAGACCAGTGAAGGTCAGCTGATGTTCGCTGAGATCAGGTGGGCGAAATACTACCTAATGTCAGCTGACCTTCACTGATATTTTCACTAGGGTGCGCACCATATCAAATGCCTTGCTAAAGTCAAACAACGTTAGCAAAGTGCATTGTATCCATAGCTAATCTTATGTCATCAGTAATCTTTAACAATGCTGTTTCAGTACTGTGAAATTTACGGAAGCCTGATTGAAAGGGGTTAAGTATATTATTTTGAGAAAGAAAATCAGAAATCTGTGAGTGAACTATTCTTTCAAAAGCCTTAGAAAGAGCTAGAAAGATGCTAATAGGCCTGTAATTTTTTTTTTTTTTTAGAAAATCTTTATTGTTTTATTACAGTAAATTGTACGAAACATGATCACATAAAATGAAACAATAACCACCAAGGTTAAACAACCTGATTTGGTGGATTTACCATAATATTAAAACATTTTAAGGCTCAAAGAGTAATGGTGGGCGGCACACCGGTCCAAATTGTCCTTAAAATTTAGTTATTGTAAAGACAAGCTTTAAAAAACTTCTGTACGTTAATATACTAAACTATTCACACATAAATCGTAACTAAAATATAACTAATTCTAACATGAGTACTTGATCTAAATAAACAATATTTTAACACATTAGATAACAGAGTAAAAGAAATAGACACTGTCTAATCCTATCAAAAATTCCCATAATCCATTAATAAACTGGGTTTTGTTTTGGCAAATTTTTAACCTTATGGGTAAATGGTTAAAAAATTTAAGAGCGAGATAGAGGTAAAACTTTTTAAAGTGCGTTATATTGGGCCTGGGAATATTTACATCAAAACGATTTCTTAAATTTACTGTTCTAAATGTTCTAATATCTATCCTATTCCCGCTTCTTTCAAAATATAAACGTAAAACTTTAAAAATAAATAAATTTTTTAATGGTAAAATCCTTAATGATTTGAATAAAGGGGCAGAGTGGTCAGTTCTTTTTTTATGTGTCATTATTCTAACAAATGTTTTTTGAATATAAGTTAAGGGTTTTAAGGTAGTGAAATGAGTTCCTCCCCATATTGTTAACCCATATTCCATTTTAGAATTTACTAATGCATAAAATACAGTCTGGAGAAGCTGTTTATTACATATAAACGATAACATATAAAAAAACCCTGACTTATTTTTTTAGTAGGTGATATGACTTTTCCAATTAACTTTTTCATCTACCAACAATCCCAAATACTTAATTTCTTTTACTTGCTCTATATCTAAACAATTACAATCACTATCTTTAAAAATACATTTCATATCATGATATTTTAATGGGCTTGAAAAATGAATATTTTTTGTTAAATTAAATAATATGTATTTAGTTTTAGGACTCATTATCATATAATTATTGGTAAACCACCATCTGAGAGTATTTAAGTCATATTGCATATCAATTTTGAGTAAATCTACTGAATCAGCCTTGTAAAACAAAGGCGTATCATCGGCGTATGCTACCAATTTCCCTCTAAAAGACACAGTGCATAAGCTATTTACATATATTAAAAATAGTGGTCCAGAGAGGACTAAACCCTGTGGTATTCCAAACTCCATTGACCCCTGTTCACTCGTTACATCACCCACCCTTGTTCTCCGAGTCCTGCCTCTTAGATAAGATGCAAACCATCGCAATGGCACACCTCTAACGCCGGCATCTTGTAACCTACCCAACAATATCTCATGGTCAACGGTATCGAACGCTTTCATAATATCTACGAAAATACCAGCACACTGCTTGCCCTCATTAATCCCACTGTAAACTTCAGCCCTAAAATTTAATAATGCTGTATTTGAACTTAATTTCTGTCTAAACCCGTATTGGTAAGGAGGAATGGAGATGAGATCTTATTCAAAGGGCAAACTAGAGCAAACTTCCCACTTATCTGGAAAAATCCTTTTCTGAGGGAGTTATTAAAAAGGAGAGTCAATGTTGGGAAGAGAGCAAATAAAATTAGTTTAATCAAAGAAATAGGATTAAGTAAAACAAACCTATTTACTACGTCACTGTAGGTCAGTACAGGACAGTGTAGGTCTGTGTACGGTTTTATTAGAGTTCATTAATTTTGCAGTACTGTATTAGAAATGCAAAAGAAATTTTAAGTGTGTAGTTGAATTTGTTTTAAATTTCTTAGTGCATTCAACTTTTACTATAAAACCTGCACCCAGCAGTTTTTAATTTCTAGACTGGAAAACTTATTTTGCTTATATTACTATTATAATTTATGATCACTTAAATATTTATATAGCTTCGAGCTACAATGTTCATTCCAATTTATGTTTATTCAATTATTATTTGTTAGGTTACTACCTCAATCTGTGCTGTTTAGATAGTTTATTAATCTTTGCTATTACTATAATACTGTTTTGTTGGTTTATTCTTAATATTTGCATATACATTGTTAATTTTGTAATCCATCTTGTACTATAATTGTGCTGTGCATCATCTGCAAATATGGCGATTGCCGTTGATAAATAAATAATAAATAATAGTAAAGATTTACTACACTTAATTAAAATAGTCATTGATTTTTTTTTTTACTTTAAAAGATTCAGATACCACTTTTTTATGTTTTTCAACACTAAGATGTGTTCCATTCCTATGTTCCTCTCCTCCGTCATTTCGATGACATACGAATTTACACATACATTCATATATAAATCCAGGACTGTGGAGAACATATGAAAAAAGAAGGGCTGTTTCATTCCTTTGATGTTGGAAAATGCCGCTTTTGAGTCAGGCCGGTGACGTAATGTCCATAAGATAACATGTACCAGCTGATCAGGCTAGTGACGTTTTGGGGTACTAATTTTTACATCGTTTTACCCGCTAATGAAACAGCCCTTGTCTATAACATTACAGCAGTTTTCCCCAGTCCTGATATAAATCCAGGCAGATATTCACTATGTAAATACCGTATTTTCAAAGGATTGTGTTTGTTTACACTTTGTGAGAAAATGCATATTGATTGAATCATAAGACAGCTGTTGTAATAATAAATGCTAGCAAATCCAGAAGATTAGACTTTTTAGTTATAAAACATTTTAAAACTAATTGGCTCAAGATCAACTGAGTTTTTGGTCGAATTTCGACCCGTGGGCGATTTCTAGACTAATATAATAACACAATCAATATACTATGAGTTAAAAAATCTTACTTCTCTCTTAGAAGACTCTTAAATGTCTTATAACAATGCATTTCTTATGTAAATTTCATTAATCAAAGAAATTGATTATACTTAATTGCAAGTAACTCATAAACTGGTGTGGTTTGGAGGAAAAATGTTAATATAATAGCCAAAATTGGTATTTCTAATAATAAAGCAACTGTATTCAAAAATACAAAAAATTGATGCCATTTTACAAGATGGCGGCCGTAGCACAGCTTCAATTTTTAGAAAATCTTAGGGGACTTATACTTACTTACTTACTTACTTACTGCTGGGGCGCTACAAATCTCAGTCGATTTTTCGCCTCGTAGACCAACCTCTTCCACGCCTCTCTATCTGCCGCTACTCCACTGTCCCTACACACTGCCTCACATCTCTCTGTACTTGGTCACACCATCTCATTTTGGGTCTCCCCAAAGGGCGTTTTCCAGCTGGTACAGCACTATACACTTCTTTCAGTCTTGACCCTTCCTCCCTTCGCATTACATGTCCCAGCCAGCCCAATCTTTTTGCTTTTATCACAGTCACAACATCAGGGTCCCGATATAGGTCACGTAACTCTCGGTTTTTCCTAATACGCCATTCTCCTTCATCTTTTATAGGGCCAAATATTTTGCGCAACACTTTATTTATTATTAGGGGACTTATAGTATGTTAAAAGAAAGACGCCCAACATCTGTACCAAATTTTTTGCTTGTGCTTTTTTTTTTTTTGTCACAACACAATTTTTACTGTACTACATCAAAAATAAATAAAACCTCTTAATATAGTAAAAATGTTATTGAAGTATCGGTTTTTAAATATTTATTTTACTGCTTTCAAAGTAACTGCAATCTTAGTGTATTTGCTTTTATTTTATTTGTTATCTGTCAACGATTATACAATTGAAGTTGTCTGCTTTTTTTACAAAAACTACCTTGTAAATCAGCAGTGGTGTCAAGTGTCATTGTAGAATATTCATCAACTGGAGTAGTAAACAAATCAACAAAATAATGTCTTAGGTTGGTCTAAATAAGGTTTAATTTTCATTTTACGGAGTTGTAAGATATTTTCTCATTTATATATCTTTATTTATATGAATTTGAACAAACGTTGTTTTTGGCTTCTGGGGACCTTAAAAGTAACATAGTCCCAGGCTTAGGTCTTACGATTATTACTACCATAATAGAGTATTCCCTATAGGGAAATTTGCTAAAACTGATTCACCTCATTCCTTTGTAACTCAGGAATCTGCTGATGTTTGAAGATCCTGTTTCGTGATTCATGACACAATGACACAATTCAGCAAGTTCTAGGTGAGTAATTTTCAATAACTTTTTTTTAAAAGGTTGGACTAATTCCAACACGGGGGAACACTCATTAGAGAGTGTTCAAAGAATGTTCCAAAAACCAGTGGTTGTTAGTTCAAATTTATAATGTTGATCAAAGCCAAATATTTCACTGTAAGTGTAGTTTATTTTACAAAGCAAAAATTAAACCATGGAGGTTTCTTTTAAGCTACTTGTTGCACAAAATGTTTAGGTATTATATTAGGTAAGTTAAAGGATAAATGAAATAAATTATGTACAAACTCTTTATTAACAGTGCATTACTACACTTAAAAAAATATAATTTCAAACAGTTTACATATGAAACCACCTTACGCTAGTTAACTATTTCAAAATCAACACAATTCATTTGATTACATAAATAAAATATTTTATTAACAATAAGTACATAATAAACTAGTAAGCTATAATAAAACTAGATAGACGATAACACTAGTTACAAAATATACTTCCTTTTTTATCGAGGTAGGCTAATAAAAACTTTATAAAACAGAAAAATTTCCAAAAAGATCACAAATTTTTTAATGATATGTGAAAGATCAACAACAGTGACACCACTTGTAGGAAGACTATGATTACTTTACCTTTCTGAGCTTTTGCAGATTTTAATTTCACGTAATTCCTATTGAATGATAACAACCTTTTGACTTTAATAAGTTACATTAATTTAAAAACAATCATTAATATCCTAACAGAATAGCTGAGTCAAGTTGAAATAAAATTTGAAATTCAAATCATAAATCAAAAAAAATTTAGAAGAAACCAAAGCTAGAAAAACACATAAAACATATTTCAATGAAAAACTATATAATTAAAATTGTCAATGTTCAAATCAATAACTGCAGGTTTTCCTGATTCTCCTAGTTCCAAGAATGCTACTAATCACAAATCACTTGACACTAGAACAGATGTTTAATATTTATTTCTCATAGCACTTTAAACTTTAAGTGCAGTAGGAAACCGTATTGTTTCACTTTTTCAAAAATAATAACAATTTTGTGTTTGAGGTGTAAAAAAGAAGTACTTACAACACAATTAGGACAAGTAACACTTTCTTCGGCCGAGTTTGTGATACTTTAATGAATTAGCATACATTTGATGCTTAGTTCTAATATAAAATATAGTTACAGTAGAGTCAATTATCCGAACTGGAAGTGATTTGTATAATCAGATTGTTAGGATAATCAAACACGAAAATTATTTACAATTTTCACCCACTAATCAATCTCCCTCGCCTTGAGCAAGACAGAGACTGTGGTCCTCACAAAGAGGAGGGTTGACATCATTGTTGATGACCATGCAAGCTGCCAAATATCTCAGGGTTATGGTGGGCTCGAAACTCAATTGGAGGGATCAGATATTCCACACATTGGACAAAGCTGCTAGGAGCATTGCTCATCTCATTGTCTGTTTTGTAATAAGCATTAGGTTTTTTTTTTTAACTGACACTGAATTATTAGACATTTAGGGGTTATGATAATTAACTGTTCGGATAATTGAACTTTTGATAATAGACTCTCTACTATACTTGGTTCCGATTAATTAAAAATGTAAACACAAAATATCCAACATGTATTATTTTTAAAACTTGACAAGGTTTTATTATTTTTATTTGGTATCCTTGCAACTAATAATAAAATAGTTCGTTTGTAAACCCATAAAAAGTATAGATCCAAATCAGAAATTGTATACACACTCAACTCTTTCCAACAATTCACCCATGAAAAATTAATGTACGAAAACATAACTGTACCCCCCTGTTGGAATCTTTGGCTGAATAAATATTTGTTTCAATATTCAGGAACTTGTCTTACGTGACGTCACCTCTCTACGGTTTGACGTTTTCCAGTTGGCTGTACTGCAGTGGCTCCTCCCCGTCCGCTCCCGTCTCTGGGATGGTGATGTTCGTCACGCTCTGTGCGAATTGTCCAGTTGCGTAGTCCATCTCTGTGGTCCGAGTCTCGTCTTGTGTCACCTGGCACTCGAGGTAGTCCACGTGGTCCTGAGAGGGTCGGCTCGCGCACGACGTCATCAGATGCCGTCGGAGATTGCGGGCTTGCCGGATCAGCAGACCACACAACGGACATGTCCGCGGCTGCTCCGACGCGCAGCGCGACTTGCCTCCGTCGGGGGGTGGGGCTGCACAGACAACACGAGTCACTCCCCACCCCACCACTACCCACTACTAGACCCTCTCTAAACCAACCCCAATGTGACCAGGCCTAGGTCGGTTAAAGAGGGCAATCACTTAAATGTGTAACATAGGTCAAAATAGTATTGTATATCGTCAAACAAACTAAAAACCTGTCAATTTTAAAAATAGGCTAAACACACAACCAACATTACATCACTACCTTCAAAACATTTACTTACCTGAACTGAATTATTGGACACTATGCACCTCTAGGTTTTATAGAAATCATCAGAAGAGTGAAGATTCTTTTCAGATATGCTTTTGTCATGAAATAAAATTTATTAACATAAACACATCTGAGATAAAAACATCTGTCTGATAATGACATTCATTATCAATGACACCACGAACCGAATTAAAGAGCCCCCTCCCCCTCGGCAATGATTCAAATTCAGTCAGCGCTCGGTGAGGTTCCAAAAAAAGGTAAATTTTAATTCTCAAGTTCGCCAAAGATAACAAGAAACGTTGTGTGGTTCCCCAAAACATTGTGGGGTGTCGGGTTAACATTTTTTGGCATCTATGTTCGTCCGCGTGTTTGTACTTTGTGTTCATCACAAGATGATATCTGGAAAGAATCTTTACTCTTTTGACAATCGCCATGAAACCTGGAGGTGGGTAGTGGCCAACAATTCAGTTCAAGTATTGAAAACCCCACCAAAAATGTTCTTTAAAGAAAGAACGATTACTTCATTTGATAAGTTCTATTTAAGTAAACTGATTAGGATGGAAACGAAAGTCCCTCGATTTTTAGAAAAGGTAAGTTAAACTGACCATTTCTAATCTTCATGGCGGATAAACAAATCTGTATTTCTGCCGTGGCAGAGGCAGTTAATCCTATTGGCCGGTAAAGAGAGGGTCTACAGTACCACTACACTACACTGTCACTACACTGCACCGCACTGCACTGCACTTCACTTCACCACACAGAATCACACAACTTAGATAAGGTGGATGTGACGTGTCTAAAACACATCAACAGTCAACCACATTGGTTTTATGCCTAAAGATAACAACTAAATCTAAAGTTGTATAGTCTTTAAACTAGGGAACTAGAGACTTGGATGACAGCATGTATAAAAAAGTGTATAATGTCTGGAAAAGTTAGTGTAGGCTTCAGTTTAGTTCATTAACACATTATGCAACTACAAAACAGATTTATATCCAATTACATGGCAGCAAAACAAATCATTTCATATGTGGCAAAGCATGACAAATGGTAACTCTTAGGCTATAAGTTACTCTGAACATCTTATATAAATGACTACAGTTTCAATCTTTATTATGTATAGCCTAACGAAGAAAATCAAAGTTAGGTTGCCTAACTTCCTAAGTTAACTTCCTAACTTCCTAAGTTAGGTTGCCTACTACAGAACTAATAACCACATTGGTTTCCTTGAAAACTTGCAGCAGAGAGCAGAATCAGATGTTTTATCAGAGTTTTGACAATGATTCTGGATTCTGCTGGGGAAAAATTATGCGGATAAAAGGCCCTTCAAGCTTCACTGTAAAAACATAAAGAGGCAGACTCAATCCTAGTATCCAAGTTAGTGTATCTTGTTCAGTATACCGTAGTGTGATTTAATAATTACAGAACACTTAGGTTAACACACACTCTACCTATTCCAGTAACAGAATAACCCAAAACAAAAAGGATCACAGCAGTATTGAAGTACAGTAGAAGTCTGATTATCATCGAGCCAATTACGATATAGGAGTTTGCGGCTTAACGTGACTGGCAAAATAAAGTTTTTTAACTGACTTATTTTGCAATCATTTTTCTCAATTTGTGAAAAGTTTTTATTTTGTTGAGATTGAATTTCTCATTTAGCGATCTATTTATATACCTCTGTTAGGGGTTTTTTCACTAAGCAATAGTTGTTCATTATTTTTAGGTTATTTAAGGCTGTTTGTAGATTAACGGCAAAATTAATACGCGATGGTCCGACCACCCATTATTGCTGACAATCGGGAGTCTACTTTACATGACGGATACCAGTAAAAAACCTGAGCTTCTGCGTTTTATTTACTCAGGTCAGATGGTGTAGGATTCTTTATACCCTTAATGAATACTTTGAATATGGTAAATTAACACCTTTGCTACCTCTAAGAAAATCCTCCATGGTGTCTTGAAAATTAATAATTTTTTGCTTCATTAAAAACTATCTCAATCTAAATATTGTATTTCCGGATACGAAGCTCACCTGGGTCTCCATTGCAATGTTGTTCCTCGATGATTTCGTCCTTCATTGAGTCGTCGGCTGCCAATGGGTCTTGCATTGTCGAGGCTTCCATCGTCTGAGATTCTGCCGTAACCCCGCTAACTCCCACGTTCTGTTGGAATTGGAATAGACTAACTTTAATGTATTGAAAGAAAAACTTGATCTAACAGAGTTTTGGTAAACATATGATGGTTTATTTGGCTGTGATAGTGAATTAATTTTTTAAGATAAGTGCAAACATTTAACATATGTCTACAAGAGGGTTTTTATTGACTTGATAATTCCCAATACCAGCACTATTTGTAAAAGAAATTGTTTTTGTTATTCAGTTTTTATTAGTAAGGAGACTAAATAATTAAACCAAACAAAATAAGTTATTTATATTTGTAAATTTTGTTTTAAGGAAACACTGCAGAAATAAATTTAAATAGGTACATCAAGCTTTGAAGACAGAAAAGTAGGGACACATTCAGCCAAAGCTAGTATAGGTAACTCATGAAAGAGGGCTAAATAACAACTGATTAGTACACAATTTAAATAAAAAATTTTGGTAAAAAATATGGACTAAAACAATTATTATGTGTATAATAGTCGGGCGCAAGGGGAAGACAACTCCACACTGAAATGCAAAAGTTAACACTGTCAAAAACCGTCTCCAGAACCAATATCATAAGTATATCAATATATTAAGTGATATGAAAGGCAGCTTAAAGGCCAGTCTGCATAACATAAAATTTATATTTTGCAAGTGCGTAGGTAACCTCCGTGCAGCCCCCAATAGAAGGTTAGGTCACTCACCGGCCACTGGGCCTCCCTGTCGGCGTCGCTGCGGCTGTGCTGCTGCTGCTGCTGCTGCAGCTGTTTACGCTTGCGTTTGCGGTGCGGCAGCTGCGGACTGGCCAGCGGCTGCTCTCTCGACATCGGCGGCAGGGTCGTGGTCATGGCCCCGCCATCACCCATCACCATCGGGACCGTGATCTGGGCCATCGTCTTCTGCGGAACAAGCCATCAATTATCTATAAGCATTCAAAGACACCTATAACAGTCCTACATCGTATATAAGAGGTTGAAATTGTGGTTCGGATCCCACGGTAAACTGTAGGTCCCTAGATACCATTGGCTGTTGGGCTGTTAATTAACAGTCCTGCCTATGGAGAATGTCGGCCTTAGTCAGTAACAAGACTACAAGATCGCGCCACAATCATCCTACACTCATCTCTCGTTCATATTCCGTTTAAAATACCCACTATGTGAGGTCCCTGTCTCAAAATAGTGATTTAGTGATTTACAAGATATTGAAATTACCTTACACCATTAAAGGGTGTGTACAGTATCTTCATATAAAATATTCTGATTTTATACGAAACAAATAAGACATTTATTGGTCCTTAGCACATTACATTATAATTGAGTGTTAGGACTATGTAAAAGTGATGTTTTATGGTCTGCTGTTTTAGCTAAAATTTTAAAGTTTACAATGTATATACCAAGACAGTTTTTTATCAGAAAGTGAAATAAAGTGTTAGGAGTGTTTATCAAAGTTTTTTTCACTTATTTCATTAGTGCATGAAACAGATATTCAAGTTTATTAAGACTCACCTTAAGGTAGGCCAGAGTATTGGCTCAGCTCACTTTTAAAGAAATAAACACCAATTTACACTTCACAGAAGTAGGGTGGGTGGGATTGAATATCTTGAAGTATAGGGTGATTTTGTAGTGAAATAACAATATATAAAATAATATTTTAAATCAAGAAACTGAAAGAGATGGAACTCTTCTGTACTACGTTGTAGCCACGTCATCTTAACTAACAAACTTTGACAGGATTGCAACAAATCAGGATTTTCAAACGTCTGGCCAAGTAGCAAACATAGATAAGCAAGTTGACCTCTGACCACCCATTGATCTTAATGCTGTAATACCTCTGCCTCTGTCAATATTACTTTATCAAGGAAAGGAAACTGACAAAAATAATTAGAAAATAAATAAATTAAATTTATAGAACATTGGAAATACTATTTAAACTTATTTTTCTTATTGATTTTACTTATAAAACCAAGCAGACATTTTACTTGTAATGCAATCCACTCTGTATATATTGTAAATATATTTAAATCTGAATTTTATTTTTTTTTAAGAGCATTTTTAATTTACGGGTACTAACTGAGCAGTAATTTTGCCGTCCAATATGGAAACAGAGGACACTAATAAACTTGTAAGAGTTCCAAAGGGGTGGAAAAGAGAGGGAAAAATAAGAACAAAGGGTCTTCACACTGGTCGAGTAGATGTTACTATCACCTCGCCTGGAGGAAAAGTGTTCCGCTCAAAAACTCAACTACAAAAGTACATTAAAGAAAAGAATCTAAAAGTAAAAATTGAGGATTTTAATTTTTCTACTAAAAATCTACTGCTTGATAAATCATCAAATTTAAATGACGTATCCTGTGATACACTACAAGAATCTAATGGTTTGACTAAGGCAATAGAGGAGAAAGATTTTAGTGTAATTTTAACTGATCAAGAAAAAAATATTAGTACCCAGAATAACAATGCGAGCATTGTCTCACCAGACCAGAGCACTTGTGTTAGTGAATCTGATTCTAAATACACCAGTCTATCAACACAGACAGAGGGAAACGTCCCTTTTTGCCTGGAACTGTTGGGTGACGACTGGGTTAGTGATGATTCTATACAAATTTACTTTGACCTGATAAGAAAAACTAAGTTAATAAATGATGACACTGCATTGATAGATACGACTGTTAGCCAAACCATAAAATGTATAGCTGACTCAGAATTTATATTTGAACTTGCTGACTGGACCAAAAAGCCTTATATTATTATCCCAGTAAACGATGGAAAGGCATCTCACACTGGAGCTGTGGGCTCTCATTGGAGTTTATTGTTTTATACAAAAAGTGATAATCAATTTTATTACTTTGACTCAATGAATAACTATAATATTCAACATGCTAACAATATACACTCTAAGTTTGTAAAGCATCTTGATATCAACTCTAAGCCTAGCAACTGTCTTAATATTGTAAATTGCCCGCAACAGAGCAATAATGTGGATTGTGCCATTTTTGTTCTATTAATCTGTGACTGGTTAATTAGCTTGATTTCTGCTGGATCTGTTGAATTTTCCACCCTAATGAGTTGCTCTCAGCTCTTGCATATAGGTACTAGCGACATCATTCTGAAACGAGCTATACTTGCTTATGTAGTTTACGGCAGCCAACAGTGCAGGAGAAGTACTGAAGGATTAAAATTCTTAGTTCATGAAACATTTTTATCCCGAAATAATGCAATGGTTAATAGTATGACAATAGTTAGTAAAAATAATCAGTCTGAAGAAGTAGATAAGGTAGATAGCAGTACAAACACGTCACCCTTTAAGTGGAAGAAAACTCAAGGAGGAAGAAGAAATAATATGCCACAGAATAAACAGAATTCCATTCTGTTACAAAACAGGTTTGAATGTCTGACACAAGAAGAGGATGAAACCAATAACACATACAAAAAATCAGAAAATACAGAAGCTAAAATGAAGACCACTAGCAATAATACTACTTCCCACTATAAGAAGGCAACTAAATACTTCTGGAGGAATCCTAAATTACAGCCTCAGCAGACCAGTAGAAATGAATGTACCACAACACTTGTTATTGGCGATTCCATGGTTAAATATGTATCTCTTCTTAATACAGAGGTCAAGTGCTTTAGAGGTGCAGGTGCTGGCAGTATAACTGCAAAAATTGAAGACATAGCTAACAACGGGAGCACATCATTAGTCCCAGTTTTCAATTGTCCCAGTTTTATAAAAAAATCAAAAATAATGAGAAAATCATATGTCCCAGTTTTTATTTGTCCCAGTTTTACTAAATAAATATAAAAATATTATTAAATCAATTGTCCCAGTTATCAAATGCCCCAGTTAAATTAAATTTATAACCAAATAACGAAAAATCAATAGTCCCAGTTTTCAAATGTCCCAGTTTGTTTAAATTTATATAAAAATTAAGCTAAATCAATTGTCCCAGTTATCAAATGTCCCAGTTTCATTAAATTAATAGGAAAATAACGAAAAATCAATAGTCCCAGTTTTCAAATGTCCCAGGTTTTTAAAATACACATAAAAGTAGAGCTAAATCAATTGTCCCAGTTTCATTTGTCCGAGTTACACTCCGCGGCAAAAGTGAGACGCGGCCGCCGCGCTGCTGGTACAGTCCGCACAAGCAGCAGCTCTCTGCCGGGTGAGCCGCCACTTAGGCTGCAATCACATTGGATGCAACCACTTGGACTCGTAAGTGCAATACTCGCACTTGCGAGTAGATACTCGCGCGAAATCATGCAGATCGCTCGCGCGAGTGGGGGCGCTCACATTACCTGCAACTGCACGCACCGTTCTACGTTCTCAGTCGGGAAAACTCTTCATTTGAAAATGCGACAATTCGATGGCGATGAGTTCGTTATTAAAATTGTGTAATATAAATATTGAACTCCATGAGCATTTTCAGAGAAGAATCGGCTTACAAATATTTCGCTAATATAGAGGTCACCGACGTATAGGCCTATCCCAAGATCTTTTAAGAGACAAGAAAATTGTTTATTACTTTAGAATAATCCCTTCATATTTCTACGTATTATATAATAATAATAATAATATTTATTGCAATAGGTGATACAATTGTACACATAGCAATGAGTAAAAGTTACATTAATTTAGAAAGCTTATAGTGTCCAAAAAGTTTGCACTAAACATTCTTCCACTTTATAAGGAGATTTTTCAATTAAAATTTCTTCTATTGTCTTCTTAAATTTTTTCAGGTAAATTGCTAAAACTTTTCGTTTTAAATGATAGGATATTTTAAAATAAATAACATTTCACATATTATTTTAAAATATCCTATCAGAGAATTTGTGTCATTAGAGGACAAATATGGTTAAATTATGGTATTAAAATAGATATTACCATGGATAACCTATAGGTCCTAGATTCTCTATGGAATTACCTTTGACTAAATGCACTTAATGCAACATGCATTTATTAAAAGAATAATTTTCCGGAAAGAATAAATTCGTACCATGAATTCCTCCAGTATATTTAAGTAACCAGCTACAGGATATTACACACATTTAATGTATTGCTTATAGCATAATAGTGTATCAGTAGGAGATCTCAAAACCGTAGGCTAATTTTTTTTAAAGCCTTTCTGGAAACATTTTAAGTTTATCATGGTTCGTTATTATAAATACAGAATTGGATACTGTATTTTTTATTTTTCTATTTTTCTTATTTTGCTACATAGTATCAATTCAAACCCAGTTTCGTGGTAAGATTAACTCAAACTCATATTCAAGTTAATGTATAGAATAGTGTTAACTAGAGATCGCCCACTGGCCGAAATTCTACAAAACTTCAGTTGATATTGAGCCAACTAGAGTCCATATGTTTTATAAGTTAAACATCTATTCTTTCTGATTTGTTGGCATTTTTATTATAACGTCTTTCTAATTATTCAATCAATTATCCTTCTCCCATAAGATTTAACATTGAAAAAAGGAGGAAAAGAAACATGCTTGAAAATTAATTATGGTAATAAACCGACTATTTCAATTGTAAAATTGAACTGTTGAAACCTATTGTACATTTTTATATTGATTTTGCATTTACTTAGTAATTAATTCACAATTTTTTGTTGAAACAAACTATTTTAACTTGTACTGAAAGGTTTAAGTTTACAAAGTATTTACAGCTAAACTTTAAAGAAGAATTCTGAATAATTGTTCCATGGTTGGAAAAGTAATATTAAAAATACCCTCGTCGCAGCAGACCTGTATACTCAGCAAATTTCCAAACAAATTTGAGATTTTGTATTTTACCCATAACACCATAGGAATGAGTATGTAGGTTTACTACCATGGAATGTAGTTAAAAAATGTTAGTCTGTTAGTTGATAAACAAATAAATACAGCTTTTGAACGTGAAGTTGGTGTACGCACCGCGTGCACTCACTCGCCTCTGAAACAAATAATTTTGTTCGGGAAAATCTGGTGCGCGAGTACGAGCGAGCTCGCGCGACGAAGTGCGGACAGTGTGATCGCCTCTTGCGAGTTCCCATTTGAGTCTTCGTTAATTGGCCAAATTTGTTTCCTTATGCACGCACGTGCGTGCTCGCGCGACTACGCTACTCGCTCTTGGTTGCATCCAATGTGATTCCAGCCTTAGTCGGCGGTCGTCGCGTCGTTTTAACGCTCCTGTGTCTAATTATGACATATTAAGTACTATGAAACATATATATTCTTTTTCTGCATTAAATACTGAACCTAACAGTATGAGATTATTTTATTTTTTGATTTACGCTAAATTTTAATAATGTAAAATACTTTAGAATCACCATAGCCTGACATGGAAAAGTTACTATTTATTTATTTATTAAAAATACATCATATTACATCAATGAATTGACAGGTGATAAGTCAAAATATCTTAAAGCTATTAATTAATTGTATAGATAAAAAATAGTTGTAATAATAAATTCATGAACAAAATGTTTTTTCTTCTTCTACAACTGTTAAAAATAATAATTACAGTAATTGGACATTTTACTGGCCTTCCAAAAATTCTTCTAAAGATTAATAAGAGTTTTCCAGTAGCCACTCTTTTAAATGTTTTTTTGAATTTTTAGAGAGTATCAATATTTTTTATAATTGGTAATTTATTGTATATTTTAGGGCCCATGTACTGAGGAGACAAATGGAATAATTTGAGTCTGTGTTGTGCTGGTTTCAATGAATTTTTAAACCTATGCAAGGATAAGTTTTATTTTTGGGCCAGGAATAATCTATAAGAGGCAAAGTTTTAATTAATGATATAATCTTCAAAATGTAATAATACAATTTACAATTAATCTATTAGATCGTTTGTAATGAAATAAGTAGTCCAATTGACGTTCATTTTTAATCGCGCCGCTCCTTCCCAGTTTACTTGCATTTCGATCTTTAATTTCTTATGTACAAACATTAAATACGCCTAATCATTGTATAGTTGCGTTTTACTAATAGTTAACAAATGAAACTTAGGTATATATATATTATATTCATCTTTTTGTCGTGCCGCTAGTGGGCCTACTTTATAGAAAAGTGTGATCCCTCTGCTATGGCCAGGCCGGCATTGTGATGATAGTGACGGGTCGTTTTAACGCTGTCTTAATAAGCTATCTTAAATACAATAGAACATATATATTATGTTTCCCAATTAAATACCAAATCCAGCAGTACTAGTTTATTTTCTTGTATTTACTTAATGCTTTAATAATGTAAAATATTTTATAATCACCTTAGCCTGACCCGAAAAACGTACTAATCGGGGAAAAGTTTTATTGTTGGGTTATGAAAAAAGTTCAAGCGGCAAAACTGTATTGAATAAGATGATTTACAAAATTTAATCAAGAAATTTACAACCATTCAATTAGATCGTTTACAATCATATTAATAGTAACGGATTGACATTCATTGTTATTCGCTCCGCATTTTCTAGTTCGTGAAACCTCGCCGTTCGCTCAGTAATTTATAGAGAAGAAACATTGAGTAGGCCTAGACTTATTTCTTATAATTTAGTTTTTAATAACATTTAACAAAAAGAACTGAGTTTTACATTCAGTGTTATAGTACTTGGGGGCCGAGCATTTGCTCGGTACACTCAACCAGTAATATTCTTTAAAGTAATATCAGTTGCAGACAGTTCGGTCAAAAGCTCAGTGCAAAAAGGCTTATTTCTCGTTCAATGCGATCTCGTTCGCTCCGCTCACTCTCTTTCATCTAGGGCTCGTTCTATTCGCTCACTATTTATTATTTTATTATTTGATATAATTTTTTATCAGTATTACACATGTTCGTGAAACCAACATACAAAATTTAATAATATCACCCGGCAATTGTAATTGAATTGTCTTTAAGAATAAATTAGGTATTTACTTAGCAGACCATGGAATAAACCCTGGTCTTGCACTAAGCGAATCCTGGCAAAATTAATTCATTTTTTATCGTGGCGTACAAACTAAAATTAATTAAATAAATGTTCGCTTGACCCGAAAGTACGTCACAATAAAATAGGAAATCATAACGACATTGGAAAGTAATAAGTATAGTATGAATACTAGGAATTAGTAATAGAATTTGAATGATAACTAGTAATAAATCCATTTTTAGCCTATTACGTATCAGCAGTTATCTGCGAGAAATTTCATGTCCATCACATTCTTGTATTTGTTATTATAATTATAAAATAAAATAGAACGACACCTAAAAAAACCACATTTCCAATAAAAAATCCATTCTTAACAGTAAAATAAATAACGGGAACCCAAGAACAAGGACCCGACGCTCGCACGCGCGACCAGAAACACAGCACTTATCCTCTGCTTCATAGGGCGTAAATTTTAAAGTAAAAATTCTCTGCTTCACACTGTCAACAAACTTATTCTCTTCTTAACAATTACAAGGCATACAAAGTCTCATTTTCTTATTCTTTAGATTCCTTTACATCGATCACTGGTTTTTAACAATGATGTAATTTAATAGAAAATCTGTCTTAAACATAGCACTTTCATTCACCAGATTACTCTATTAAAAAACATTAACATTTCACCACCAATTAATTACATATATATAAATAAATAATGAATTAAAAAGTGTTTATCAGTATACAGTAACAAAGTATAGAACAAACGACGAGATCTATTACTTCAATGGCCAAAGTGAGACCGCAAGTCTCGAGTTCAACCTCTTTGGGCCAGTATTAATTCCCTTACCAACGATCAGGCCATGTTATCTTAAGTTTCTTGAAACAATTATAAAATTCGTATCATTGGCTACAACCTTCCCATATTTTTTTTTAGAACCCATAAATAAAAATTCCCTCGCTTAATAACTTTTTCATGTCCGAATAAATTGGTTATCAAACATTTCCAACTTTTGTATGCTAATCACCTATAATTAAGAAAGTAAAAAATATTCATACTGTTGGAATCTCTATTAAATCACAGATAATGATTATATGCATTACTGGAGAAAAAATATATAGGTTTCATAGTACAGAATACTTAATATGTCATAATTAACAGGAGCGTTAAAACGACGCGACGACCGCCGACTAAGTGGCGGCTCACCCGGCAGAGAGCTGCTGCTTGTGCGGACTGTACCAGCAGCGCGGCGGCCGCGTCTCACTTTTGCCGCGGAGTGTAACTCGGACAAATGAAACTGGGACAATTGATTTAGCTCTACTTTTATGTGTATTTTAAAAACCTGGGGCATTTGAAAACTGGGACTATTGATTTTGCGTTATTTATTATTAATTTAATGAAACTGGGACATTTGATAACTGGGACAATTGATTTAACTTCATTTTTATATAATTTTAAAAAAACTGGGACATTTGAAAACTGGGACTATTGATTTTTCGTTATTTGATTATTAATTTAATTTAACTGGGACAATTGATTTAGCAATATTTTTATATTTATTTAGTAAAACTGGGGCAAATAAAAACTGGGACATATGATTTTCTCATTATTTTTGAATTTTAATAAAACTGGGACAATTGAAAACTGGGACTAATGAACCTCACCCCTAACAACATACATAAGCCTAAGTCAGTTTTTATTCATGCAGGAACAAACGACCTGGACAGACTGAGAAATGCAGAAGATGTGATGGGTACAATGACAAACGTTATAAGAAAAACAAAGAACTGTTTTCCTAAGTCACGATTAATCATAAATGGAATCACCCTCAGAAGAGATATACCATGCAGTTTAAGAACTCAGGCTAATAAGAACATAAGGTGGTTGTGTCAGAATTATGGGGCTATTTTTCTTGACTTTGATAAATACATAGACAATTCTTGTCTCGGGAGAGACGGAGTTCATCTGAATAGAAAGGGTAACAGAATTTTCAATCAAGTCATACACAAAGTAGCTTCTATATGTGAAGAGTACAGTTTCGAACAAACCTCTGATGGTATGAAGAATGGAACTAGACATGCTTCTAATAATAATGCTTTAAAATCTAACCATCTCGACATTGAAATTATGGAAACTCATATTGAGAGATTGTTTGAAAAATATCAGAACAATGGTAAAGTTGCGTTTGTACACTGTGCCTCTAAAGACCTTAATGATGTAAAAAATATGAGTGCTGGGGTCGCAACTGTTTTCAAGAGACACTTTGGTAAACCTAAGGCATCACAGTGTTTAAATGAACATCTGGCTTGCCAAGAAATCAACAACGGACCTGTAGTTTATACTCTGTTAACAAAGGATGTATACTATAGTAAACCAAAGAAGGAAAATTATGACATAGCGTTTAAAAACCTAGCAAATGACTTCCAGGAAAAAGGGCTTGAATTTCTATTCTGTCCCCCCTTAGGATGTGTACGAGATAGGATATCTCCAGATCACTTTATTGAAAACCTCATTTCTTTTCAAAGCTACACAAAAGCTAAAGTTAACATAATTGTAAATAATGGAAAATCAAATAAAATTTTGAAAAATGGTTTGACTGGCAGAAGATTTTTTGAACAACTCCAAGAAGTCCTTGTTACCAAAATGACGGAGAAGGAAGACTTCATTTTGAGGTGTAGCGACAGCAGGTCTACAGTATCAACAAATCATCAGCTTTCAGCAGCCTCAATCACATCATTGGTTGATTTCCCACCACTTCTGGCGCCTTCTCTACTAGAGTACAGGTCCGCAAACCAGCCTGACATGCAGCAGTCGACACAACCCTCCCAGCAGCAGCACTCTAGTCAAGACAGCATATTCTTCAGCGGTCATCCTACCCTCAGTGAAGTGATTAGTGGTGTGAGTGAAAAGGCCTCTGTTTCAGTGCTCCATCAAGAAAACCAATCAATTTGTAAAAATGTAGATAATAGTTTAATTTCACAGCCTCCTGCTTCTTTAAACTCAACTGTCAGTATCACCCCCCCAATAAAGTAGTTAAAAAAGAGTCAATAAAACTATTCCATCAAAATATTCAGCACCTTGAGTCTAGGAAAAATATATTAGAAATATTATTAGATGAATTGAAACCACATATAATCATCCTCTCAGAACATGACATGAAACAAGAAGAAATAGCCCGATTTAACTTAAATAACTATAAAATAAATTCTTCTTTTTGTAGGAAAAACTCAACTAAAGGAGGGGTCATGATATTGTCGGATGACAAAACAGAGGGGAAGCAGGTAGCTGTGCCTAGATCCATTAATGATAAGTGTATAGAAGAGTTCCAATTTGAATTTTGTGCCTCTAGTTATGATAAAGGTAATTTTAAATTTCTTGTGATAGGTGTTTATAGATCGCCGAGTTCCGATGTCAAAATTTTTTTGGAGAGATTGAGTATTTTGATAGATTTTTTTGGCAAAAGGTTTACTAATATAATAATAGTTGGTGATATTAACATTGACGTTTTAAAAAATGACAATAAACACAAACTTTTGAAAGATGTATTAAAAAGTCATAACTTTGAATATCTCATAGACTTTCCAACCAGAGTGACTGACAACTCAGAAACAGCCATAGATAACATTTTGGTTAACATGGTGGGAACTTGTGATTTGAGAGTAGAAGGGTTAGTAACATGTCTATCTGACCATGATGGGCAAATCTTGGAAATCAATCGGCATAATTCTCACAATGTAAACAAGCTAATTAAGCAAGAAATTCGGAAGTTTTCCTGCCAAAACATTGAGTATTTTCGTGAACTTTTAAAAAATGAAAAATGGGCGGAAATATATTTTTCACCTGTGGAAAATAAATATGCCGTTTTTCAAGAAAAATTTAATTTTTATTTCAATTTAGCTTTTCCAAAAATTCTAATTACTAAAAACAACAAAAAACATAATTGGATTACTAAAGAACTAAAGGAAAAACAAAGCAGACTAATTCAAATGACAAAAGAATTTAGAAAATGTAACAATATTAAAATAAAAAATATGTTAAAAAATGAAAAAAATAGGTTGAGAACAGAGTTACGCCAAGCTAAAGCAAATTTTTTTGAGGATAAAATTAACAAATCATCTAATATCCAAAAGACTGTTTGGAATATTATAAATTCTGAAGTGGGAGCTAACAATAATAAGCAATGCAATAACATTGAACTCACTAGAGGCACACTCATTGTTCAGGATCCAAAGTCAATCTCAAATATATTTAATGATTATTTTGTGAGTATGGCAGGGGATATTGACCTGGATAGTAGGCAAACTGATATATTTAACGGAGTCTCTGACACTAGTTATGACAAAAATATTGTTTTATCACCTAAGTTTAGTTTAAGTCAAGTGGACGAAAGGGAGGTGGAGGAAATAATAAAGTCTTTAAAAAACAAAAATTCATGTGGTCACGACGAATTACCAGTCACACTATTAAAAAGTATAAAAGGTGAAATAAGTAAAGTTCTGGCTCACTTAATCAACTCTTCTTTCATTTCTGGTATATTTCCTGATCAATTAAAAAAAGCAAAAATTGTACCAATTCATAAGAAAGATGACACCAAAAATGTAGAGAATTACCGGCCAATATCTCTTTTACCAGCCGTTTCTAAAGTTTATGAAAAAATAGTTCAGTCACAGCTGACATCATATCTTGAAAATTTTAATTTAATAGATAAGAATCAACATGGGTTTAGATATGGAAAGTCAGTAACTACGGCTGCCATTGCATTCTTGGAGACTGTTATTGAATCAGTTGATAAAGGCAGAAACACAACAGGCATATTCATGGACCTATCAAAAGCTTTTGATAGTGTCAGCCACAATTTACTTTTAGAAAAACTCAAACATCTTGGAGTTTCCAAAAATTCACTGCATTGGTTTAACTCTTACCTTAATAACAGAACTCAATATGTAGAAGTCACCCACATGAAATTAAATAAACTTGTTAAAACAACATCAATAGTACGAGTGGTAAAGCATGGTGTCCCACAAGGGTCTATTTTGGGACCGTTGCTTTTTGTATGTTATCTGAGGGATATTGATAATGCATTGACACATAAACCAAATAGTCAGTTGTGCCTTTATGCTGACGATTCTAATTTAATAACATCATCCCCAAATCATGAACATGCAGAATTAATCACTACTTTGGAACTCAGCAATATAGGCAACTATTTATTGAATCACAATCTAACATTAAATCTAAACAAAACTACTTTCATGACTTTCAAAACGGTGCAAAATAAAAATTATAAAAATCCAGTTATAATGTATGATTCACAACTCATTGAGCAAAAAAATAGCACCAATTTCCTTGGACTGACAATTGATCAGCACTTAAACTGGAATGATCATGTGAGTAAAATATTGACCAAAATTAACTCTGGAATATATGCTCTATCAAAAATGTCCTTTTATTGTGATTTAACAACGTTAAAAAAAATTTATTTCGCCTATATCCACTCTCATATTTCTTTTGGTATTAGTTTATTTGGTGCAACAACAAAAAATAATTTGGATTGTATACTGAAACAGCAAAAGAGAGCTATAAGAATAATGCTAAGACTAAACCATGACGATTCTGCCAAAGAGTACTTTAAACAGTTAAAAATTCTTACAATATATGGCCAGTATATATTTGATGCAATTTTAGTCTTTAAAAATAAAAATAAAGTAGAAAGTGCCTATCCAGTACATTTCACTCATTCTTATAATACAAGGAATAGAGATTCAGTACAAAACAACCGTCACCGTCTAAAATTCTATGAAAAGAAACCTTCATATGCTGGAGAAAAATTTATTAAATTTATTCCTGATCAAATTAGAAAAGAAAATAATCAAACAAAATTCAAAAAGCAGCTTAAAGCTTATCTCACTGACAAAGCACTATATACAATAGATGAACTTTTTCCACCTTCCTCTCTCCCAGTATGAACTTGGTTTAATAATTATGAATTCTTGTACTAACAATGAATCTATAAATCTGTAATTATTCTGACGCTGTTCAAATGCTGTACACTGTACTTCTATATGAATAAAGATATTGTCTATTGTCTATTGTCTATTATAGCAATAGAATTTGTCAACAATTCAGTTTTACCGCCATTATGGTTTGAAAAATATGTAATTCAAAAACTGTTAGAATTTTTTGTTTAAAAAAATATTCATAACAGATATGTTGTTATCAAAATTTATCGTGTGTTGCTATCAATGTAATATGTTCATTACATAATGTGTTTTTGTTTTTGTTAATTTCAGTGTTAATTATTTTCTAAGCCGCTTAAAAAACATTATGTGGGTTTTTATTAGGGATGGACGGGTCCCGAAATTTCGGGAAAATTTTCGGGAAATTTTCGTCCCGAACATCGGGCGGGATTTTTTTATACTCGGGAATTTATCGGGACGGGAACTGCCGAACGGCGGCCGGCGATCGCGGCCGACGATCTCGCTAACGAGGACGGCGATTGCGGTCGACGATCTCGCTAACGAGGACGGCGATTGCGGCCGACGATCTTGCTAACGAGGACGGCTATCGCGGCCGACGATCTCGCTAACGAGGACGGCGATCGCGGCCGACGATCTCGCTAACGAGGACGGCGATCGCGGCCGACGATCTCGCTAACGAGGACGGCGATCGCGGCCGACTGTCTCGCTAACGAGGACGGCGATTGCGGCCGATGATCTCGCTAACGAGGGCGGCGATTACGGCCGACGATCTCTCTAACGAGGACGGCGATCGCGGCCGACAATCTCGCCAACGAGGAAAACACGGCTTAGCTATAGCTTATATTTATTAGATTTTATGGTTTATAGCTTTAAATTTACATTGTTATAATTTTTTTCATCACACACTCCTTAATATTTTTTTTCTGATCTAGCAAAAAATAGTTTAAAAAATGTGACGTCAACTATACAAGATGTATCATACTTGTCCTTGTTGAAAATAAATTCTTGATTCTTAAATGTATTCATTTAAATAACAATAAAAGTATAATGTCTAATAGTTTATTATTTCTTAGTTCAATTTTCTTATTTATATTCTTCAAGGAAGAAACTGTCACAGTAAAATCAATGAATATAAAAAAATTGGCAAAATATTTCTTAGGTTTATAAATGGCATTGGCTTGTTGAACAACTTCTTTTCTGAGTGTTAATATTCATTCTAATTTAAATTTGTGTTTTTTTTTTTTTGTTCTTTTTTATTTGAGCAGGCCTTATTTATTGTAATATAGTATTGTTTTCTTTACAATTTTTCCAATTGTTTTAATCTATTTTTTTTTTTTTTTTTTTTTTTTTTTTTGTACAGGAACCGTACATAATGTTTATTTTCATTCTTCGTACCAAACATTTAATATTTCATTAAACAAAACTTAAATTAAATAAGACATGGGCAACATTTTTCCTTTATGTGTGTTTAGTGATTCGACTTAAATTTATTTGGTTACAATAAAATTTATACTTTCCCATGATCTTATTGCATCCTTAAAATATCAAAACTATATATTTTAATTTTTTCAACAAAAGGACATTCATTGTAACTTATACAAAAACAAGTGGAACAAGTTGGAGGGAGAACTAGTTGATATTTAACATTAATTTGTCTGTATACGACACTCAGATAAAAATCAAAACGAATATTTCCCGATAGCGTCGAGAAGAGCAATCCCGTCCCGATCCCGTCCCGAAATTGGATGGGAAATAAAAATTCCCGTCTCGTCCCGTCCCGAACTAAAAATCCATTCCCGTCCATCCCTAGTTTTTATTGCCAATTTTCATGTATTCCCTTTTAGTTAAATTTACTTTTGCAAAATAGTTTTTTTGGGGCTTTTAAGCAATCGTTTTAGAACCTTTAACAATTAACTTTTACAAGTGAATACATATATTGGTAGTGACTTTCATAGCAGGTTTAGTTTAAAAGCAATCTTACACATTTCAGAAAACTTACATCCCAAACAACAAAACATACAATTTAATTTAATATATAATGTGTCTACCTATCTATATATTAATATGCAAGCGTGTTTCGTTTCCTCTTTTTTCGCAGCTCGTGCGCATCGTAGGAGAAATGCGTATATACCGCTAGAAAGGTAGATCCTGTAGATGAGCAGAATCCCATTCTAATTCACATCGGACTCCAATGTGATAGGCTTTCAAAGTTCCAATGTTAATCTTATGGAGAAAGGACGATTGGTTAAATCACTAGACAGCTGTTGTAAAAACAACTAATAGAAAAACAGGAAGAATAGATGTCTTAGTTATAAAATGTTTTTAAATTTCTTGGGTCCAGATCAACAGAAATTTTGGTCAAACTTCGATCACGAGGCGATCTCTAGTAGGCTACTTATTTAATACGCTATGGGGTTTTTTTGAGTTTAGAACTCCTACTACAATTCTCAACCGATTTTCAAGTTTTTGGTGTCGTTGGATTGAGCATTTTAAACATCTGTTAAAGTACAGCTGTAGTTTTTGGTGATCACTGATATTCACAATATTGGATTGGTCGGATTTCATTGATTTATAACTGAAAGTGTAACTTTTTTATTGTATCAAAATAAATTTCTCTATGTCGAGCAACACGTGCACTAGTTTTATTAAGTATTTTTTTAGCTGGCCTAGTAAATTTTAAAAATCTAACATACACTGAAAAAATTCAAAATTAACTGGGTGGGTTGGTGGCGTAGTGGTAAGCGCGCCGGACTTCAGGACTGTGGCAGGGATGTCATAGGTTCGAATCCGTGTTCTGCCAGTGACTTTTATCAGTACCTTTCACCTTGTACTGTGGCGGCTCACCCCCTTACTTTGTCTAATACAATCCACGCACAGATCAATGCACAGTCTGTGTGGACAGGGCAAAGTAAGGCAAAAAAGAGGTCCGCCAACTTCTTAAAAATAAAAATAAATTAAAACTAAATATATTATGCTTTAAAAAATAAGGGGTTTTCACATTTACGTTTAAGTTTTATTCAGGGAGCCGATTTTATGTTAGGCATTCAACCAAAAGGCTAAAAAGTGATAACTGAACAGCTCACTGGCAACAGAGAATGTGAGCTAGAAGACTTCACATCAGAACACAACATTTTTCTAGTTCTGATTCCTCTGTACAGTACCTCGGTGGTGAGTGTCTGTGGGGAGAGCGCCTGGATATCGAGGCAATGGGCAGCCTGCAGCAGCGATGGCAGCTGACTGGGGTCCACGCTCACCTGCGCACAGAGACGGAATTGTAGGTAAACAGAAGACAAGGACAACTGAAAAAGGCCCTCCTCAAGACCATACATTACACACTGTCCTGTAGAGATTTGTGCTGATTTTGAGATGGCCGGAATGCAGTATACCTTCAGTATGAGGGTAAAAATACTCTTAACTTTTTTATAAGTACAGTAGTCCTGCAAACCACGACTAATGTGGACTGAACAGTGTCCAGTTTTGTAAACATTCCGGATTACAGAAGAGTAAACATACGGGAAAGTACGAATAGTTTATATTATTCCTACAAATAAACATTACAAAATCTATATAACTAGAGGGCCCGTGCAGCGCAATGCGCTGCATTTATCAGTAGGCTACCTGGTGATCAAATCTTGCTCCTTGGCAATTTACCAAGTTACTTTGAATGAAAATTAACTTGTAGAGAAAATCAGATTACACCATATTGTTATTTAATCAATCGATCTTCATTACTAATTCTCCAACTTCCCAATGTGACAGTATTGAGATTTAGTGGTTGTTCTTTTAGGTCTAAATTAGCTAGGATTACATGATGGTTCCTATGCCGATTTGTCTTAGAGCCTCTGTCTAAAAACTCCTATGAAATTTAGAATACATTCACAGACGTTTGATATAGATAGTTCATCACACATAAGACGTAATTGACAACAGAAGAAAAATAAATATTTCATTACCACTCCTCGGTTCTGTATGAGCTATGAAGCACCCACTGTGGCTGTTCTTCTAGAACTGTATAGGCCTAAGGTAGTCGTCGACATAATGAAAGAGCCCACACTATTTATAACAAACTAAATCCTCTGCATTGCATTACAAAATTTAAATAAAGAAATCACAAAAATTAAGAAAATGTACATTTTATGTGTGTCCATTTTGGTTTGATGCCGCATTTATATTTTGGTTAAAATTTCTCCTTTTACAAACAATTTTTGCAATAAGCTTCTCATCTATACTGGAGGTAAAAAAGATTTGAAATGTTGCCTCTTTTAAACAGGTTTTTTAACATGCGTCTAAAGCATTCTGCATTAACTTTTTTTTATAATATCACATTTTGGTTCACGGTAAGTAAATTTACACCAACAACCAGCTATCCCTTTTCCTAGTTCACAGCAGTTTGAAAACCCATGCGCAAACATTTAGTGTTTTATTTTAATTTTTATGTCTCTCATTGTTGTTTCGATAGTAATCTGATAACTCTTAAGACCCACTTCAAAATTTCAATTTCAAAACTTGTTTTTGTGCATAAGGAGAATGAATTTTTGGGGGTTAAGTTACTAAACTTATTTTTGTACTCAAATACACATAAATAAAAAGTTCAAGCAAAATCTACTTGCTATACATTTTGAGAAAATGGTAAAACGTCCAATTTATCCCACACCATAGACAGTCCTTGAATTAAAGTACGGAATTGGGTTTATATTTCAATCCCTTACCAGTTCAATTGCTCTTATTCAGCATTCAGATAGCTTTTAACATGTGTTTGTTTGCTTAACTATCAACAGCTGTTTTATTCAGCAATTAATTCAATATAAATTGTTCCCCATGTTAATCTTATGGACAAAAAATGAACTTTGGGGGATTCCCATGAGCTTCAGAATTAAAATATCAAAAATCTAAAACCTTATTGCAAAACTACGAACTGAGACCATTTTTTTGACACCTCAAACTTTAAAATTGGTCCAGAAATAAGGGAGGAGAAGCGTTAACAAAAAAAGGGCATCACGTATTATATATATAGATATAAAAAATAAAACAATCCACATCTCCTTAAACAAACTTGAGGAGAAGCCAAAGCCTAACACATTGCTCTGGCCATGGCACACCGCTTAGTGCCCTGACACCCAGAGCACTTTATTGCTGCGGCAGGTTTTCCGTGTTATCAAGGTCCAGGTTTGATGGGCTCAACTGTTATCTTATTTGAGATCTAAATTTATTAATCCAAAAGATAATAAACTTAGTGACATTAAAAAATTGATAGAAATTAATTAGTTTGTAGATAAAGCCTTTTAAAGTAGATATTCAGGATATTTTACTACTTCACTTTTTTCCCACATTAAAAATGCTTGGTGATAAAACAATGATTTCAATTAGTTTAATATAGATTGAAGGCCAAGCAGTTACTTAGGAAAGAATCAAATCCATTTTTGACCTTATGATGGAATGTTAGCCTTTGGATTACCAATGAATTGAGATCTAAATTTATTAATTCAAAAGATAATAAACTTAGTGACATTAAAAAATTGATAGAAATTAATTAGTTTGTAGATAAAGCCTTTTAAAGTAGATATCCAGGATATTTTACTACTTCACTTTTTTCCCACATTAAAAATGCTTGGTGATAAAACAATGATTTCAATTAGTTTAATATAGATTGAAGGCCAAGCAGTTACTTAGGAAAGAATCAAATCCATTTTTGACCACATGATGGAATGTTAGCCTTTGGATTACCAATGAATACAATTAATGCTGTAAATCTATACTTATTTAATACGCTAAGGGTTTTTTTGTCTTGAGAACTTATCCTACAATTTTCAACCGATTTTAAAGTTTTAGGTGTCGTTGGATAGGGCTTGGTCTGTAGTTGTTTCCCCCAAAAACTGATGAGAATCGGACTGAAAATAAAGGCGCTATCCACCATTGAAATCTCAAAATTTCCCATTCAAATAACATTAGGATTGATTTAAACTAGGCATTACCTTCTGACATTCCTTGTCGCTGGTGGTTAAGTTGCGACGCGTTTCGTCACAACAGTGACATTTTCAAGCATCTTCTTCGCACTAGCGTTTCGTCATAAGTTAAAATCAAACATTTACACACGACACAGACACATAATAAATAATACCGGTAACACTTAAACATATATCACGTTGACGCGGTGGCCACATTTCGCACGACACAGACGGATGGTGTGCAACGACTGGAAGAACTGCTTTCCAGTCGTTGCAAACCATCCGTCCGTGTCGTGCGAAATGTGGCCATCGCGTCGACGTGATATATGTTTAAGTGTTACCGGTATTATTTATTATGTGTCTGTGTCGTGTGTAAATGTTTGATTTTAACTTATGACGAAACGCTAGTGCGAAGAAGATGCTTGAAAATGTCACTGTTGTGACGAAACGCGTCGCAACTTAACCACCAGCGACAAGGAATGTCAGAAGGTAATGCCTAGTTTAAATTAATTTCGACATTCCAGTAGTAGGATATGAATTCAAAAAAAAAAAAAAAACATTTGGATTGAATAAAGTATTTTAAACATCTGATAATAATCAGCTGTAATTACGTGTAGTTATTGGTGATTATAGATATTAACATTATTGGATCTTTGGTCGGATGTTATTGATTTAGAGCTAAATTAACATTTGAACTGTATTAAAATAAATTGCTCGATTTCGAGCAACACGTATACTAGTACCTGATTAATGGTAATCCTTTTGTTGCGACGGCAACTAATTTTGACTCACGTCAGCGTCATCATCGGGCTTGGACAAAGATGTGAATTCTCTTCATATGAAGGTCGTCAAAATGATAAAAAGTTTAATAAATAAACACGGATACATATCACACAGAACATACGACACAACGGACACGAACACAGACATATGAAAATACAGTTACAACGACGCAATCCCGGCAGCGTTAGAGTCTAGACTGACCAGTCTGCTGTGTGATATGTATAGTGTTTATTTATTAAACTTTTGATCAATTTGACGAACTTCATATGAAGAGAATTCAAATCTCTTTCCAAGCCCGATGATGACTCCGATGTGAGTCGAAACTAGTTGCTGTCGCAACTAAAGGATTACCATTAATCAGGTATTTACACCACTATTTGCATTTTTGACCCTTTTGGAAGCCTACAAAACCCTGTTCCCATGGTCCGATGACGCTGGTTTTCGAACTTGACCTGATGAATGCTGCTTTACACCAAATTTCATCAATATCAAAGGTTCCCTTTAAGAATTATCATGTTAACGAAAATATATATACAAATTTTAATGAATGTGGTTTTTGGCTTCTAGGGACCTCAAAACAAAAAGTATCATGGTCCTGGGCTTAGGTCTTACCATGACTACTACCGTAATAGCGTATTCCCTATAGGAAAATTCGCTATTAAATTCAAGTTGTATATTTCTACTTACCATTTGTATTAGACAGCTGATTAAATGAGCGGATTAAGCAGTGTTGCTACAGATACAATATTTATTGGAGCATTACTAATTCCACATTACTCTATATTACATCTTGAATATTTCAGTTAATAATCAAACACTAGGCTACCATTAAATAATAAATAATGAATTCAGGTAAGTTTTAAACCTTGAGTCTAAGCATTGCAACAAACAATCTAACAGAATTAGAAAAATTATTGTTTTGTATATTGATGGCAATTGTATTACTTTAACAAAGTACAGGTGTTACAATGTTTTAACACATTTTTAACAGTGATTTACTCCATTGTGACTATCGCGGTAGTCACAGATAACACACCGTTAACCTAATGGGATCTAGGCCACCTGTCCCAAGATTATAGCCATCTCGAAGGCTCAGTATCTTCAGTATAAGAAATAAATGTAGTACAATCGCTAGTCAAAGTACAAGTCAAGTTATGTGATGGCGACTGACCTCTCCTTGGTACACAAACTGCAACAGAGCCTCAAGGTCGGGGGCCGTGATTCCCGCCAGCATGACGACCGGGTGGTGACAGTGGGTACTCTGCAACCAACCATAGGCTTATTAGTGTTGAATTTGTTACAGAATCACTAAAATCGTATTTTTACTTGCTGTACTAGTTCTGATCTATAGGTACGGTATTATTTAAAAACTGATCCTTAAACCAGATGGAGTATATAAGTGTTTATTTAATTACTTTTAATTCTAAACAATAAAAACAAGAGGACAAATATGTCCTTGAAATTATTTAGCCTTGACCTTTAGTTGGCCTAAATGTCAAGTTAATAAAACATATACAGGGTGTCCTTAAAGTCCGTCACCAAACTTCATAATATGGTTAGTTGGGTCAAAATAAGTAAAAAAGTTCATATGAAGGTATATCCTAAAATGCGTAGTTTCCTGGATATCCACAATTTTGTATTTTTCACAAAACATTTTTGTATCTCAGATGTTTTTCAACCAATTGCTTTGAAACTCGGCATGTAACTTAAGGTAGTAAAGGTTCAATTTACAAAAAAATATCAACTTGATACAATTTTAAATTTCAAAATGGCGGCCATTCAACATTTTTTAACTTCAATTACGAAAAAACTTGTCTCAAAAACAAAACTTTTTAACTATTAAAAAATTTAGACAATTTAATTCCCTATCCGATGGCACCCAAATTATGAAAATCAGTTAATAAATAACGGAGGTACATTAATTTAATCAGTATTAGGTTGCACTGTTATTGCCACCCCACTTAGTGGGCCACCATTGTTCCAATTTATTAGCGCAACAATGGTGGCAGGTCCACTCTTGGCGAGTGTCAACTGATCAGCTGATTTCTTACATTATATCCTAAGAGTGGACCTGCCATTATTGTTGCACTAATAAATTGCAACAATGATGGCCCACTATGCGTGGTGGCTTAACTTAATACTGATTAAATTAATGTATCTCTGTTGTTTATTAATCGATTTTCATAGTTTTGGTGTCATCGGATTGGGAATTAAATTGTCTAAATAGTTTGATGTTGTTTAACTTAAAATTTCAACTGATATTTTCCCCAATTCACTTATTAAGATAAATGCTATAAATTGTACAAGTTATAGAATGCTACAATTTATTATTCTACAGTATAGTCTTGCTAACCCAGACTTTGATAACCTGGAATTCTAGATAACACAAAAAGGCTGCCAGAGCAGTAAAGTACGCTGGGTTTCAAGGCCCTAAGCACCAAATCATTAGCTGGAGCAAAGTGTGTTTGGTTTGTCTTTAAGTTTGTTTGAACAAATAAGGTTTAAGTTTTTAGTTTTTGTATTAAGAACATTAAACAATAAAAGTTTTTATAGGAATAAAGTAAACTATTCACACATGCTCTTAGGTTTACTCCTTTCCTGATAACCAGAATTTTCACAAACCCCGACACTGTTCAGTCAACATTAGTCTGGGTTTGCGGGACTCTGCTGTATTACTTCTAAGTTCCTAAGCAGTGTGAACTAAGAAAAATGTTTGTGAAAAAGGTGCAGGTTTTTTTTCATTTGGTGGGGCCAGGTAGTAATACCTTTTTCTAACTCGGCCTGAAAGGCCTATTGTAGCACCCCTTATGTTTATCAAAATGTCAGATGAAGGCTCTTCGCGAAGCCTAACAGCCGGTTTATCTCCATCTCCCTTATTTCCTCTGGCTTTAATGCAACCTTTCCTAGGAATTTCAACCTTCTCTGAGAGATGGCCGGACAGTCCAGCCATAGGTGTTCGGCGGATTCTACCTCCATTGTACAGAATCTGCATCGATCGGATTGACTAAGTCCGATTGTCTTGAGATGTTTTTTCAGTGGCCCATGACCAGTTAGCATCCCTATTAGAAGACTGATTTCCCTTTTGTTTAGGCTAAGCAGCTCCTTCCACTTCTTGTTAAAAGGGTCAATCAGTATTTTTGATTGTCTCCCTCCTGGGAAGTTGTTCCAGGCTTCCTGTTTTTGACCTTTCTCCCAGGATAGGATTTTGTTTTGTCCTATGCACAGGGGGACACCACAGAAGGGCTCCGGTCCTATTAGCTGTTCGTCTGAGCCCTTTCTTGCCAGAGCATCAACCCTTTCATTGCCTTCATGCCCGACTGTCCCGGTATCCAGCCTAGCTGTACCTGATTGTGCTCCGCCAGCGCTTTTAGAGCGCTCTTGCAGCCTTGCACTGTCCGTGAGTCTATCACGAACGAGTCTAGTGCTTTTAAAGCAGCTTGACTATCTGAGAGGATGAGTATTTTGCCTCTCCTTAGCCCTCTTGCCAGAATGTTCCAAGCACAGCATTCAATCGCTAGGACCTCTGATTGAAATACCGTTGCCGTGCAGCCTAGGGCCTGTGAGATGCTGGTTCTATTGCCATACACTCCTAGCCCAGATTTGTTGTCCTTCCGGCTGCCATCTGTATAAAATACAAGGCGTGCTCCGCCCATGTTGAGGTTGTCCTTTTGCCAGTCCGCTCTCTCACCCACAGTGACCTGGTAAGGTTTCTCAAAGTCATATTTCTTGACCATCAGATCTGGGATTCGCAGTTCCATGTCCAGGTTGGGAAATTCCTTTAATATAGACATGTGGCCCGTATCCCTTTGGGGCTTAATTTCGTTTCTGCTGCCCATTTTGAGGGCTGAGATAGCTGCCCTTCTCTTAATCTCTGCTCCGAGTGGAAGCATGTCTAGAACTGCTTCTAGCACTACAGTTGGACAGGATTTTGTCGCTCCACATACCCCTGTGCAGGCCAGTCTTTGCAGCTGTTGCAGTCTTTTTGTTACAACTGTCTGTTCAACTTTAGGCCACCACACGAAGGATGCGTATGTTACTGTTGGTTTGACTATGGCCTCGTAAGTCCAATATATTAGCCGGGGGCTTAGGCCCCAGTTTTTACCAAAGGTCCTTCTGCAGGCACCCATAGCTCCTGTACCCTTGGCAAGTGCGTAATCTAAGTGTTTGAACCAGGTTAACTTTCGGTCTAGGATTACTCCTAGGTATTTGGTTTCCTTTACGTCCTTGACACTCATTCCTCTTATCGTTGGGGGGGAGACGCTAGTTCTTCTCTTCCTTGTGAACGTGACCAGCTCGGTTTTTTCCGGGTTTATGGTCAGTCCTTCCCCGCTGCACCATTCATCGATGAAGTTCACCGCAGTTTGGGTTAGGTCCTCTATAGTTCCTTTGTGCTTCCCTCTGACGGTGAGGACTAGATCATCGGCAAAGGCTTGCAGATCTATGTCCTTCTGTTCTGCCTTTTTCAGCAGATCGTCGACCACCAGTGCCCACAGAAGGGGGGAGAGCACTCCTCCTTGGGGGCAGCCCCTCCTAGCCCTAACTGTCACTGTGTGGTCACCTTCTGAGGCTATGATTTCCCTGGAGTGTAGGAGAGCCATTATCCAGGAGGCAGTGCCCTTTGGAATTCCTTTGTCCATTATGGCTTCCTCAATGGATCGGTACCCTACATTATCAAAAGCACCCTGAATGTCCATAAAGACCCCCGCAAGGATCTCTCTGTTTGCCAGTGTGTCTTCTATTTTTCCCACTAGGCTACTTAGCGCCGTTAAGGTGCAGGTTAATTGACAAAATCACAGTGACCTCTCAATACCGCAGTGGTAGAGCTTTGGCATCAAGCAATCAATCCCAGATGATAACATTACAGGCACAAACATGAGATGTCACTCCTGTGACTTAATACCTGTGACTTATTGCTGTCCTTCGCTCATCGCACAGGCTTAGCTCATGGTGACAGGCAATAGTTAAAAATAAATAAATAAATAAAATAATTAACTGATATTGAGTGCACATACCTTCAATCAACAATTCAAACCAGTAAAAAAAAGTTATATCAGTCAGTTGGTAGACCAAACAATTAATGTATATAAGTGTGTTGTACATGTATGTTTGTGATTGTAAAGTTAAAGTAGTTATTTTTTTAAACTTTGACAATAGAAGAATTAATGACTGACGTTTTTAATCAACCCTGATGGAACTTAGAATTCTTGATTATAAGAATTACTGTATTAGAATTCTTGATGTGTAAGATTTTTTCTACTGGCCTGTTTCTACTTAGTACTGTTGACTAAAGCACCTACACAGTCCAACCATTCCGAAAATCCACCTAATCCGTGCACATTGTCTAAAAAATAAAGAATATTTTTTAGACAAAACAGAGGGAATACTAATTATCGATATCATGGAACTTAGTTAATAAACACAATTCTATTGCTATCGCGGCCGTTTTTCTATGGTTCTATAGTTGTTGATTAACTTTATTAGACCACAATTTTTCATGGGTATTTTCGGTCTTTTAACTTAGTTTCATCGCTAGCGAACAATTTCTGCAATTTGATCTCATAGCGTTCCGGTAGATCGTAAGATCTGTTCAACTATCTGGCGGGAGTCAATATTTTCCATCATTTATAAATTCCCCCTATTACAGAAAATTCGCCAAAGCAAACAAGGATTCATCTTAATTTTATTAGTTCAAATTAACGGATCATTACTGTATTTTAATGAAATCTAAAACAGTTCTAGAGGCATCAAACAATGAATAAAACCATTATTAAGTTTCTATTAGCTCACTTGAGTAAATGGATGATACCTTGAGCAGTTCCATGAGCAGTGGACTGGCAGCGCTCAGCACCAGTTTGTGGGCAGGGAATATGCGTCCGCCCGCAGCCAATGTCACATCCACCATTTCCCCGTGGCCCCGCAGGACTTGCACTGTCGATGTCAACGACGTCCCAAACTCACCCCATGATAAGCTGTACAACTGTTGGCTCCCCATTGCTGCAAACACCATGGACTGTCAAATGACCTTTTACTGGGGAGAGGAGAAATAATGTTTTATACACACAGGTAGCCAACCAGTAGTGTGTGACACCTACAACAAAATCTCTTAGACAACCAACTAAATAAAAACTCCTCTTCTACTTCCAGACACTAGCCTGGGATCGCTTCTTGCATTCCATCATTACTAGGCCTACTTTGACTTAAAATACTTCAAATCCAGCCATTAATTTTAAAAGATCTAGACAGCAATCCTGTCTAAATCGGTTATCTTGTATCGAAAGAGTATTTAGACAATATACAACAAGCAACCCCGACCCCAATTGTCCTCAACCTCCAACATGTTCATGCAGACTTACAGTGGCGGCCACAAAATCTGGCGAGTGACTGAAAATTAGGCGATGTTGTCACATGAGACCAAAAGATGAGAGAGATTGTCCAAAATTGCATACTTTGGTGAATAAACTGGCAACACTGAGCAACCAGCATTGCCTAGACCACATGATGGGTCTATATTCTATAAAAATTATCAAAATCGGTATCATCTAATAAAACAGATAAAAACATTAACTTACTATAAAATATATAATTAAATAAATAGCCAATGGCAATTTGGCAAAATTACAAAATCATTCACCCGCCTAATTTCGTGGCTGCTACTTTAGCCCACTGATAACTATCCAAGATGTAGTGAATAATGAATAATGAATATATTTATTGTCATCGGCAAATACATGCATGGACAAGTCAGTAGCAGTAAAAACATTGTCCGGTTAAGTTCAACAACACTTATCAGTATCCGGTTAATACACAAAAGGCTGAATATACAGGGTGTTTCCGAACAACCTGGAAATATTTCGTATTTGTTCCTTAGGTCAAGACAATAAAAAAGTCATATAAACATATGTCCTAAAATGCTTCGTTAGGCTGCTAGCCGCCATTTTGTTTTTTACACATAATAATTTTTATTTACGTGACGGTTTGTTGTATTAAATTCATATTTGGCATGAACCTTTATGACACCAATGTCCATTTTCAGGAAAAAAATTATTTTTGTCCAATGAGTACTTCCAAAATGGCGGCCATTTGAAATTTTTAAGCTCAAATATCTCAAAATTGGTAAATGTTATCAAACTACTATAAATAGCAAAAAAGATGAAAAATTTAATTATCTAACCAATGGTACCAAGTTTGTAAGGATATGACAACAAATAACGGAGTTATTGAAATTTTTCTTCTGAAGTAACCTAAATTTGCATGCATTTAAATGGAAAATCAACGATTTTATGAATAAAAATGGCAATAACTCCGTTATCTGTTGTTCAATCCTTATAATCTTGGTATCATTAGTTACATAATTTTATTTTTTAACTTTTATGTCTCTTATAAAATTTTTATAAAATTTACCGGTTTTGAGATATTTGAGTTTAAAAATTTAAAATGGCCGCCATTTTGAAAATACACATTGGACAAAAATAATTTTTTCCTGAAAATGGACATTGGTGTCATAAAGTTTCATGCCAAATATGAACTCAATACAACAAACCGTCAATGATATAAAAATTATTAGGTGTAAAAAACAAAATGGCGGCTAGCGGCTTAACAAAGCATTTAAGGACATATGTTTATATGATTTTTTTTACTGTCTCGACCTAAGGAACATATATACAAAATATTTCCAGGTTGTTCGGAAACACCCTGTACATTGATGTGGTGTGGTAACTAGCCAGAAGAATACAATATAAATATGAAATGTTAAAAAACAATAATACAAAAAGAAATAATTAGCCTCCTTACCAAAATTACTGTTACACATTGCCACATTGTTGCTTGTTACCACTTCATATATATATTATTGCTGCATTTTGTATTGTTACCTGTTATTGTTACTGTTATTGTTACATTGGTTATTTGCATCGTTAGCACGTTGTTGTACTGTTACGTTTTGTTTGTTTCTTGTTTGTTTCACCATCTTGTACTGCTATGTTTTTCTCACTGTTGTAATTATTATGTAAATGGTGTTTGCCGTTGAGAATAAATAAATAAATAAATAAATACAATACAATACTGTATTATTTTTTTGCATTCAAAAAATTCATTGATGTTATAAAAAGGGTTTTTGACCAACCAATTGTTTAGTTTCTTCAAGAACTTATCAGCAGGATACGTGGCAATGTGGTTGTACAGCTTATTATATACTTTCTTAGAGAGAACAATATGGCTGCCCAACGACTTACTGAGTCTGCAAAATTGGAAACTTAAGTGATTTTTACTCCTCGTGTTGAGGGAGTATATGTCTTTGTTGAGGGTGCAGTTTACCAAGTTCTTGATTGCATAATTGGCTGGTTTCCAATTAGTGTGGCCTCCAGGGGTCCAGGCATAACCATTCCGATCATGGACAACAGAAGAATATGTGTTCCGCGTCGTCAGGAATGCCCGGACAATAAATGCAGTTAATTGAAACTGGTCTTGCCCGTCCTGTTCAGATATAAGACTGAAAATACCCCCGTCGCAGCAGACCTGCGTACTCAGCGAATTTCCAATGGAATTTCAGATTATTTACTTTCCCCATAAAAACACCATAGGATCGAGTTTGCTGCCATTGGGTGTTGTTAGAAAATGTAAGTTAATTAATAATTGGTGAATGTAAACACAAAATTGTATCAAACTCTGGCAATTTTTTATTTTCCCCATAAACCCCATGGGGGTGAGTATGTAGGTTTGCCGCCATATGGGTTTTGTAAGCAAGTATAACTTAAACCTTATATATATAATGTACATACCAAATTTGATTAAGTTATGTCAATAAATAAGCAAGATATAGGGCTTTCTTGATTTCCCATAAGAATAACATGTAAAACACATTTTTGGAATTGCCCCGTAACCAGTTATGCTATGATAAAAATTCAAAATACCAAATTGTTTGTTTTTTTGAGCTCTTTTAAATGGTTTCAGTTAAAATTGATGAATTTTAAAAATTAAGGTCCAAAAATGACAAAAACCCATTTTTGACCCCTTTGAAACCCCATAAAACCCCGTTCCCATAACCCGACAATACTGGTTCGCGAACTCATGAAAATAGACCTGGTCTTACACCTCCATACCAAATTTCATCAAAATCGGAGGTCCCCTTCAAAAGTTATCAGTACAGTACACTCTCGTTCATCGGACTCGGCGACATCGGAACTCCGCTTCATCGGAACTGAAAATCTGGATATTATTATTTTTTTTCTTACGAATTAAATAATTTTTCCTTTTTAGCGCCTTCAATTTCCATTCGTTCTATCTGCACAACAGTGAAGTATTACATTTTGCATCAAACGTCATCAGGCGTTTTCCATAATCTGTACCCATCGATGTGATTTACGAGGCCGTGGAGTATTCGCACAAAAATAAAATGAGGAAGGGGGCAGGAAGTGAACATCGGCTTCGATCGCTTCCCAAACTGTCATTCAGTCAGTCTCGCGTCGCGACTGCACCTGTGTTACGTGGAAGTCAGTTGACTGCTGGATTATGAGTGGAATATGAATATGGAATATGAGAATACAGATTTTGGATCTTTATTTCCTGCGTTGTTTTTATTCCTATAGGTTCATTGTTACCCTGTTCAAAGTTTGAGTGCCTTATTTTCATAAAATCTCTTGTGTTATCTTAAAAACAAAGAGTGAAAACAATCACGATAGGTCACCGTACGGGCGGAAATGATGACTCACGTCGGACTCCGCTTCATCGGAATTTTTTGACATCCGATACGGCCGTCCGCCACATTAGTTCCGATGAACGAGAGTGTACTGTACCACGGACACATAGATATATAGATAGATATATAGATAGATATATATATATATATATATATATATATAACGAAAAATGAACGAATGGTGTTTTTAGCTTCTGGGGACCTCAAAATGAAAAAGTAAAGTGGTCCCGGGCTTAGGTCTTACCATGGCTACTACCGTAATAGCGTATTCCCTATAGGGAAATTCGCTAATAGCCATGACCCTAAAAGTAGAGTCAAAAAGTAACTTAGTCCACCTCACTACTCGCCTTACCACCCATGATTAGACCTGAGTGATAAGTCTCACAGTCCATCGACCGCGGCTCACCAGCTCCCAGCTCTCCTGCCATGTCTGATAGGTCCACTGATGTTACTGTGTTCTTGCCAGGTCCTTGCCACATCAACTAGGCCTAGTCTTGATAGCCTAGATCGCCTGTCTGTCCCGTGCCAAGAGATGGACAGGGATACTGTAACTAGGCTATAACAATTACCAGGGCAGCCAGCTTGGATACTGTACAATATTCATATACAACTGAGCGAGTCTCATCCAGTAAAATACTTCCTTAAAGTGAAAACCCACATATTGGAGCCGTGCAGGAGCACGCACTGGACTGTGGACATCAGTCTTCTTTTACTCGACCTGGGACCTCCCATATTAGTAATCAGCCTAAAGATATATACCTTATATACCATAAGGTTTATATAGATATATATACCTTAGTGCTGGGTCAATCCATATCAAGTGGTCCAGAAAAAAATAATTTGGTTGCTTCAACATTTTATTTATTTTTTATATTTATATCATTGAAAGTACAATACATTGGAAGTTAAAAAATGCAATCAGTTTATTTTTAATATTTTTATTTAAAATTGGCGGCCATTTTTTTGTTGAAGAAACGCCGATTTTCAGCTATTTTAGAGCTCAGCGTAAAATTAAATATCTCCTTTTCTATTAATCATAGAACATTCAAATAAAAACCAATCTCTTCAGAAAGATCTGAACTTTAATAAAAGGCCATAAACATACAGTAAAAAACATTTTTTAAAGTCCATATCATTATTCAAATTTCAAAGTTAAAATTTAACGAAAATGGATTTTTGAACATTTTTTATATAAGAAGGCAAACACTTTTGAGCTTATTAATTTTTTTTCATTGATAGGTATTGTTATGTGCTTTAAAATAACAAAGTTACAAGCTGTGGACTTTCATGGTTCTTTAAATAAAAAGTTTTAAAAATCGAAAATTTTCTAAATTTCACAAGTTTGGAGCTCAATATCTCTGTTGGGCATGAAAATAAAAATTTTAAATTTGGCACAGATTTAGTACTTAGTGAGAGGATTGACCTGTAAAAATTTCATTTTGTGGACTCAACTACTTTAGAAAATATGACTGATCAAAAAGTACTAAAACTAGCATGAAATCGGCAATTTCGCGTCATATGTAGTATTCTTTTCAGTTAGTTTTTTGCCCTTACATTGTAAAAATAAATGTACTACCACTGGCTATCTCAGCCCTGGACATAATCTTACCTTTTAATTGGTTCCCTATATGACTACAATATTGGCTACACACAAACAATTATTTTGTGAGTGATTATTTAAAAATTTTTGAAATATTTTTTATTACTAAGGTAAATCTATCTAATAACATAATAGTATAGTTCTATTTTATTGAATTCTATTTAGTATCTTTAAATTTCACAATATTTTTGTAGTTTCTAGAAGAAAAAAACTTTATATAACCTCAAATCAACGTAAACAAAAGGAAATGAAAACTAGGCGGAACTGTCATTTCTCACCCATTATTAGGACAAGGCTCCAAAAATCCAAAGATGATAAAAAACTAAAAAGTAAGAATAGTGAAATTGTGAGCCATTATCATTTGGATAAAATAAAAAATGTAAATAAGACAAACATAGAATCAAAACAAAAAGAAAACTTTAAAGTATTTTCTCAAAATAAAAGCACTTTGACTTCAGATTTGAGTAAAACACACTGTATTTTAACAAATAAAAGTACACAAACTGACGAATTATATTTAACTAGTGAATTTTTAATCAGAAGAATTGAAGAGTTAAATTATAAGAAAAATAGCTTGATGGAAAAAGTGTTAAGAGTTGGAACTAAATCTCGAAAGTGCAAACTTTGAAATACAAAGATTAAGTAATCAAAACGTTATTAGTAAAAAAGTAAATAATTCACATAATGTCAGTAAATCTATTAATGCACCAAACAACTGTGCATCCATATTATCTATCATAGGAAATGACAAATTTGATGAAGAAATAATGGGCCATTTTGAAAACATTAAAAAGAAAATTGATCGAAATGTTGCCAAACCTAATGAAAATACCCCCTTGAAAGATGTTCCTTGGTCGATTGTGAATAAAATACCCCCGTCGCAGCAGACCTGCGTACTCAGCGAATTTCCAAATTAGTAATATTAATTTTGACCACATAAAACTATAAACCAAATAAAATCACATGCTCATAAATAGGGAAATAAATGTCTATTCTCCTTATGATGAATATAGGGACAGTATGCAGGTATGCTGCCATGGGGAACACTAAAAGTAGGTTTTTATCATAAAAAAATTTATTTCAACCATATGAAGCCATTTACTAAGTTTTATCAATATCTGTCCATTCCTAAAGAAGTTTGCCTATTCTCCATATGATTAACATGGGAAAAGAGTATGCAGGTTTGCTGCCATGATAAGCACAAAAACCAAGATTTTTTACCATAAATGGATGGATCTCAACTAAATGAAGCTGAATTCAAAGTTTCATCGAAAAATATTAGTTAATAAGTGAAATATTAACACATCCCAATTCTCCATAAGATTAACATTGGAGCCCCAAAATACAATGTACTATCTTTAGACTTTGTAATATCTCGGTAACCAATGGAGATAGAGCAAACCTTCAAAATACTAAAAACTACCCCTTCCGGTAGGTCGATATGTCTGGTTTACGAACTCATCCGAATAAACGTAGGATTACACATCTCTACCAAATTTGGTCTCGATCGGACCATTTTTACGAGAGTTATCGTGTCTAGGGACACATACATATATGTATACATATATATATTTATACATATATATATATATATATAAAATTTTTAATGACTATTATTTTTGGTCTCTGGGCACCTAAAAACGAAAAAGTAACATGGTCCCGGGCTTAGGTCTTACCATGAGACCTACGGTAATAGCTTATTCCCTATGGGAAATTCGCTAAAATCAAACAAACCTATAAATAAAGTTAAGTATGATCCAACACAATCCAAATATTGCTCTTTTATTTCTGATAATAAATATGACTTATTAAATGATGATGTATTAAATTCTGACCAGTCTCAGCAAACGCATCATGAGAAAGAAAGTGTGGTTGTCAATATGTATAAAAAAACAAATAACTACTGTATTTCAAATCTAAAGACTCAACAAGACAGGGGGTCACGAAAAGAAACAAAGCATTATAAGAAAGCGAAGGGTCATTTTCCACAGGAAATAACAGAACTCAAAAAGATGGAATTAAGAGAACACAAATCCTGCAGCACATTCAAAGTAAGCAAATGTCCTCCCGTTACAGCGTCAAAGTTAAAAGACAACGAGACTTTCGAGGATGTCCTTGACAAACAAATTGAATCGCTTATATCAAAGCAAACCAAAGTCGAGATGGAAAAGGTAAAAAAAGAAGAGTTTAGGCCAATGACCATTCTGCATCAAAATGTTGATGGAGTGTCTAATAAAATAGAGCGTTTAAACCATCTCCTACACATTATTTCACCAGACTTCTTGGTACTAACGGAGCATGGTCAACATCCTGACATTATTTTTAATACTAGATTCATAGGGTATAACCTCATCTCTGTATTTGGTAGAGAGCAACACTTAAAAGGTGGTGTTGCTATTTATAAGAAAAATGACTTTCAAAGTGAAGTAACGGACTTGGAAATAAATTCATTCAGTATTCCATTAGTCTGTGAAGTATGTGGTATTACTTTAAAACTCAGTCGTAAAAAACATATTAAAATCATTGGTATGTATCGTCCTCCAAACAAGAACGAAGAGATAACAACTCAAGCACTTGAAGTAATACATAATGTCCTTGTTTCACTAAATTCAGACAGATTTGATTTCATTTTAGTGGGTGATATTAATATAGATAACCTTGTACCCTCTAAGGAAAGAAACTCTTTCAATGAACTACTTGCAGCCCACAACGCTAAAAGAATTCCTTTACCAGCAACTCGGATCACAAAAGATTCTCGAACTTCAATAGATGCTGTTTGTACAAATATAAATCTTGACAAATTTAAAGTAGATGTCATTAAAACAGGTATTTCAGACCATACTGGACAACTTTGCCACATATCTATTCCTTTTCAGAAGGACTCATCAACTTTTCAATTAAAGCGAAAAATTAATCTTGAGTCATTGGAAATCCTCAGACAGAATCTTGCAGTCACATCTTGGAACAGTGTTTTACAAACATCCGATGTAAATGAAGCATATTGTAATTTCCACACTATATTTAAACTTAGTTTGGAACACTCTTGTCCGTTGAAGAGATTTAAAACACAAGGTATGAGTAGGAAGGTAAAATATGATGAAGAAGCTAAACGTTTAAAAAAAAGTTTCCTTGAAGCCAATGATCTATTTTGTCTCACTGGTAAAGAAGAAGATAAAAAAAGAACTGCACAACTAAAAAAATGTTATGACACTAAACTTAAATCTTTAAGGAGAGAATCAAATGCTAAAATTATAAGCAATGCCTCGTGCAAGAGCAAAACCATATGGAATATAATTAATGAAGAAAGGAAAACAAAAAAAGTAGACTCAAAATTTGATTACTTCTTACATAATGGCATGAAAATGGAACAACCTAATAATATTGCTGATACTTTTAATGAATATTTTTCATCAATAGCAGAAATCACACTAAATAAAAGTAAGAAAAATAGATATAAGATATCAAACCTTCCTAATAAATCAGTGGAAACTCCACTAAAACAATTTGAACCTCCCACATCTGAAGAAATAGCCGGAATCATAGACAGTCTCAAGCCCAAGACATCATCAGGTCTTGATGAAATATCAGGGAAAATCCTTAAGTATTGTAAAAAAGAAATGATCCCACCTATACTACACATTTGTACATTATCGGTTCAACAAGGGATTTTCTCCTCTGAACTTAAGGTAGCTAAGGTTGTCCCAATTCTCAAAACTGGAAGCCAACATGAAATTGAAAACTATAGACCAGTTTCACTCATATCTACTATTTCCAAGGTAATAGAGAAGGTGGTACTTATTCGACTATTAGATCATGTAGTATCAAATAATCTGATGACGCCAAGACAGCATGGTTTCATAAATGGGAAATCAACTTTGACTGCCATTACTGATTTGTATGAGTATATTATTGATAGTACTGAGGATGGGAAAAGTGTAGTAGGAATATTTTTAGACCTAAGCAAAGCCTTTGATTGCATAAGTCATACCTTGTTGATAGAGAAACTTGCAAAACTAGGAATCACGGATATAGCTCTAAATTGGCTCTCCTCATACCTAATTGACCGTAGCCAAGTTGTGGAAATTAATCGATGTGTCAACGGCAAAACAACAACGGGAATTTCTAAAATATTACCAATAACGAGAGGAGTGCCACAAGGGTCTATTTTAGGACCGATATTTTTTATTTTGTTCTGTAATGATCTGCCGGGTTACCTAGAGCAGTATAGTCACTCAGTGATGTATGCAGACGATACAGTTATCCTGACTTCAAAAAGATCTGTTGAAGATATTGAAATAAATGCTCATATATCACTTGGTATGGCTATTGACTACTGTTCCTCCAATGATCTGGTTTTTAATGAAAGTAAGACTAAACAAATAAACTTTGGAAATAAAAAAGATGAAATTTCAGATCAGCCATTTCTTGACTCAACGGTGAGCACTAAACACCTAGGATAATCATATATAATCAGTTATCATGGAATGACCACATTGATAACCTATGCCATAGATTAAACTCGGCCATCTTTGCAATAAGAAGGACAAAAGCAATATCCACCGAACAAGCGACGAAAATGGCATATCATGCACTGTTTGAAAGCAACGCCAGATATGCAATTGCTGTTTGGGGCGGAACAAGTGCCAAAAATATAGAAAGAGTTTTAATTTTGCAAAAGAAGGCAATCAGAATGATGGCAGGACTAAGTAAAAGAGAAAGCTGCAGAAATATCTTTCGGGATTGGAAGTTAATGACTGTTGTAAACATGTATGTTATGGAATGCATAATTTTTGCTTTAAAAAATAATGACACGAAAAACTACAAAATTCATACATACAACACCAGGCATGCTTCCGACTTCAACCTGCCCTCTCATCACACGAAAATGCATGAAAATAAACCGTCATATTGTGGTTCAAAATTTTATAACGTATTGCCAGAGAGTATCAAAGAAGAAAATTTTTAAAAAATTAAAAAGAAGTTGAAGTCCTGGCTATTACAACACCCATTTTACAATGTTAATGAGTTTTTAAACTGGAAAAATTATTAATTAGAATTTAACTATTTATAATCTCTATGATTGTAAATAAAGTATGTCTCTCTCTCTCTCTCTCTCTCATTTTATGATTGTTGAGCATTTAAAAGCTGTGAAATCTCATCACGCAATGCTTGTGTACCTAGTTGCGCCGCCCTGTTGCTGTACGGTTAGTTCAAGTTGCGTGAGCTTCCTCAGTACATAGCTGAAGGGACCCATTCTTCACAGTGGCGGATCTAGAACATTAGTAAGGGGGGGGGCTAACCGGGGGGTCTGCGCCCCCCCTCCCCCCCCCCCCCCCGATCGGCGGGCCAGACGGGCGGGGGGTTCGGGGGCCCTCCCCCGAGAAGTTTTTGAAATTTAAGTGTTAAAAATAGCAGTTTCATGTCATTTCTTCACCCATCGCTTTGGAAAACAATACTAAATCGCCAATCAATTTTTATTACAAACAACAGTTTGGCCAATGTACCAACTTTCATTCTAGCATTAATATTTAATGAGAATTTCTTTTGCATCGTGAGGTACAATGCATACACTAACCTTAAAAAATTTGGTTCGTTTTTATAGGCCTATCACTGTTGCTATCTAAATTTTCATTATATCTTTATTTTGTATTGACTAAGCTAACTACCTTTTATGTCATTCGAAGTGCGGCCTTAAAACACATCTATTGAAAGAAGACTATTTACTGAACATCGTGTGAAAATTACACGTTTCTAAGTTTTTCTGTTTTTGAGTTGGGCTTGCTTAAGTCAGCCATGTCACCGATGATCGTGGCGAACACATCTCCGCTGAAGGCTGTGACGCTGGGTTAGTTATAGCTGTCTAGTCGGTCTTATGTATGACTTGTCACTACCGTGTGATTTGTTTTGAGTTAGTGAAAGTATTTCTGACCTATATATCAATAACAAACATAACCTAATCGTCGCAGAGCATTGTAAACTTGGCTGAGTACTTGTAGCAGGCCCGGTGTCAGGCCTCGGGCGGAAATGCGTTCACCGCGATCATCGGTGACATTTCTAACTTTAAGGATGTATAGAACCGAAAAACCGTAAGACTTAAAAAAGTGAAATTTTACACAATGCTCAGTAAATAGTCTTCTTTCAATTTATGTGATCTTTAATACTGCAGATCAAAATAACATAAAAAATTAACTGTAATCAATAATATTAGAGTATAATAATATACTTTTTTTGTTAGTAGGGATCGAGTGCCGATATATACTATAATTAGTTTATCAGTAGCCTATTTTTGCAAAAATTTATGATTGCTATTTGAATTAGTAATTATTTTAACGAATTTTACCTCCAGTTAAAAACTTGGCTTAAAAAAAAAACTCTGGCTTTAATAAAAACTTGAACGTCAATTTAGACTGCTTTTCGTCATCTTTTATTTAATCAGATTATCGTTTTCTTTAAAATGAACCAGTCTTTTTTCAGACATAACGTTCTTTAGAACTACTTTATTTATTATAATGAATCTTAATAATTAATTAAGTGATCTCGTTTGAATCAATAGGTAGTCATCACAAAGGGTTTATCAGACATTACACATACAGCATTGCGTTTTGCTCTGCACTGTCTGTTGTTCTTGATTTCGTGTTGTGGCAGGAAAAGTTTGTGCGCGCAATGCAACCAAACATTACAACATCTAGTTGTAATTTTGATTCCCCTTCGCCTCCACCACTTCCACTTAGGCCCCTATTATACATCGCATCTTTCAAGGCACGTAAAATAAGTACATTGCACTAGATAGAAGCATTTATACCCGGCGCCTGACGGTCGTCTGTCGCGCACCATCCAATAAGGTATACAGCGATTCGAGCGACACGCGGCGGACGCGGCGTCGCTAGACGCGATGTAAAAGGGCCCTTAAACTTGAAGATGGAATACGTCACTCCCCATCTCCACCTCGTAACTATACGAAGACTCGGCATACACACACAGAGGGACTCTGGAAGCCTCAGAATTGGTGCCCCACCGATTGAGATGGCGTACCAATAGAGACACTAAAATGACAGTGTCGTCTAGTTGAATTACCAGAAAAGAACATTATAATATCATTTTTAAGAACAAACATTTTTAGGGGTGATGTTTTTATTTCATAGTGTGCATAACAGACACAAAGTAGTTTACATTGAAAAATATCGGAAAAACATGCGCTGGTTTGCCGGCGCCCAATCACCCGGCCTGCGCCCGACACGGGCCGGCGCCCGCTCCGGGCCGTCGCGGCGCCCCACCTTGGCCCCCAAGGGGGGGGCTATAGCCCCCTTAGCCCCCCCCTTGGATCCGCCACTGATTCTTCATCTCTCTTGTTTAATTTGAATGAATTTCTTGGCCCAGATGTTAAAATATGAATTTTAAGTAATTTTGATCTTTTTTGTTTATCTATTTAATTTTTCTAATCCACCATTGTGTGTTTATAACACAGGCGACGATGTACTCTTCCTCTAATTTTTTTAATGTTTATCATTAATGTAAATTTTTTAAGATTACAGTGAAATTTTCTGTAACGGTGAATTTTGTTTGTGGGTAGGCTACAAGCACAAATCGACAAATGGACCGGGTTTCGGGGATTCAACAATCGAAACTAACAACCAATTTTAAATGCTAAAAATATGTTTCAATTTTCTTCAAAAAGTATAAATGGCACACAGTACTTGTATGTAGACACTGAAGAAGTAAATTAAAATGAAAAATTGCAACTTTGGTCCAAAGAATTCATTAAAATTCCCAGGACCCGATCCTTTCATTGATATGTGCCTGTTACCGAAAACAAAATTCAATGTTACTGTACAGAAGATCAAAATGTAAAAAATTTACAGAGGTGATAACATATAAAATAGTCCCTGTTATATCTTGATATTCTCAATCTTCTATGTTTTAAAATATGAATCAGCTGTTAAATAATTAATTTAAATGTTTGTTTACATTTATCTATTCCATTATAGATTATCAATAAAAATGAGTTGTACTTTCAATTCTCAATACGTTTAATAAATAGAATATTAGAATAAATAGTTCAAGAATAGAATAGTCCCATTCCATTTAGAGGAAGAGTACATTGCTAATTGGTTTTTCCGCCTATGTTATGACAGACAATGGTGGATCGGAATAAAAATCAATAAATCAAAGAGCAAAATGACTTCTTTTATTTTTTAACCATCTGGGCCAAGAATTTCAATAAAATTAAGAAAGATAGATGAAGCATTAGTCCCTTTAGGTAATGTACTAAGGAAGCTCACACTACTTGTACTACTGTAACCATACAGCAACAGGGCGGGGTGCAACTAGGTACATGAGCATTGTGTGATGAGATTTCACAGCTTTTAAATGCTCAACAATCATAAAATTAAAGGTAAGATTATGTCCAGGGCTGTGATAGCCAGTGGTAGTACATTTATTTTTACAATGTAAGGACAAAAAACTAACTGGAAAGAATACTACATATGGCGAGAAATTGCCGATTTCATGCTAGTTTTAGTACTTTTTGATCAGTCGTATTTTCTAAAGTAGTTGAGTCCACAAAATGAAATTTTTACAGGTCAATCCTCTCACTAAGTACTAAATCTGTGCCAAATTTAAAATTTTTATTTTCATGCCCAACAGAGATATTGAGCTCCAAACTTGTGAAATTTTGAAAATTTTCGATTTTTAAAACTTTTTATTTAAAGAACCATGAAAGTCCACAGCTTGTAACTTTGTTATTTTAAAGCACATAATGTTGTAAGAGTGGTTTATTTAACAGATGTTTATTTTAAAGTATTTATAATCATATGTTTTTGTTATGACAATAATGAATGTAAATAAATAAAGTTAGTTTTTGGAGTTATGTCATACAACTAAACAGTGTTTCTATGAGTTTTCATAATTGCATAAAATATTAATAGTACATGGTGGCAGCGTACTGGGATCATGCCTCTGAGTAGAAAATCTAGGAAAAAACAACGTGACTTAAATGATGATGATGAATTCTTGGAAAGCAATATCCATCAATCAACTGAACTTGAGAAGGCTATCATCATTTCAAGAACACAACCAGCTATTGAACCGCCAAAAACCTTTTCATTTATTCCAGCAGAATGGCCTTCTTGGAAATCCCGGTTTGAAAGATATCGATCAGCATCTGGATTATGTGAAGAATCTCAAATTAAACAAATCAATACATTAATATACACATTGGGGGAGAAAGCTGATGACATATTTGCATCCTTCTGTGTAAAAGATGAATCGATCTTGACATACAATGAAGTTTTGGACTTATTTGAGAAACATTTCATTCCAAAGAGAAACTTAATTTTTGAAAGAGCAAAGTTTCTAAGAAGGCAACAAAGAGAGAATGAGCCTATTGAAGATTTTATTATTAGTCTTCATTCCTTGGCTAAAACTTGTGATTGGGGCTCTCTAAATGATGAAATGGTACTGATGGTACTATTACTCGGATTAAATAATCAAAAACTCAGTGAAAAATTATTGATTGATAATGAAATGAATTTACACAAGGCAATTACAGCTATAAGACACGCAGAGGATGTAAAAAAAGAGAAAAAAGAAATCTGCGGTACAAAAAGCTTTGGCATTGAATCAATGTCGTCGAAGAGTGCAAGTCGACGTGGAGAGTTTAGCAGCCAACATCGAGAGGACAAGTCAGCTCAACCAAAACATGAATACCCGGCGCAATGTGTTTGGTGTGGCAGTAAACCATCTCATCCCAGAAGCCGATGCCCAGCGAAAAATGCAACATGCAACTCGTGTAAGAAGGTAGGTCACTTTTCAAAGGTGTGCAGGTCCAGAGACACACAGGAAGTGATCGAGGGAAATGAAGTAAGTGAACTTGAAACTTCAAGTAAGAAATTATTTGTAGGATCGCTTGAGGATGGGTCGAATTGTAAGCCGTGGAAATTAGAATTAATGTTTGAGGGAAAGCCTCTAACATTTAAAATAGATTCAGGGGCAGATGTAACTGTGATTCCTCCTGGCATAATCCCACAAAGTAGGATTCAACCAACTTTGGTAGAGTTGTATGGGGCTAGTAGAGCTAAATTAGAAACAGTAGGATATACTCGAGCCAATATCCGCTTCAAGGATAAAAGTATTAGTCACATAGTATATGTAGTTAAGGGGATATCAACTCCTTTGCTTGGTCGCCCAGCAATACAGGACTTAAAGATTTTGACTTTTGTAAATTCCATATCAGAGAATAGCAGTAACTTCTTTACGGAATATCATGATATGTTCAATGGTCTCGGACTCATTCCTCATCCTTATACAATAGCTCTTAAGGATAGTGCGAAACCGTACGCAATAACTACCCCAAGGTCAGTGCCATTGCCCCTTATGGATAAAGTAAAAAACGAGCTCGAAAATATGGTTCAAAATAAGGTTATCACCCCAGTTGAACATGCGACTGAATGGTGTTCTGCAATGGTAGTAGTGCCTAAAGCTAATGGAGATGTTCGTATATGTGTTGACATGACAAAATTAAACGAATCTGTCCAACGGCCATATCATCCTATCCCTAAAATTGAAACATCTCTCAGCTCAATTTCAGGAGCAACGTTGTTTTCGAAGCTTGATGCAAATAGTGGATTTTGGCAAGTCCCTCTAGATCCAGATTCTCAAGATTTTACTACATTTCTTACTCCTTTTGGGCGCTTTAAATTTCTTAAACTTCCATTCGGTATAACGTCAGCACCTGAACATTTCCAGAAATGTATGAACAACATTCTGGGTGACCAGTCAAATGTAGCAGTTCACATGGACGATATCCTCATATGGGGCAAAACAAAAGAAGAACATGATAAAGTTGTTAGGCAGGTACTAGATAAGCTAAAAAGCGTAGGCATGACCCTAAACAAAGACAAAACTGAGTTCGGGAAAAGTAGTATAAAATTTCTCGGACATTACCTCTCACCTGACGGAATTTCTGTTGACAAGGAAAAGGTGTCTGCAATACTTAAGATGGATAAACCAAAAAACGTGAAAGAGCTTCAAAGATTTAACGGAATGGTAAACTTCCTAGCTAAATTCATTCCACAGAAAGCTAAGATTATGGCTCCCTTAAATGCATTACTTCAAGCTAATGTTCCGTGGAGTTGGGGTCCAGAACAGCAAAAGGCTTTTGAAGAAATAAAACTTGTTTTGACTAGTTCCCCCTGTTTGGCAATTTATGATGTTAATCGGGAAACTATAATTTCTTGCGATGCTTCGCTTCAGGGCTTAGGATCAACTCTGGTACAAGTTCAAGAGGATGGTTCTTTACGCCCCGTATCATTTGCATCTCGAAGCCTTCTGCCTGCAGAAAAGAACTATGCAAATATTGAGAGAGAGGCTACAGCTGTCGCTTGGGCTTGTGATAAATTCAAGGAATTCATTATTGGCAAAAGAATAACAATTCAAACAGATCATAAACCACTACTACAAATGTTGAAGTCCAAACACCTAGATGAGCTGTCTCCGAGAATTCAAAGGATTCGTCTTCGTCTTATAAGATACGATTTCTCAATTGCCTATGTTCCTGGAAAACAACTTTTGGTTGCTGATACTCTTTCTAGGGCACCTCTACCATTTTCGACTCATGATGACCAGGAATTAGTGGAAGAGACTCAAGCGTTTGTTCAAATGGTTTTGTCATCCATAGACGTGACGGACTGCTTAGTTGCTAAAATACTGGAAGAGCAAAACAAAGATACAACTTTACAGGAACTGAAAAAAGTTATCGTACAAGGTTGGCCATCACAAGCATCATTACGAGACGACCTGAAGCCTTATTATTCTGTCAAGGATGAACTAAGTGTGAATGACTCTCTCATTCTTCGTGGTGCACGAATGATTATACCACCGGCTATTCAGCCTTGGGCACTTCAAAGAATCCACGAAGGTCATTTTGGGATCACCAAGTGCCGTTTGCGCGCAAAAGAATCCGTCTGGTGGCCTGGTGTCTCAAAAGCAATTGAAAACATGGTAAAATCTTGCCCCACCTGCATTAGAACTTCAAAAAACAATCATGAACCATTGCTTCCGTCTCCATTCCCTGATAGACCATGGAAAATTCTTGCTATGGATTTGTTTAAACTTGATGGGGTTTGGTTTTTGACTGTGACGGATTATTACTCACAGTATTTTGAGATAGCTGAACTTCAGTCATTAACATCTCAAGAAGTGATCATGAAATGTAAAGCCTTCTTTTGTCGACATGGCATACCAGAAGAAGTAAGGTCTGACTCAGGATCTCAATTTCAAGTCCTTGAAAACTCCGACTTTAAGAACTTCTCATTAACATATGGGTTCAAGCATGTAACTAGTAGTCCCAAGTTTTCTCAGAGCAACGGAGAAGCAGAGGCTTCGGTAAAAATCGCCAAAATGATTTTAAAGAAGAATTTGGAAGATCCTTACTTGGCACTTCTGGCATATCGGACAACACCTCTCCAGAATGGTTTTAGCCCTTCGCAACTATTAATGAATAGAAGATTAAGAAGTACACTACCCCAGACCAATCATGTGCTCAGTGACACACCCGATCTAAACCATCTTAAGGAGAAGGAAGAAGCCTATAGAAAGAAATATAAAACTAACTATGACCAGAAGCACAGAGTACAAACTCTTAAACCCCTTATAGTAGGAGACACAGTATGGATCGTCGATTTAAGAAGGCATGGCAAAGTTGTTAAAGTTCTTGACAACCCACGTTCTTATATAGTCGAAACAGATAAGAGAAATGTAAGAAGAAATCGATTCCATCTCAAACCGGCCCCTTACTTACAAAATGCTCAACAGGAATGTTCCTCAGAAACACATGATCAAAATACTTGTTCTTCAGACTCAGAAACAAATCATCGCCCAAAAAGAAATGTACAACAACCACACTGGTTAAAAAACTATCAAACTTAAAAGGGAGGATGTTGTAAGAGTGGTTTATTTAACAGATGTTTATTTTAAAGTATTTATAATCATATGTTTTTGTTATGACAATAATGAATGTAAATAAATAAAGTTAGTTTTTGGAGTTATGTCATACAACTAAACAGTGTTTCTATGAGTTTTCATAATTGCATAAAATATTAATAGTACACATAACAATACCTATCAATGAAAAAAATTAATAAGCTCAAAAGTGTTTGCCTTCTTATAGGTATAAAAAATGTTCAAAAATCCATTTTCGATAAATTTTAACTTTGAAATTTGAATAATGATATGGACTTTAAAAAATGTTTTTTACTGTATGTTTATGGACTTTTATTAAAGTTCAGATCTTTCTGAAGAGATTGGTTTTTATTTGAATGTTCTATGATTAATAGAAAAGGAGATATTTAATTTTACGCTGAGCTCTAAAATAGCTGAAAATCGGCGTTTCTTCAACAAAAAAATGGCCGCCAATTTTAAATAAAAATATTAAAAATAAACTGATTGCATTTTTTAACTTCCAATGTATTGTACTTTCAATGATATAAATATAAAAAATAAATAAAATGTTGAAGCAACCACCTCTGGACCACTTAATATGGATTGTGACCCTGCTTACTCTAGGCCTATATGCTTTTTTGTTACTTTCTTACTTGTTCTTTGAGGAAATAAATCGTTTATTCAGTTTAGTAACTTTTTAAGCGGGGTCCGTTATAAAATGCCACTGGCTTATAAACATGCAAACAATAAACACTAAGGCCTATAATTCCCTCAAAAAGAATAATATTTTTGTTAGCTGCAAAAATGAGGTAGAAATCCAAATTGTTGGTGTTATGAAAACTGGGTACTTACTAGGTATGCAACTTTCTGCCTTGTTGATTTGTAAGAGTCCTTACAAATCTTAGCCTTAGGCCTATTTAGCTAAGAATAATCAAAATTGTAAACGTTATAAGCAATTTACCAAACCCAAAATTGAATATTCTCATACAACGGTAAATTAAAGTATTCACTGCAAGTAAAAGTGACAGTAGATTATATACTGTTCAACTTCAACTCAACTGTTCAGTTCAGCGTTCAGCAGCAGCAGGCGAACAGATAATTAGAATAGTGGATAAAAATTTGATAGAAAAGAAAGGAAATGGAAGATGATGAGAGTTGATGGCAGACAACCCAAAACAAAAACAACAGGTGAAGCGAGAAGAAAAAGAGTATTGGAAGAGAGGCATGACAAAGAGGAAAAATTAAATGTCATGGAATAGTAAATTCAATTAAATGTACGAGACTCTGATGTATATTAATTCTACAATTGAAATGTATATTTCAAATTAATAATCCCTCGTAAAAATGTATGTTATGTTATAATTTTTCTATCTTATGAATGTTCTTTTTTTATTAAATAAATTGTTTGGTGAATTGTTCTTATGTGGTATGTTGATTTTATTGATTTATTGATTTTATTGCTAATCAGTTTTCTATTTTATAATTTACTATTTCAACTTTATTTATATTGTAAATAAATAATTTTATGGCTATCAATAAAAGAGTGTATTTATCTTGAGAGAAACCCACTGAACGGATCGTGGTCGTTTTGGTGACAATGGATTTTTCATGATAGGAAAAATATGGTATTCATAAAAAATGCCTTTCGTAAAATTAAAATTAAATCTTATTTTCATCATACTGCACGTAGAACAGCCGTTTTCCGGCCTGTATTTAGTCCACAAAGTAAGGCAGGGCGCGCACTACTTCGGAATCGGCTCGGATGCCGGAGCGAATGGTCATTGGTCAAAATGCCGTCGGCAAATGCCGATCCGTGCCGTGCCGTCCCGATGTAGTGCGCGGGTCTCCATTAGATTACACGCAAAGCAAATTTACTCACCGGGCCGATTCCGGCCGAGCCGAACCAATACCTCCTAGAATAATAAGAGAATAATAATAGAATAATAATAGAAGAATAATCTCTTATTACTCTAGGTGGTGTTGGCCGAACCGATTCCGAAGTAGTGCGCGCCCTGCCTTAGTTGGCGTTTTCTGTAGCCTTTTTTAAAAGTGCACAAAAAAACATCTGTTAATTTTTTCCGTGCGCTTCAAAAGTTTTTTTTTTTTCTTAAGCAAAAATTCAGTAATCCAAAACAAATAAGAAGGCCAATGTAAACAAAAAACGACTTGCAGACTACAATTTAATGCAAGATTTTGACATTTATTTGATTCTATGTATATATCTGCTAATGAATATTTAAATTAAGATGGAAGTCGACTAATACTACACCTTTTCCACTTTTATTTCAGATTTTGTAAAATTTATTTCAGTTTAGTAACTTTAATTTCAGAAATGGTTATTTGTATTTCAGTTTTAATAATTTTAATTCAGAGTGTACCATTTGAATTTGAGAATAGTCACTTTCATTTCAGAACACATTTCTTTTATTTTGGACTAGATCAAATGTATTTCAGTTTTAATAATTTTAATTCAGAGTGTATCATTTGAATTTCCGAATAGTCAATTTAATTTCAGAACATATTATTTTTATTTCGGAAAATATTAATTGTATTTCAGAAAGAGTTATTTAAATTTAAGTAGCTATCGTATGTACTTCAGCAGCATGTAATTTGAAAATATTTTCATCGTCGACTTTTTTGTGTCAAATGAAAACGGTTCTTTTCTACGTACTGTACAGTAAATCAAAGACATTATCAATTTATCTGGTGGTCGTTTTCTTTACTGTATTTGTTGTTTCCGAAATACAATTTCCTATTTCTGGAATTCAATTTACTATTTCTCAAATTAAATTTATTAAGATGAAATTCAATTGACCTTATCTTAAATAAAAATTACTAGTCTGAATTTAATAATTTGCTTTCTGAAATACAATTTACTATTTCTCAAATTTAATTTATTAATATTAAATTCAATTGACGATGTCTGAAATGAAAATCACTAATCTGAATTTAATAATTTGTTTTCTGAAATACATATAGCAATTCTAAAATACAAATGATGTTCTCTGAAATCAACATGATTGTTTCTGAAATAAAAGTGGAAAAGGTGTAAATAAACGTAAACAGATTATGAAATTTTAATTAATTTACTTTAAAATGAGTTATTCATTTTATATTCTTGCAGTATGATGAAAACTACTATTAGACAAATCCAAGACGTTATTTTTGTTGATTTGTTTACTGATCCAGGTGATCCAGATCCTACATTGAAATTTGATACCACTACTGACCACAGATCTGATAGCAAATTAAAAGCAAGAACGCTAAGGTTGCAGTTATTTTTAAAGCAGTAAAATAAATATTAAACAGCTAGTGCCTGGATAAAATAAAGAGAGTTTACTTATTATAACCTGGACGATTGAATTTATTTAAACTTACGATTTATATTCATATTTTTATACAAATATGTTTTTATACCTTAACCATCAACAAATAAGCTTTGTTTTGAAAATAAGCAAAAATATAATCTTTTGATTTAAAATACTTCACTACCATGATTTATTTAATCTATTTATTTTTGTTATAACTAAGTTAATTCATTTAACTTCTTAAAATGCCAAATTGTAGGTTTATGCTTCTGTTTACAATTAGTTTATTTATATTGTTCTCATTGATATAAAAAATGCAAAGATGCAAAACTATGAACTACTTATCTAAAAATATCTAATGAAGTAATAATAGTAGTAATAATAATAATAACATTTATTCCGCTGACAATATTCGACATTGTATGGCAACCCAGATAGCACACATGCTTACGGCTAACTTTGCTCTACCATTGTCAGACGCTCGACGTGAAAACTTTCATGTTTCAACTGAGCAGGAAATCTGCCTAAACGGGTTTTGCGTAGAGTTTGTTGGGGGCGGTTAATGCGAGCGTAGCGTAAAAGTTGACAAACCATTTTCAGTAAGGTTTGCCTACCCACAATTCTCTCTCCCTCTTGCCCTGCGCCTGCATCGCAGCCGCCCGTCATTGTCAGTACCAGGGGGACCGAGCTCGGTAAAATTATTACTTTCGTTTCTCACACAAAGCTCGTTCGCTCAACACCTCCTAGAGTAATAAGAGAAGGCCAGACAACTGAAGATCATTACGTCATATAAGTAGGCTGATGTGTTAAATCATTAGTTCCAACTCATGCTTTAGAGGGTGCTGGTTGTCCCCAAAAAAACAGTAAAAGATCTAATCTTCAGTTGTGTGTAAACATTCAAAGCGTACGGTCGCATATTTACATACGGTTTAACCTATCATTTCTTACTAGTTTTATTTTGGTTTTGTTTGTTTTATTTTTCAATGTTGATTTTAAATATGAAACTAATTTAAATAGACAAAGGTTCTTCTTCTATATTATTTACACGGCTGGACTGATAGACAACAGCGATTTTTTTATTTTATATTTGTTTTGGATAGTGTTGTGAATTTTGATTTGGGGCCGTGTGGCCCCAACTCAGGGAGTATGACGGACGTGGATGAAATGTTTGATGGTAATGTTGGCAGTGTCGGACTAAATTTACATAGAAATCAAAATGATGTTGTGAATCGTGGTCAGGAACGTGTGGCAAACGATTTCCCTCCTTTACCTGAATCAAATGGATGTATCTTGGAATTTCAACATGGGAACAGTGTCGGTAGCAATCTACGGGGCTCAAACGAGGGTTCCAGTCGTAAGAGATACCATGATGAGACTAGTGGGTTGATTGACAGTGACAATGCAAGGTCAAAGAACAATTCTACGTCGCCTCCACCGAAACGCGACAAAGTGTCGAAGACCAGGAGATTATATGATGTTTTTAATTCGGGTCCTTATGAGGTAATTGTTTCTTCTAAGGACAGAAAAAAGATAAACCCTTTTAAAATTGGAAAAATGATCGAACGTCTTCACTTGGACATTAACAATATTACGAGAACCGGGCGTAATCTAGTGGTCAGTTGTAAATCTCACACTGCAGCTAATAGATTGGTAACTTCAACTAACTTTCCCGATCTGGACTTGTTTATACCGGCAAATAGAGTAGAAGTTGTTGGCTTGATTAATATTGAATCAGAAGTTGATTTACATGAGATAATTGAAGATTCAGTGAGCCCGTTACCCATAGTGGATGCCTTCAGGATTACAAAAAACACTCCTGAGGGTCCGAAAAAGACGAATTGGGTGAAAATAACTTTTCAAGGCGACAGGATTCCAAAGGAGATAAAACTTAATTACGTTGCCCTTCCTGTGAAAGATTACTTGCCTCCCGTTCAACAGTGTTATAGATGTTATCGGTATGGACACTCAGCAAAAAATTGTAGAAATGTTAGGATTTGTAAGGTTTGTTTACAATCATTTCATGGCATTGAATGTGGTGCACGGCCACAATGTTTGCATTGTAAAGGGGGTCATGTTTGTGATTCACGTGTGTGCCCAGAGTATATCCGTCAGCGGAACATCAACCAAAGAATGGCCCAGATGAGGGAAAACTTTACGGTTGCTGCTAGTCACTACCCTAAATCATATTTGCAAAATCAGAGTGTGGACGTTTCAACACGTGCCACATATGCAGGATCGGTAGCGTCCCCGAGTACGGCCTTGCTTAATACAGCGTCTCAGGAACATAATTACTCTTTAAGCAATAGATTTAGTATTTTGAGTCATGTGAATACTCAGGAGAGTGCAGCAACTTCTTCATTGCCTTCACCAGTATGGCTCAAGCCTAGAAAGCCTATTCGCCAACAAACGAAGTTTACTTCTGAACAAAGGAGCTTCACCACTAAGAGTGGGCCCCGGGGACTGCCCAATGAGGTTGGTATGCCCGCTAGTACTTCTCCCACTCCACAGGGTGCTGTAAAGGTAAATCAGGACAATTCTAAGTGTACTGACGAAGGTCTTAAACGTTTGTTCCAGGAAGCTTTATTTAAAATTAAGTCTAAAGGTTGGATTGATAACGTAATTGAAAAAATGAACACATCGTCTTCGGGTAGCAATAACTCTTTCAACCAGGACACCGTAACCAATGTAGTCGAAATTATATGTAGTGCGTTAGTGAGTGATTTGGCAAATGGTGCCGGGATCCAAAATGAACATTAATGTGCTTTGGACGATTCTATTTAACTTTATTTGCTTTTTTTATGCTTATTTGTACTATTCACAAATGATGCAATCTTATCTTAGAGTAATGCAATGGAATGCTCAGTCTTTAGCATCCAAATGGGCTGAGTTTCCAGAATATTTAACTCAAAACCAAATTCACCTGGCAGCGATACAGGAGACTTGGTTTAAAAAACAAACTAAGTATAAGATTAATGATTACGATATTGTAAGAGAAGACAGAGAGGACGGATATGGCGGAGTAGCCCTGTTCGTCCATAAATCTATTGATTGGGAACACATCGAACCGCCATTCAAAAGTGATTTTTGTGAATCAATTGGGATTAAAATTCGTCCAAGAGGATTTGATAAATTTATTAACGTTTTCAACTATTATTGTGGTAAAGGTATGGTTGATTCAGACGTTTGGGAAAGTAGGGTTTTAAATGACAATTGTCCGCTTACTTTGGTGTTGGGAGATTTCAATGCTCACCATACTATGTGGGGATGTAGCAAGTCTTGTCCATGAGGGAGACATCTCATGAGTGCACTAACCCTCTCTTGTTTTCTATTACTTAATGATGGAACTCGTACTACAGTGCCTTCCCCGTTTCGGAGCTCAAGTGCTATTGATCTTTCCTTCGTCTCACCTCAACTCCATAACTTTGTCAGTGATTGGACGGTTCAAACAGATGCATGTGGTAACAATCATTTTCCTATTTTCATTTCTTTCAATTGTCTTAACTCTTGTTCATACACAAATTGTAGAAATTTTTGTAAAGGTCCCCGCAGGAACTTTAAAAATGCAAAGTGGAAGAGTTATTCTTCCTTCATTACAGATAATTTTAATTCTGTAGATGCCTCTCCTGATATTGACAAATTAGATGCTCTTTGTCTTCTACTTAATAATGCTGCTGACACTTCCATTCCTATTGTAAAAAACGGGCCTGTGGGACATAAACAAGGCTTTCAGCATAAACCTTGGTGGAACATTGAGTGCTCTAAAGCGGTAGCTCAGAGAAGACTTAGTTTTAAGAATTTTCGATTGAATATGACTCCTTAAAATTATAATACATACAAAATACGTGCTAGAGAAGCTAAGAATATAATTCAAAAGGCAAAGAATCAGTCTTGGGAGAAGTTATGTGCTGACTTACATAATAAAAATCTTTCGCAATCTTGGAAAATTGTCAATTGTTTTAAGGGCATATCTTTACGGGATAATTATTTAATAAACCAAGATTTGGACCTGGCTAATGCTTTCATTGATAGCTTGGTCCCTGCCCATGTTCCAGAAGTAAACGAGTTAATATGTCCTGTTTCCGAAGGAGCTGATGCTAGGATGACTGCTTCTTTTAGTATGAAAGAGTTGGAAATAGCTTTGGCTAGCAAGAATAAGGATACTGCTCCTGGGTTGGATGGTATCTCATATTCGATGATAAGAAATTTGCCTCTTAGTGCTTTACAGACGCTGTTGGACTCATATAATGAAATTTGGAAATCAGAAGGCTTTTCTATTCCACGTAATTGGAAAAACCACGTTGTCGTCCCTCTGTTAAAACCGGATTGTGACAAAAATGTTGCTGAATCATACAGGCCTATTGCAAAGATTTCATGTTTCGCCAAAGCTATGAATACTATGGTTAAGAACCGATTAGAGTGGTTTGTGGAGCATTTCTCCTTGCTTCCTCAGACACAGTTTGGGTTTAGGAAAGGTCTTGGCTGCTACGATCATGTTTTAACGTTTGTCTCTGATGTTCAGATCGCTCTTACTAGAGGTGAAACGCTAATTGCAGCATTTCTGGATTTGTCTAAGACTTATGATAATGTACTTGTTCCTACACTCATTTCTAAAATGTTAGCCATGAATATTCCGAGGGTTTTCATAAAATATTGTTTCTATTGGCTAACGGAAAGAACAATTACAATTCAGTTTAAGGACGTGGAGTTGCGAAGAACTACTTTCAAAGGTTTACCACAGGGAAGTGTACTTAGCCCTCTTCTTTTTTCTTTATATGTTGCTGACGTCAACAAAAGTCTGGTAAGTGGTGTACTGTCATTGCAATACGCAGATGATTTTCTCGTTTATTCATCTGCAAAATCCGTCGTATTAGCGGAACGTAAGTTGCAAGCCAGTTTAAAGAACTTAGCAGAAACCTTAAAATTACAGTCAGGACTTTTATTCAACCCCAGAAAATGCAAACTTTTGGTGTTTACGAGGCGGAGAGGGCCAATTGACTGCTGTTGCAGAATATTTGATGAAATAATTCATTGTGTAGACTGTCATAAAATTCTTGGTGTATGGATTGATACGAAGCTTAAATTTCATAAGCATATTGACAAGACTGTTGTGAAATGTACAAAAGAATTGGATGTTTTAAAATGTCTTGCTTTTGGAACAAAAGGAGCCCACCCGAAATTTCTTTTAAAAATATACACAGCTTTAATACGTCCTAAATTGGAATACTGCAGTTTTCTTTTTGGCCAATTAAATAGAAAGTATGAAAACAAGTTGAATGTCATACAAAACAGTGCTCTAAGATTCTGTATTGGTGCTTTGAAAACTACCCCTATCGAAGTTTTGCATGCTGAAACAGCTATTGTTCCACTGCATATCCGGAGGCAAGAATTGACTGACAAGTTGGCTCTAAAAATTCACTCTGATGTAACTCACCCTGGATTTTTAAGGCTACAAGAATTGAGCATGCTCACCCACCAGCACCCTTTTTGGCAGAAGAAACCTGTACCAATGATTGTACAAGCTTTCGACCAAATTAAGAAGTATATTCCCGAGATTGTGGATGAGTGTGGTGACATTGTGGATAATGTTAATCCCAATTTTGTTTTCAACACGCCTCTATGCATGTCGAATCCAAACATTACATTCAATACAAAAGTTATTCCAAGTCTTAATACTAGTAAAAAATTGGTAAACAACGCTGTATTATTACAATTCGCATTAGATGTGCTGCATAATGAACTGAAAGACTTTAGGTTGATATACACAGATGGTTCCAAAGTTGGGTCAAACGTAGGGGTTGGTATATATGATCCTGATAACAATGTGGAAATTAAAATTAAAATTCACCCAATATCAACAACAGTTACTGCGGAGTTGTTTGGAATATTTAAGTCGTTAGAGTACAGTACACGATTGTCAGATGATAAAATTGCCATAGTCACAGATTCCCTCGTTTCTATTCAAGTTATCGAGAATTATTTTTTTGAAAAAATCAGTGATAAGTTGGGTTTATCTATTGTACAGTGTGTTTTGAACAGCGAAAAAGAAATTGTGTTGCAATGGGTTCCTGGACATGTGGGGGTCCCTGGCAACGAAAAGGCTGATTACTTGGCAAAATTGGCAGGACAAAATGATAACCAGTGTGATGAAAATTCTTATCCTTTAAGAAATTCTGATGTTTGGCTCGATTTAAGGAAAAGCACTAGAAGAAGAGCGAATGCTTACTTTTCTAGCGCTACTAAAGGAAATTGGTACAAAGAAATAAATTCTAAATTCTCAGTTCGTCCTTGGTTTGAATTATCAACATTTCGAAGATATCATATATCTTTAATTTGTAGACTTCGATTTGGGCATTGTTTAGTGGGAGAGCGGTTGTATATGCTGAGAAGGGTTGACTCTCCTATGTGTGCCCATTGCAGTGGAGAGAGCATTGAATCTGTGGATCACATCATAAAAGAATGTCCCGCATACAGCGACGCAAGGAGTTCTTTGTACAAAGACCTGATGACCGCCGGAATTGTTGTACCTCCTGATATCAAGTTCATTTTGAAAGAGGAAAATATGGTGTCTTGGCCTCTACTAGTTAAATTTTTTCAAGAAGTTGGCAAACGTGTCTGATTTTTTATATATATAATATTTTCTGTATTTGTATGACTGTGTGAACAAAATTTAATGGAATTATTATTAGGGCTTCATGTATTTGTTTTACAAAGCCTCAAATAAAAAGAATAAAAAAAAAGATCTAATCTTGTTTTGATTTTTCGTTGTTTGTAAACAAATAAGTTAGTCATGACAGATTTAAAACTCCGTCAACTGACAGTAGCACACATCTGTTTTCTTACATCATAACATAACACATCAGCCGTAACGAATTTCAGTCGTTTGGCCTTCTCTTATTATTCTAGGAGGTATTGGTTCGCTCCGCTCACTCGTAGCTCACTCGAAGGTTTGCTGCACATTGGTATGATTTTCCTAAAACCACAGGTTAAAGATGTAACACATTGGTTTATTTTATCTACAGTTATCAGCTGATTTTTGTTCAATTAAAAAATTTCCATAAGGATAACATGGGATCTTTGAAGGGCTCTAGCGCGAAAACCGGATTTTTCCCAGCTATGGGACCAGCTCCAATCGATTTCTGGTGGCCAAAACCCCCATATTCCAAAATTTGAAGGAAATCGTCGGAGCCGTTTTTGAGATAATTGTGCAAGCAAGCAAGCAAGCAAACAAGCAAACATTGCTCGTACAAGAGAAGAGTATAGGATTGAGCCGCCATTTTCCAACTAACCTTTCTAAATAATTCGAAATCTAGCTCTGCTCTGCTGTCTTCGTGTTGTGATAGTTATCTAGAGTTATTTTATAGTGAACATAATATAGTTTGTTTATGTTATTAGTTGTTCGTAATTATTGGTTCTTCAATTTAATTTCGTCGTGACCTTCAGTTTTATTGTGTACTGTCTGTGCCGACACTGCCGCCCAAACCCAAACTCAAATAGTGAAATTGTTAATACAAAGTTTTAAATATTAGTTTTACTTAAATTTGCTAGCTTTCTTTTTTTAAATTGTGACACAATCCATCCAGTCTACTACTACTGGCCATTGATGAAGAAGGAGGCTCCTAGGCTTTGAAGTAATGTAAGTACTCCATTCACTCTAAGATAAGTTAGGTAAGTTACCGTACCAAATTTGCTGAAGTCTTAGGGCTTAGGCCTTCTTGTTTCTGTGAGTACTTAAAATTTTACATTTAGGGCTAACACAAATTTTTACAATAATTCTGAAACATAAATACTAAACTTCAATAGGCCTACCTTAACTTTGAAAGTTGAATTTTCAGTCTTAATTACATTTAGGCCTAACAAAAATGTAGCCAACACCATCTAGATTGGGTATTTTAACCTACAAGAATATGCACATTATACCTATAAGTTAGGCCTGGATTCTAATTTACAGATTATCTTTGTCTTGGATATAGGTCATGAGTAGACCTAGCCTTGCCACAATTCAGACTTAAATCGGGAGGACCAGGGTGTCCTGTAAACTATTGTAACTCCCCCCCCCCTCCCATTCTCAACATACAGAAGAGATAGATTTTCATATTTCCAGGACTAAATGGTGAATTCAAGCAGAATAGTAGGATTTATAATGGAAACTAATTGGCAGAAATTTTGAGTTAGGTCTACCATAGGTAGGCTATATTTGGATAAGCCGAGTTAAAAGAAATTGAAAATTCTAACCTAGTAAAACTTAATTGAAAACTCAAGTTTGTGGGCTACACTTCCGCAGACTACCCGTGGAACTATTGAATGAAAATTATCGATCTACTCGAATTTCAATATATCGACTGAAAACTATGTTCAATTTAATCTACCGTATCTCTAATACATGAATTAAAATATCGGGTAGGCCTACTGAAAAGATCCAATAACATCTGTCAACACTCAAAACCTTTGAATCGTCATGGAGTGTCACAAAAAATCATTGAAAACAGAGCTAAAATAAGTAGGCCCTAACTTAATGTAACATATCCGACAATCTAGGCCTAGCTGATTACCTCTATAAAAGAAACGTTTACATGTCGGGAGCTGATCCATTTTTGCATTTTTTTAAATGCCACAAAAAGCGTTTATCCCAGTAATTGAAAAAGAAGGATGTTTGCATTCATATGATGTTGAAGGTTGGATATTTTGTTAATGCCTTTTTGTTACAATTTTGATTGTATAGATTATGTTGAACCTAATCATGTTTGATGTTTATAATTTTTAATTACCGGTAACTTAGTTACCAAAATCATTGCTAAAAAGATACGATACAGTAATTTATCGTTTGAATACGACTGATATATCGATTGAATCGATCGATAATTTTCACTCAATAGTTCCACTAGGCTTCTGGGGAAGTGCAGCTGGTTTGTGGTTACAGCGATCCAAGCGTTAAAGGGATTATTTCTGTTTGGATTTTTATTTCTCTTTAATTGTGACAGAATGGCCAGTTGGTAACAGATTATCGGCTAAGCATTTTTGAAGACCCGTCTTCTCATCCTGAAATTAAGAAATGTAAGTTAATATGTCAGGCTACTTTAGTGTAAAGTGATGCTATCATGGTGCACTTTTGAAAAACTTACTTGTAATTTGTTTCCAGTTTAGTAAAAATTACTTCAGCTTCCGTGGATACATTTATAGCCACCAGCACTGTGATAATGACTTTACACTTCAGAGCTCTAATTACCGGTATATGAAAAGTTTATCTTAGTGTTGACCGGGTTAGAGGGAATTGAGGGAATTATGAAAAATGCCTATTTAGAAACTAACATTTCAGAAATTTTATTATGAACCAATTTGCAACCAGTTTTTTGGTCTTTTCTTAATACATTAAGTTATTAAAATTTGGTAACAATTTTCAAATTAAAAAAAACTTTTTTCTATTGGTTTGAAAAACTCTTACAATTTCTATGTATAGGCCTATAAATTGACCACTCTGCAAAAAAAATTAGCCTGGTTAAAAAATTCAAATTTAGTTTTTTTTAGGAAAGACATTACATCTAGGAAAGTGCTCTAAGCCTGAGAGGCTAACTTATACTTTGTAAAAGGAAAAATTTCTATAATCTGTATAATTCTATATCTGCAAGCATGTTTCGTTTCCTCCTTTTTTCTCAACTTGTGTGCATTGTAGGAAAAAATCTGCGCATACCAAAAAAATTGATTAATAATAGGCAAGCATTTTTCGTTTCCTTCTTTTTTCTCAGCTAATGTGCATCATAGGAAAAATCCGCGCATACCGAAAAAAAATCTATTAACTGTATATTAATATGCAAGCATGTTTTGATCCTTTTTCTCAGCTCGTGTGCATGGTAGGAAAAATCCGCGCATACCGTTAGAAAGGTATCCTGTAGATGAGCAGAATCCCATTCTAATTCGCATTGAACTCCAGGGCTATGCTCCACTGGCTTTCAAAGTTCCAATGTTAATTTATAGAGAAAGGATAATTGATTGAATTATTGGAAAGCTGTTGTAAAGACAACTGATAGAAAAACAGGAAGAACAGATGTTTCAGTTTTAAATGTTTTTAAACTTCTTGGGTTCTTCCAAATCAATCGAAATTTAGGTCGAATTTCGATCAGGAGGCGAAGATAAAATTTGTTGAAGTTTGGTAACTCAACTGAAAACAACCCCGCACGTGATCTTTCAATAACTTTAGTTGGGAAAATAATAATAATTTTGAATGTGTTTATGTCAACTTAAAGAATTAAATGCTGATAATTTAAAATTTAGTTTTGCAATTGAGGAATTATTTTTATAAAATCAAATAAAATTCACGTGTCTTATGTTCATCACCCGATCCTCCTCCATCACAAACAACTCTCTAATTTGTCTAAACAATTTTTGTCATAAATAAATCATGGGAATCAATAAAAAGTTAAATTTAATTAGCCTAGCTTGAATTCCCTGAAAATATAAATTAAAATTTGGAAATTGTTGCTAACTTTAACCTAATTATTATTTTGCTCTTCCCAACCTATTTATTAATTTTATCATGGTTAGGTTATCAATGAAACTTTTGGTTGGAATACTTATGGCTTTTTTTCTATATGCCTACTTAATATTTTGTTCACAGATAGGGCCTAATTGCCTTATACGGAAATTCAGGCATAGCTGAGGAGAAGCCAGATCAGAGAAGCAGTGAGTGACAGGCTTATGCGGGCAAAGTTCAGGAAGATTCAAAGGTAGAAATTTTTCTTTATATCTTGAATGCTAAGCAATACAAAATTTAATTTGCTAGAGAAACCTAACACTTTATTTATTGGAAATGGTGGCACGGTTATAGATTGTGATAGAAATGTGAGTTAGGGGTATAAATCAATCATACTAAGCAGTGTAACAAGGGCCGGCGCTAGCACTTTTGCCGCCATAGGCCGAGGTTACATTTGCCGCCCCTTCCTACCCGACTCGTACCCTCATTAAAAATGGACGATAATTTACATTTGATGTCAAATTGTAATAACACATCGCTTTGCGTGAGATAATATTATTTTCACTATAGGCCTATTCTATTTTTCACGCTCAGAGTTGCTTCGGTGAGTCAACACTGAAATTGAAAGACTATGCGAGGAGAAAGGGCTTGACGGACTGGAGTGGCACAGTGCGTTTGCCGCTGCAAATAGCATGCAGCCTGCTTGGGAACCGACCCACGGGATAGCCACAAACGCCCAGAAAAACAAAATACCTTATACTTTCATGAAGACTGGACCCTCACTATAAATCTTTTCGCCAAACACACAAGTAAAGAAAAGAACATTAAAAACATTCGCAAATTTCACACGATGTTCAGATGTTATCACTGTCGCATCAGCGAGTAAATTGTGTGGGAAATCCCTCAAGTGTGGGAACAAAAAGTTTTGTAGGGGCGGCCAAATTCCAATTTAGCATTGACTATATACAATAAAGTAAATATACTTCTCATCCAATGCATTTTGTTTGATACCAACCGGTACAGAAATTTGGAAGGTTCGTGTACATCTTCATACATAGTTAAAACTGCATCTATTTACTTTTTAATCAGATTTAATCAGAGCACGCTCTGTTACCATCCTGGACTGGATCCGATTTTTCCAGTTCCGGATTTTGCCTGCCTAATGCATCAGTGTTCGCTGTCTGCCTTTCAAAGTGTGGGGAAGCCCTACCATCATGGCCATGTCAAACATTAAAAGGTTCTCTTTAAAAATCCTCTTTAAAACATTTATTTTTAACTTTGCTTTAATTATCTTTGTCGCAGTTAATACATATGAACAAAGGTTATTACATTTAAAACAAATTTCATCCTAAAGGAGATGCTCTGCTTCGGTCAGAGTTACGTATCTGATTAATTTCTCTGATGAAGGCCTAAGTAAGTAGCCTAGCTGATTGGTGCAGTGAAAACTAAAAAAAATATTTGATTAATAAAAAATTGTACTGCTTTTAAGAGTTACAGTGTTTTCATTGCATGTTTTCATTGCAGTGTTTTCATGCATGTTAAAAATAACGTTTCATTGTTATTTTTATTGAATTATATTTTAGTTTAATTTATGATTCAATTCAATGCATATCTTGTATACTTCATGAATAAATTTATTTTCAATTCAATATAACGAACACAATTAAAAAAATAAAAACAGATGTAAATAAAAAAAGGAAATTTTACGATGTTAAAAAACTTTTCAAGGAAAAGTAGCCTAATTTAGTTAATAGAAACAAAACAAACTGGAACAAAATTTCTAAAAGCCTTAACATCATACTATACATTTCTTTTGTATTAAAAAATACTAACTTCAGTAATGTAATACTATATAAAAATTACTATTTTTAGTGTTTGTGTCAGTTTTACTTATGAACACATAAAAATTATGAACTGGAGACTTTTTATATCTTTTCAAACCTAATTACAGTATTAACAACTTTAATCACCAGTGCAACCTTGGGGCATTGCCCTACAGTTCGTCCAAGTAGCCTAAGTACTGTACATGAAAATTTTCAAGGTATATGCACCAGCGAAGCTGGTGTGTGGTTGACTCCTGTGTGCTGTCTCCTGATTGGTGCAGATGATCTATGTTGTATTAAAACATTGTACAATTTTTACAGATGTTTGCTTGCGAAAATTCCAGCATGCGGAGGGAAGCCAGATCCGGGAGTCTGTGTGAAACTGGCTCATGCATCCAAAATTTTGGAGAATTGAAGGTAGAGTACTTTATTCTGTACATTAAAGTCATAGGAAAAATCTTATGTATATTGCGAGCACAAATACTCTTTGTTGCTCTCAAAGTGTTTGGTCGGTTTCAGCTAATGCTTGTAAGGCCATCTATAATTATTCTTGAGCGACAATGACGTACTATGAACTCTTAATATACAAATAGCTATTACATCAGCTGTTTGAAAACTCAATTCAGAAAGTTTTATTACAGGGTGTCCACATTCTGCAAAGTCAGGGAAACAAATTGTGGTCAGGGTAATAGGCCAAAAAATCTGGCAAGTCAGGGAAATCCTATCTAATTATGGCATTGAATGGGAGTTTTTAATGCTTCAGCCGGCCGTTACCCCGACTATTGTTGCATTTTTCAATTTCACAAATTAATGTTCAAATGAAAAATTATGTTTTATAAATTTTCAATTTATTGTTGTAATTTTTGTATAGAATATTTTTATTCGTTTATCTTTTTCTTATTTTTCTTTTGATTAGTCATCAGCTGTACAATGGCTGCTACATAAGTAAATTTAAGAAATTGTGGCTTGATGCCAACATATTAGATGCAACTTTTGCTTATTAAAGTGTGTCGCGAGTCATTCAAACTCGGTAAGATGAGTTATGCAAGCTCCTGTATCACAGGACCTAATCATTTAAAATTCATGCCGGCTAAAAATCGCCTGCCAGCAATATCCATTTTCTCCAAGAAAAAATGTCAATACCAACATCATGAGAAAATGTATATCGTTCACCCCGCGTACGGTTACTTCAATTACACCAGATGCAAGAAATTAGAATCAAGAAACTTGTTTCGAACACCACACTTTTGAAGAATTAACTTTTTGCAATTTGTTACTACATTTATTTAGGATTTTCTGTATTTAAATTGCCTAAGCAGAAATATTTTTTTGGTGAATATGTAGTATTATAATTTTCAGTAAAGTCTGTGCGTCAGGGAAACCAATGGTAAATGGTCAGTGAAAGTCAGGGAAATGAATAAAAATTTTCTGTGAACCACGTTGGAAAATTCTTTATTATACCACATTCAAAATAAATGAGCGGTCAAAACGCAGATTTTAAGTCTCCATTTTTTCCCGTTCCTTACATGCCAAGAATCCAACTGATCAAAATCCCTGAGACATTAGATGCTTAATTTCTTATGTCACTTTAAGCCATTGTTTTGCTTTTTCGTATACAAATATTCCAATTTAGACTTTTGAGATCATTTAAATGTAACAAGAATCCCTTCCAATGGCAAGTAGGGGACGTAACACGATCATCTGTGCTAGTTTCTACTCTGAATTTTAAGGGGAAATTAAAATGTCATCTGATTGAGAAGAAAATCTGAGAATTCAGGAAGGTATTGAGGGAATTTTCCTTGTGGTGAGAAATAAAATTCTGTCTTTCGACCGCACATTTATTTTGGACAAGATAATTGTAAGGGATCAAAGTGGAAAACCATTAATAGAAAGCCTACTCGCATGACTTTATGGTAACTTAAAGATGGTGCTTTAAGACAGTACAACTTACATATTTTTCATTTACTATTAGGCCTAATTAACCTCGATTTAGGCCTAGTTGAACCTCGATAGTTCGACTTTTCCATAGTTCAACACTTTTAAGTCCACAAATAGTCGAACTATTAAGGTTCTACTGTATAATAAATATCATATTTTTAAAGTTTTTTCTATTACTTGTAATTTTTTCATAATACCAAAAAATTAAACTTGTTACAATCATTATTATTACTATATTAAATAATGACAATTCATGTACGGTATCATGCTTTTTTTGTATTTTATCAACACTTTAAAGGTTTTATTCAATTACCGTTATTTTTTATCTGTAGGTAAGCTTCGTGAGGGCACTTCCTTGTTTTAAAATTAATGCCCGACAGAGGGTTAAAGTTAATTTATAGTTTTGTTAAGTGCTTAAAGACACTTTAAAATAAGAGTGTGTAAATTACTGGTCAAGTAAAAATATACTTTTAGACTAACCATCTCTTTTGTATTGTTTTCCCAGGGAAAATAGGAAGAAATCTTTTCCCGCAGAAGAACCAGGGGCTGCACTAGGTGATCGTGGCTATTGATGGAATGATGACTAAATGAAACAGTGTTGCTTTTTGTACATTTTTCTAAATATATTGTCTAATTATTACTCAACACAGTTTTTTACTTTTTTTCCTTTCTTTGACGTATGTATGTAGATTATGCATCTTTGATATGCATGTAGATTATTTTACATACAACAGTATTATTGTTGAGGTTTATCTGCATACTAACAATTTATGCTGCATTAAGTGTAATGTTGATGCTCTATAGATTTTGTTCTCTTGTTAAATTTAATTATATTTTAGTAAGAAAGGAGTTAATGTTTTTCATATGCAACATTGTTTTTTACTACAAAAAAAATTGTTTTTTGTTTTTTTACTAGCTGAATTTTACAGAAATTTAACTTGCTGTTTTCTTTGATGAAAATTTATGTTTTAAAGATTTAAATGACAGTGTATTTTTTTATTTTTATCATCAGGAGGTGTTTTTGTTTACAGTGAGTTTCTTCATTATTTTTAAATTTGTTGTTGTTAATTTTTGTAATTACTTTTTATCTGTCGGCTTAGTTATTATAGCTTAAAAATTAAAATACCTTAAATCTTAATTTATTAAGATTTAAATCTTAAAAGTACCTAATTAAATCTTGATTATTATTTTTTGTTTGTTTGAAAACGTACAGCTAAATAGGCCTAGTATTAAAAGAATTTTATCTCTTATTGTGGCTTTTTAACATTTGTATTTTTTAACAATACAATTGGATGGATATTAATGGGCTTTAGATTAATTCCATACTAAATATAATATGCAATTTTAAACAACTTCATCTGCTTGTTGCTAATATATTGACTGTATGAAGCATTTTTAAAATTTCATTCTGGTTAGTAGGCTATGAGTGTTTAATGAATTTAGTGCAATATTTGTATGGGATTTTAAAGCATCTTCAATACATCTAATTTAAATTTATCATGCGTAATAATCTATTTTGGTATGATGACAAGTTTCTTCCTTTGATTTCTTAATTTGTGGCAATTTTTTATTTTTCAAGCCTATAGCCGCATTCACGGTGGATGAACAGTGTTCTGCCCAACATTTGTTTGTTGGTATTTATCTCTAATACAAAACATATAGTAGGTGATTGTTCTTTAGAAATGTTTGTTGATTTTTAGCGAATTTCCCTATAGGGAATACGCTATTACGGTAGTAGTCATGGTAAGACCTAAGCCCGGGACCATGATACTTTTTCATTTTGAGGTCCCCAGAAGCCAAAAACACCGTTCGTTCATTTTCATATATATGTGTATATATATATATATATATCTATATATATGTGTGTCCGTGGTACTGATAACTTTTGACAGCGACCTTCGATTTTGATGAAATTTGGTATAAAGGTGTAAGACCAGGTCTATTTTCGTGAGTTCGCGAACCAGCGTGATCGGGTTATGGGAACGGGGTTTTATGGGGTTTCAAAGGGGTCAAAAATGGGTTTTCGGCATTTTTGGACCTCATTTTTCAAAATTTATCAATTTTAACTAAAACCATTTAAAAGAGCTCAAAAAAATGAACAATTTGGTATTTTGAATTTTTATCTTAGCATAACTGGTTACGGGAAAAATCCAAAAATATGTTTTCCATGTTATTCTTATGGGAAATCAAGAAAACCCTATACCTTGCTTATTTATTGACATAACTTAATCAAATTTGTTATGTACATTATCTAGATAGGGTTTAACTTATACTTGCTTTCAAAACCCATATGGCGGCAAACCTACATACTCACCCCCATGGGGTTTATGGGGAAAATACAAAATTGCCATAGCTTGATACAATTTTGTGTTTAAATTCACCAATAATTGATTAACTTAGATTTTCTAACAACACCCCATGGCAGCAAACCTACATACTCAATCCTATGGTGTTTTTATGGGGAAAGTAAATAATCTGAAATTCCATTGGAAATTCGCTGAGTACGCAGGTCTGCTGCGACGGGGGTATTTTGTGTTCGCTGAACAATTTTGCCACGAATAATTGGCTAGTGCAGATAAAACTTATTATTATCATAAAAACACATTTTTGGGACACTTTATAACTAAAATATGTTTGAATAATTAAGTGCAGGTAAACTAATGTTAATGTGATTAATATCGCAATGAATTTTGTGAGACCTTCAGAGGTGTGTTTAACGTAAGTTTGAGGGCAAGGTTGGGACAACAATACCCATTACAGCATATACAAACTTTTCCAACAAGCTTGTACCACCCTCGGTTAAAGGTTACTCAAAGTTTATTTAATGTTGCCTCAGCATTACAAAGCAACATTAAATAAACTTTTATTTATAAGCTTGTGGCGAACTTTACATAGAAACTATACACAAAACTTATATTCAAGCTTGTCACGCCCTTACATGTAAGGGTGTGACAAGCTTGTGTTAAGCTCAATTTTTGTCAAGTACAACCTTGGCGTAAAGTTAATCTAAGCTTGTTATGAGCTTACATGCTTGCCGCTGACAATGTTACGACAAGCTTAAAGCTTGTCAGTGACAACATTGCTCCAAGCTTGTCACAACACTAAAATGCTATCTGGGAATGTACAGTTTAAGGAATTTACACTTACACTTAACTCTTTTACTCATTTAGATACGTCTTTCACAATTTAAACGTTCACATTTCTAAATTTTATTATTTAACTAAGTCTTTTCAATAATATTTTTTCATAGTTTTTCTTCATTCTTCTTTCCTCCTTCTTCTTTCTTCCTCTTCTTCATTCTTCTAGCTTCTTTCTTCAATTAAGTTTTTGGGCTTATCCTTTTTTGTTTATGTTTATTTAGTTTAGTTTTTAATTTTTAATCTTATTCTTCCTTCCCTTAACTTTTTGATGTCTCCTTCCACGCCTTCGAGGTCTCGTTTGTTATGATTTTTTTCAGTTTGGGCGGCTTAAAGTGGATACCGAGAACAGAAAAGACACGGCGAAAGAGTGTGTAACATTGTTATTGTTTATATCAGATTATTATATGAACATAATTATTATTTATGAATAAATTTATTATTATGTTGTTAGGTTATAAATTATCGATAGATATTGGTTTTTACAATGTTGTATTTAAGTTTAATTCTATTTCGCCTACCAATTGATGGGAAATAATCAGCATCACTACAGCAGCCCAGATGCTTGGGATGCTTCATATTTATTATTTAATAACATGAGTTAATTTAATTTTTTATTGTATATTTAATATTTCAGAGTTTATTTTGCTTACTTATTGTGTTGAGACCTGCAGCTCATTCAGCCCGGTTGCTTGGATGCTTCAGATCCCACAGAATATTTATATATTTTAATTTTATTATTCAATAATATTAACTTAAAACATTTTTATAAGATAGAGAAATAGATATAGAGATAGAGAAATTAGTATGTAAATTCAATGTATGTATATATATATATATATATATATATATATATATATAACAACAGCACTGTTAAACAACTTTATAACAAACAGAAGCTCAATTACAGAAAGGCAATTGCCACAGCCAAATCAAATTTTGTCAAAAATAAAATAATAACTTCCAACAACCCAAATAAAACATCTTGGCAGTTTGTCAACTCCCTTAGAAATAAATCCAATAATTCACCCAAAAATATAACTTTAGAATTAAATGATGCAGTTGTAAGTAATCCAGACATTGTTTGCAATATTTTTAACGACTTTTTTTCTGATGTTCCTCAGTGTGACTCTTTTTCAAATAGCAACAACTCTTTTTGTAATAGTAATAATCAAACCAACTTTGAACTCACTCAATTTTCACTAGTTAACAAAGCATCACTAATCAAAATAGTAACTTCGCTCCCAAACAAAAAGTCAACTGGCCATGATGGCATCTCAATTGATTTAGTTAAAAAGTGCTATCCTGAGTTGATTGATCCTTTAATGGTTTTGATTAATAATTCCGTAGAGAAGGGCATGTTTCCTGATGCAGCAAAGTTGGCTCTAATCAAGCCAATTTTTAAAAAAGACAATCCACGTTCGCCTGGGAACTACCGCCCAATCTCGCTCCTACCATCCATCTCGAAGATCCTCGAAAGAGTGGTATGCGATTCTTTAGTCAATTACCTCAGCAACCACTCAATTCTTTTTAAAAATCAATTTGGATATCAGAAACAGAAATCCACCAAGTTAGCTTTGGTTAGTTTCATCAATTCCTGTATCGACTCCTTGGACGGCGGTGGGACAGCTATGGGCTGCTTCATCGACCTGTCCAAGGCGTTCGATTGCGTCTCTCACCCAGTTCTTCTAAATAAATTAACCGCAATTGGTATTAAAGGCAAAGCACTCAGCTGGATTAGTTCATACCTCTCAAATAGATCCCACAAAACCAAAATAGACTTTCTTGACCAAGATGGCATTAGAAAATCTTCTTACTCAAACTCAAAAGCTGTATCATTTGGAGTTCCGCAAGGATCAATATTAGGGCCTATTCTCTTCCTCTTATATATCAACGACATCTCTGATTTTCTTCCTGGTAATCTTCTTACAGTCTTCGCCGACGACACGTCTCTGCTAACTTCTCATAAAAATCTCAGCTGTCTAGAGCAAGAAACCTTTTTCAATTTGAACATTCTCTCACAATACTTCTCAGGTATCAATCTTCACATCAACCCCAAAAAAACACAGTTTATACATTTTATGACAGATCAGAAAAGAAAACGTTTGAACAATGCAGGCACCACTCTTCCGTCTGTTGTACTCGATGACACGATCATTGAGGAAGCTCATTTTGTGGATTATCTGGGGGTGAGATTGGACGGTGGTCTCAGGTGGAACGAACATGTGGATAAACTTGCAAAGCAGCTTCAAACATTTTTGTTTTAAAAAATATTTCTTCTTTGAATAATATTTCATTATCCAAACTAGTATATTTTGGCTTGATTGAGAGTCTGATTAGGTATTCTGTAATCCTTTGGGGCTCTTCCAGTAAATGTAACTTAAATAGAATTTTTGTCCTTCAGAAGAGAGCTATAAGATGTATCTTAAGACTTAAGCCAACTGACTCTTGTTTTGATCACTTTAAAGAACTTCAAATTCTAACAGTACCCAGTATTTATATGTTTGAAGTTATTAGTTATATTAAAGAAAACAACCTTGTTACAGCTCACCAGCATTCTCACAACACTAGAAATAGAAATATCAACCCGTCTGTGCCTCACAATTTAAAGCTTTTTGAAAATAAACCAGATTGGTCTAAAATTGGCCTAAAATTTTTCAGTCAACTTCCACCACAAATTGCCCAGATTAGTAACTTAAAAAGATTTAAATATGAGCTCAAAAAATACCTCATCGATAAATGCTTTTACCAACTTCCATCTTACCTGACCTGACCCAAACCGTTGATATGACCTTCTCACACCCCTCCCCCCCCCCCCCCACATATGCCTCTGCCTACCATGACAGCATCTGGAAGATGTGCCTCAAAAACTCAAGACTGGTCCTATGCCGAATATGGTCAATCAGGACGACGTGGGATATGTATGTATATGTAACACAAAAAAATATTTTAAAACCGGGATCAATTCAAGTAGGTGCATTATAAATACGGTAGGTGCATTTTGAATACGGTAATATTTTCATAAACACATTTATTAATCGGACAGGCATTATTAATATATAGTAATTATTATAATTAATACGATTTACATTTTGAGATTTATTTTAGGACTTAAGATAAATAAATACATCTTAAACATTTCTATAAAGAAAATACTTCAGCAGTCAGATAGATGATGAAAGGCAAAATATAGACGATTCCCCGATCGGCAGATTGTGGTGAAGACGCCGGATGTAAGATGTAAGAATGTAAGATGTAAGTCATGGTCAGATTTAATTTTGCAAACGATTTGTAAATTTTTCAAGCAATTAATTGTACTAATACATTAGATTGCCGTGTATTTCAGTGAGCTAGAGTATTAAACAGTAGTACCAGTACCATTGTCAATGCCAGTACGGTATTTAATAGAGTAGAGTAGAGCTAGAGTATTTATTTAATACTCTTACTCTAGCTCACTGGTGTATTTGTTGCGCCATAGAATGTATTTGGAGGCCTATGGTTGCACCATGGGTAATCATTTTGTAGACACCATGATGTAGACATTTTGAACCATAGACACTGTTCTGGAACGTTGAGTCATCAAGATCTGCAAGTCACATGACCATTCTCTGTGCGGCTCGCCACGGCCCTATAAATAGTAGTCAGCCGTTTTCCTCCTCAGTCTTCGTCTTCAGTTCCCTTTGACGTTTCGTTCCACTGTTGTTGCCGTCTGTTGAGTGTCAAGTGCGCTGTTTATTCTTTTGTGGTCGATATTATTAGTCTCGAATTCGAAACTACCTTTGATTTGGTAAGTAAGAGGTCTTTAAATTTATTATTTTTCAAGGAAAAAAGCTTGTCCTCTCTGGTTTTTATGTTAATTAAGTGGAAACTTTGGTTGCACGACGCAATTTCTCCAGAGGTCCAGTGGGCCAGTCGTTTTATTTTGATTTCTGGTACCTTCAAGTGTTAAGTTAACTTATAGGTAACGAGGAAGATTACCATGGTATCATTACTTAGAAATATTTAAGACATATAGTTCCATCTTATGTAGCCTACATTCATTTTAAAGGAGTGATGCAACACTGATGCTTAGTCATTTTAGTCAGTAGCCTGTAGGCTTGAAACTACAATAATAAATGTTGTATTTTTACTTTTTTGGTTGTAAAAAAAATACCAAAAAGTTTTTAAAAAAATAAACAATCTCTAAAATGAAGTGAATGAACTAAATTTAATCCTAGTCTCAGTCCTGGCCTTCTACTGGACAAGTAGAAGTTTGTTAATGCCTTTTCATAGGCCTATCTACGTTACAGGCCTAATTTTTCACCGAACTTTGGGGAAACTTTGTTATACGACTCCACCGTTATTATTGATGTGGAAATGTCGATATTGCGATTGTTAGATAGTTGTAATCCTTTGAGTTAAGATAATCGTAATACAACCATATGGTGGGCCTAATTTATTTATACTATTCTCATAATAATAATCTAACCTAACAATTTAACCGTGAAAATCCATCATTTTTATTGACAGCGATGTTCTACAACAAAATCAATGGTGTTCAGAAATATTTAAAATGCATAGGCCTATTGTCCCTCATTACAATGGCTAAAATACCTTTCTGATGGGTACAGTTTTCATATAGCGCCTACATTACTACCGAATGAAAATATCGATCGTATTGATCGTATCGCATCGGATGAAATATCAATAGGCCTAACTTACGTCACATCGGATGAAATATCGATATATCGCATCGGATTAAATATCGAATGAAATATTTAAACATATGTTTTTTGAGAATTGTTTATATTTATTTACTAAATATTATTGTTTGTTTATTTAACATTTTTCAAACCAAGATTTTACTAGGTGATTTCATACTCAGTACTGTATTGTTAGTTTAGTTATTTTGATTAGCCTGATGAGTTTCAGAGAACTTTTTACTAACAAATTTATAATAGAAAGTTAACAATAGATAGTTGGGTCACAGATATGAGCAATGTGATAGATTTTTACAAGATAAGTTAATGAACTGATACGTACCAAATAAAATGATGTGTGAGCAGTCTGGTGCACTGGTGAGGGGATGAAAATGAAAATAGATGTAGTAGTGATAGTGTTCAGTTTTGATGTTAAAAAAGAAAATTCAACCATTATATAACTTACATTGACTAACTTAATACATTCTTTTAGGGATTTAGGTTTAGATTTTGATCAACATAACTAGGCTAGGCCTATTGCACTTTTAGCAACAATACAACAAATTGTGAATTTTGATGTGTAAGTTTTAAACATAGGTACCTCTATGATTAGATTTGTACATATATAGAAATTTCGACCCGATGCGATATATCAATCTTATCGATCGATCCGATGTGATATATCAATCTCATTGATCGATCCGATGCGATATATCGATCGATATTTTCATTCGGTAGAAATGTAGGCGCTATATGAAACTGTACCCCTAGGATAGCCTTTGCCAGTTGTGATTGCTTGTTGCGTTAGCAATTTCTACCCGTTGCAAGATTTTGAAACAGGTTGCATCAGTGACAACATATGATTCTTTGTTATTCATACATTTTTGCTGGAAAAGAAAATTTTGAGCGAAAGTTATAATATAAGGCCTTAATATCCTACTAGCCTGTGACATCGGTATCAATGATTGAAATTTTGATTTTGCGATTGAAATTGTTCGATGAATAACTTACAATTGAATCAACAACGATATTGAGGTTTAATAAATGTAAATTATAAGCCTAATAAAAATGTAATTTAACAATCTAATTAAGCCTCCGTCACTTTCATGGAGAGCTATGTTTATAATAACAAAATCAATGGTTAGGGGAAACATTTAAAGCTTATATTCCCTTAATACAATCGGAGAAAAAATACCTCTCTGATTCGAATTTGGGAGGATTTGAGTGATGCCATTTTAGGTCTAATGAAGTCTGCATCGTCTCACACTTAAAGCCGCGGATGTTTCCCACGGCTGGTTTTGATTAGACACGAGTCAACTATTTTCATATTCAATCAATTTCTGATTCCTGAAGATTCAGATGTCTTCTGAAATATTGTTTTCTGTACTGTTTTCGATAGTGATTTTTATTTGTTAAGTTTGTGGCAGTCCGACCGTCGATATGACACAGAAGTTTGGTCAATAGATGGTTTTCATCACGAATGGGTCCTTATTTATTTGTACATTAAGGACTTTTGTTGACAGCCCATATTTCTACAGGCCAAAATATTCTATTGGTACTATCGTCTTTACTCATAGTTTCATCGCTAGTGACAACTTATCCCCGGTTCAGTCATCATTTCTGCTGCCTGAGCGAATAAATTATGACTTGTTCGGCCTAAGTCGTTAACAAAGCAACTTGAGGTCAGTGCGCTACCCTTTAGAGGTAAATAGACTACAATAGTTCATTTTTTGAACTTTCTGTTTAATAAACCGCCGCTTAATCCGCCATTAAAGGCATGTCAATACATTATTTATCGCTAACACTGGAGAAGAGACTATAAAATACAGATTGTTAATGACTGCCACTACTATCACTCTATGGCAGCGAAAAACTAAAATAGGCCTAGCTAAGAATCACCGTGATTCTTCCATGAGTCATAGGAGTTCTATGATTGAAGTTATACAAGTTATAAAGGCAGTACTACAAAGATGGCTAAATTTTTTCTAAGTACAAGTGATTTATGTCAGTGTAAATCAATTACAGTGGTACCGGTACCTCTATTATCCGTCACCCTTGAGCCCGGGACTATGACGGTTTAGTGAAAAGATGAATAGTTAAACATTAAACAGTTTTAAAAGGTTTTTGGAAGAAATATAAAACCTGGTACAACTGATTAATAATAGGTTACATACCGGTAATTGAACTCATTTGGTCATTGACATGGCATTCAATCAAATGGCATCATACTCTTTTGGCAGTTTCATTCACGATACCTACATTGAAAGTACGATAATGTGTATTTACACATTTACAGATAAAAGAGCGACAGTTAATCCAGGTTCTACTGTTGGCCCCTATTTATTGTTTTATTTGTGATTTATGATAATTTGCCTATTCCTGCAAATGGGGCAAAATACACAGCTGATTTTACAAAGTCTTATGCCAAATTACTTTATTTGTAAAACAAGAACTAATAATACCTATTTAGTTATTGCTAAAATAATTGCTTCCGGTTTGGCCTAAGTACAGACCCTACAACTTTTTTAAGACCACGTGTCTAACCAGATTTTGCCGCTCACGAGTCAGAAATTTTATTTAGTATTTGTTATATTGATTATGGTTTGTTTATTAGGCCTATATGAAAATGGACGTTTTAAAAGCCCATGCTGTTGTTTGTTGGATTCTGACACATGCAATTTTTGGACATCCAGACCAATCACCCTACACATAAATACTAGACGCCAACCTAATAATAAAATGTGCTACGGTACCGTAGCAAAAATTGGCATAATATGGTTTTACACAGTAATATTACTGTTCCCCTAAGGCGGATAGAATGATAGTATCATCATAGCAATTTTGGTCATGACCTTGTTATTCAGAAACATGGAAACAGTAGGTAGGTCTACATTTCCTTTTAGTTAGCCTAGCCAAAATGTAACACATTGAAAGTTTGTTACTAATAACGTGCATTGTGCCAATCGCACAAAGAATAATTATTAACCGTTAGCTAAGTTAATTGTGTAAGATTTACTGAGTTTTTTGTTGCAGGCAGAAGAAACACTAATTTCATTCTAGACATGGCAGAGTCAGTGTCGATAAAGGCCTATTTGAAGCGAGACGGACAGGAAGTGGAAGTGAGAAGATTTGTTGTGGACGGAAGAAACGCAACTAGTTGGACCTATATCCAGGCGAAAATACAGACCATGTTCCCTTCAATTCAACAAAACCAGTTCCAAGTTTTCTGGCAAGGTAATACCAGCATTGTTGAAATAATTTAAGTTTTCTTCCTGCTTGAATTTTTAAACACCTCTGTAACCAACCGCGTGATGCAATCACATCCATTTGAAACCTTAATGCTAGTCCTCGGTGGTGCGATTGTATGTAGCGAAGTTTATTACAAATTATAAAGGTAATTTTAATTCTAATTCCACGTTTAAACTTAAATTTGAGCTAGAAACATGAACAAGTATAGCATTTCTAAACAGTAAAGTATTGACCTTATCAGTTTTCTCTGATGGTGCTAATGGTGGCGGTGGCAAGCAGTTTTATAACTAAAAAAAACAATAGTTTAGTTAGCCTATAAGTGATGCTAAAAAGTTTTTCATTGTTATGAATCGGACGATGTCCGTCCGTCTGTCGCAACTGACTCACATTTCCAAACCAAGATAAATTCATTGAATTAATAAATGTTTCACTAAATACGAGAACACCTTACAAAATAAGCACACATCCAAAAGTAACTTACGCCCGCAAAACTATATTTAAAATAACTAACACTTTGAAATGGCAATAGACAGATTACCGTACTCAAAGTTGAGAGGAAGATAGGAGTTTGGAAAATAGCTTCCAATGAAACCGTTTTTTAAGTTAATGTTACTAGTAACAAGTACTATGAAAAAGAAACAGATTTCATTCGTAGGACATGTAATAAGAACGCCAGAATATATAATTAGTATAAAAATAATAGAGAAGTTATTATGAAGAAGTTATTAGATGGATTACGGAAATCAAGGAGGACATGACTACAGATAACAATGGATGATTTAAAAGAGAAGACAGAAGCACTAAACACTCTTCTTGACAAAAACACTACATTAGTATTACAAACAAACAAACAGAAATGGAGAAGGGTAATTTCAGAGGACAGAGAAAACAGCAAGATCGGAACGAATGAAGTAGTATTAGACTAATAAGAAAAAGAAAAGAACTTAATTCATAAAAGTGATTCATTAAATGAACTTAATTCATTTTAAGGCTGCGGTCTACCCCAACCAAAACAAAAACAACAACAATGCCGAATATGCCGGCCTCGCGGCCGTAGCGCTAGGCGAGTTTGATGGCTGCAGAGGTTTACGGGGATCGTGTTTCAGAATTAACCAATTAAGATAGAGATTGACTCTTAACTTTTTCTAAAAGTACAAAAAAGGATCTCGTCGGCTATCTTTTTAGAATTTTCAAATAAAATTTCTAATTTCAGTTATAATTGTGTAAAATTATCTGTTTTTGAGTTTTATAGATGCAGAGGTTTACGGGGATCGTGTTTTAAAAATAACCAATTAAGATAGAGATTGGCTCTTAACTTTTTCTAAAAGTAGAAAAAAGGATCTAGTCGGCTATCTTTTTAGAATTTTAAAATAAAATTTCTAATTTCAGCTATACCGGTCTAAAATCATCTGTTTTTCTCGATTTTTAACTGAAGTTTTCTATTGGTTTTAATGAACTAATTACAAAATTGTAACAGACGAAAACTAGTACCGTTATTCTTCTTCAATATGACACCTTATTTATAGCTCTAGGCTTCATTTGGCAGAAGATAACACGATTCTAAAAAACCCTTGCATTTGGGTGCGCGCCAGGGGTAGACCGCAGCCTTAAATTAATTGAAACACTTTTGTGGGATTTTTTTGACACATTTTATTTGTTTGAAACTAGACGTTTCACCTGCACTTTGGCCGGTTTCAAACCGTAGTTGATGAAACCGGCCAAAGTGCAGGTGAAACGTCTAGTTTCAAACAAATAAAATGTGTCAAAAAAAATCCCACAAAAGTGTTTCAATTAATTTAAATAAATGACACATGAAAGTTTAATTCATTTTGTTGTACAGTGGTCCAATTTTGCCGTAGAAGCATGACTTAATAATAATAATAATAGTCATAGTCAAATAATAATAATAATAACAACACCTTACAATATTTTTATGATGTAGTTCAACAAATTACACAACTAAGCCTACAGACCTTTTGGAAACACAGCTAGGTCTTTTTGAAAACACTTTTTTATATTTGTTATTATTTTGTTTTGTTTGTTATAAATTTTTCAAAGTAATTTTTTTCTCTCATTTGTTCTATCGTTAGAAATAATAATATTTTCTGGATTAGTCCTGTGTTGCAAGAGGTGGATAATTTTTCTATTACACATTACAGATTCCCAAGTTGGATATTTTAAACAATCAGTTTGTCTGGTTGTGTAATTTTATTTTCTTTGATTGGTTCCATATTGGTAGTTTATTTATAGGCTAGACAAAATCCATGGGTTATTGGTACAAATTGGGTTAGCAATGACAGATAATTTGCGTATACTCACAATATTCAATTAAATAGAAAAATAACAGCAGTTTTTCTTAACATATTATTACACATTTACTTGTTTTAACTAGTAAATTTCAAATCCCATTTTAATCCTGTTACAGACAACGACAAAGACTACATCAGGGTGGATTCAGACGAGGAGTTATTTGAGGCGTTTACTGCATCAAACCAACAGCCTCTAAAAATTTACATCCAGATCCAGAGCAACAGCAATGCTCAAGGTTTGTAGTTAGTCATAGAGCTATTGTTATCGGTCATAAAGCTGCATGAAATCATGCCGCTCATGTGGCGTTTATGTGCCAATAAACTTGCCACAATGGTTTATTAGAACATTAGAGGTAAGGTTTTGGTTGTTATGATTGCGGTTGTAAATTTTTTCAAGAATGGCTTACGGCTCAGTTTTATTTTGGCACAGAATCCTTGTATTGGTTGAAATTAAATATAACGTGGGTGTAAAATCTTACCTTTCTTCTCTCATCTGATAATTTGTTTCAATTTCTAACTGGTGTGGGTTGTATAATATCATACCATTTATGTATGATGGATTATTTTCTTTTGCCTCCTAGCCCTAAATAATGCATTACAGGAATAATGGATTTTTTTATTGTTAGTCCACTTTCTAATTTGCAACAATAGTCTCTAACTTTAATAAAATGTAAATTAACCACATACAAATATATTATGTTTGTTTAAATATATATTATTGTAATATGTTTAAAATACCCCCGTCGCAGCAGACCTGCGTACTCAGCGAATTTCCAAACGATCTTGAGATATCGTATTTTCCCCATAAACTCCATAGGAATGGGTATGTAGGTTTGCTGCCATGGGATGTTGTTAGAAAATGTTAGTTTTGTTAGGAAATGTAATAGTTACGTTAGGAAATGTAATAGTTACGTAAGGTAAATATCAAACTGTATAAATATTCAGCACTTTTTAATTTTCCCCATAAACCCCATGGGGGTGAGTATGTAGGTTTGCCACCATATGGGTGTTGTGAGCAAATATCAGTTAAACCCTACCTAGTGAATGTACATACCAAATATTATCAAGTTATGGTGATTTTTCATTTTCCCCATAAACCCCATAGGGGTGGGTACGTAGGTTTGCCGCCATATGGGTTTTGTAAGCAAATATCAGTTTAGCCCCACCAAGTGAATGAACATACCAAATTTTATCAAGTTATTCCAATAAATAAGCGAGATACAGGGTTTTGTTGATTTCCCATAAGATTAACATGGAAAACCTATTTTTGGCTTTTCTCTGTAACCTGTTCAGCCAAGTTAAAAATTCAAAATACTAAATTATTTGTTTTTTTAAGCTCTTTTAAACGCTTAGTTAAAATTGTTGAATTTTGAAAATTATGCTCCAAAAATGCCAAAAACCCATTTTTGACCCCTTTGAAACCCCATAAAACCCCATTCCCATAACCCGATCATGCTGGTTCGCGAACTCATGAAAATAGACCTGGTCTTATACCTTCATACCAAATTTGTACAAAATCGGAGGTCCCCTTCAAAAGTTATCGGTACCACACACACACACACACACACACATATATTTATATATATATATAGTTATACTATATTATTAGTTATATATATATATAGTTATGAAAATGAACGAACAGTGGTTTTGGCTTCTGGGGACCTCAAAATGAAAAAATAACATGGTCCCGGGCTTAGGTCTTACCATGGCTACTACCGTAAGAGCGTATTCCCTATAGGGAAATTCGCTAAAACTAAATTTTAATAGCAATTAAAATTGTTGAAAGCATAGAGTTGTAGTAATCATAGTAAGGGTTATTATTGTGTGGTGATGAAATATAATTAACTGTTTTGTAATTGGTGTTACTGCGTCTTGAAATCTTAGGTTAAAATATAGTTTTATGATTAGTAAAGGAGAGCAGCATACCTGATGTTGAAGCTGGATATAACACAAATACACTGCACAATGAAATCAACATAATATTTTGAGTCCACATGATTCTTCTTCAGGATGTGTAGAGAAAAGACATTCAAATATTGGCTAGTACAAACACAGAAGGGCTAAATACATTGTTGTTTGTTCACAACAGGAGGCGCCACCGCAGGGCCAAGTAACCAGCAGACGCACCCTCGCGTCGTGTGCGATGGCTGCGAAGGCCCCGTTGTCGGATTCCGCTACAAATGCGTCACCTGTCCTGACTTTGACCTGTGCAGCCGATGCGAAAGCAACGGCCTCCACAACGAACACTTCATGTTGCGAATGCCCACGCCCATGGACAACTTGTTGGTAAGCCTCTTATTTCATTTTTTAATGTTTTATTTTTATAGACATTACATTGTCAATCTAAGTTGGACCTGGTTTTATAAAGCATATTAAATGCATAAAATAAAAAATCAAACCATTGCATGCTTTATATATATACAGTTCATTATTTTAGGCAACTTCGGATTGTCAATTGAGCGCTCTCGCGTACCGACAGTTGCCTCTAAATTTTTCTGTTTGTAGTGAGCAGCAAAGCAAATTTTTTGGTACATTTATTTATTATTACAAATAGAAAACGGATGTTATGACTTAGTAATACCCCGAGCTCCACCCTAAGCCAGAAGCCCCCATTTGGACTCGGACAACAGTACAAACACAAGCGGCTTCCAACATTGTGACTAAATGCTTTACATCACCAAACGTGCTTATTGGTCCATGAAAGATAACAGTGGTGGTTCAAAAAGTTGTAATAGCATTCCTCTAACTTTTATAATATGTGACTTAATTGAAAAAAGTTTTAATCATTGGAAAATCTGTTTGCAATCTAGATACAGTATTGAGTTCAACTTGTTTGTTTAGGTTAGAAACAAATCTAAGAAGAACTACTTACGGTGTTCAAAATTTATTAGTAGTGACCCACTTAAAAAATAGTAAGCCTACTCTTTTGTAGTAAAACATTTTAAGTCATATCCCATTTTGCTTTAAAACAACCATGAATCACTTTAAAACTTGTTACTCCAACGCAGAAAATCCGCAGTGAAATGAAAATTGTTATAGTTCACATATAAAAACTTTTATAACTATTGTAATTTGCCAATGAAATAAGGCATATGTACTTTAAGAGAACAATGTTGATTTTTCATTAATTATTCATGTATTTTTCTTCTTCGGAGCTAACCTAACCTGTTGATCCAGCACCACCCCAAGTTCCTCCGCAAGCTGTTCTCGCACCCGCACAAGTTCAACCGGCGCCACGGCTGGGGGCCGACCCTCCCCCCCGAGGGGCTGCGGAGACTCCCAGAACGGCGCCGGCCGGTGCCCGTTCACGCGGCGCGGTGACGCCGCAGCTGCATTCGCTGGTGTCACCGATATGTTTGACTTTAGCGCGCTCATGGACTTCATTGAGAGTTTGGGAGTAGCCACGGGAGAGGAGCGACCAGCTCAGAGCGCCAGGTATGTTCAAGCAGCAGCTAAGAAAACAGTTTTTGAATTATTGAGACAAATTTATAATCTTAAAAATTCACACAACTACAGGTTATTTGAATTACTTCATTCTATCAAAGATAAGCAATCTCACATGATCTAAATTATTAATGTGTAAGATTCTCGCACAATAAAATACCAGAAATACATTTTTTTTAATTTACAAATTGTTGCTTAACTATTTAAAAAAAAAAAAAAAAAAAAAAAAAAAAAACGCCTTTCTGATTTTAGGCTGAGGTTGTAAAATTAGACTCCCTGAGGGTTTAAAAGCATAAGAAAACCCCAATTTAAGGAGGCAAAAATGCACTTTTGTAAAGGTCCTACTACTCTTTAAAAAAGTTTTACAATAATTCATTTATGCAGAATTAAAAAAGATTTTAACTTTTTGTTATTTTTTATTAAAAGAATAATTATTTTATTATAATACTAACAATGCTCCTATTCTTTATGCCCGCACCTGTAAGGAATACATGTGAAAATTAAAATATCTATTTCTTTTTCCAGCGCGGGAGCCGGCGCCTCTGCTTCTGCTGAGGCGACTGCTAGCGCTACTACCTCAAGTGCTACCAATGCTTCAAGCACTGCCAATGCTCCAAGAGCCACCAATGCCCCAAGTGGCTCCCAGAGCGCCCCACACGAGTCCCCAAGGCCACAGAGCTCACGGCGCAGCAGCACTCCTGCCGCCGAGTACTTGAACAACATCGGACAGATGGTAGCCGCCATACTGGACCCACTGGGTGAGTAGCGAGCTTCACGTTCTTACGGAAGGGGCTTGGAAACAGATGACCTCATTTACGGAGTTTACTCATTACCTATGTCTTTAGTACTCTGCGGGTTTCATCTAGAACTGTATTTTGGTTTGTGAGCTAAGCTAGTACACAAAATAAATTTTGGTTTATACATAATACATCTTCAAGACCCACTTCACTAAATTGTGTTTCTATATTAATTTTAAAATCTACATTTCTACTAAAGTGGTTAGTTGTTTGTAACCTATACGGTAAAATTAGTTTTTGTCTTGGTTTACCCGTGTTCGAGGAGTTGTATAGCTTTTTTATATTGATACCGCCAGTAATGAAACCTTGTGTATAATCCAACAATTATTACCATATGTGATGGATTGTTAAGAGTCTACCGTAAAGTGTAATTTACTTTAAAATAAACATTTAATTCTCCTCACATGTTTTTTTATTGGATTATGTCAAGGCCAGAGATGTATATGCTCTTTTTATCCACCTTCTAATAAATCATATTTTAAAAAATACATTAAACAGTAAATTTGCTGAAATCTGGCAGTTTTTTTTCCTAATCCATTACAGTACTGAGTTTCATTTGAGTGAAACTTTATTAAACTCAACACCATACAAATTTACAATTTTCAACTTTTCAACTTCAATCAATTTAAGAATGTGAAAACTGTTTAATCTATAGCTGGTAATTCAGCCACTCTTAGAGATTTTACATTAGTCTTCTATTTAATAGAAATACCATAAAAATAAACGGTTTTTTCATTTTACTCATTTATTATTTATTTTTTTCATATTTTTACACAAGAAAGTGAGGTTCTCTGTTTTCCAGAAAATAGTACATAGCCTATTAATTGTTTATGTATGGGTACAATATTTATTATTTATACTGTTTCCAAGTTTCAAAAAAATATTTTAGAACTAAATACACAAAATCAACACACCTTTATTTTGTTGATGTTTAATGTTTATTGACTTAGTAATAATTTTTTTTCGTCTTATTTATGTGATGATTGCCTAATATGAAAAAAGATGTATTTTTGTTGTTTTAGAATTCTTTATTGCAGACTTAAAATTTTAACTTGATCCCTGATAAGTTTAGCTGTGGTTTTTAACTATAAACCTGTTAATGGTTATGAAGAAAATGGGAAAATCTACAGGTTTATTGAAAATTAGCTAACTATTTATTTGGAAAATTGAAAAAGCTTAAATGTGACTTAATAAAAAAATTGAAGGAGGAGCGGCTCAATTTGGGTGAGTTCTAGTTTTAGATAAGTTAGTTGTACTGACTTACTTGACCAACTTTGGCTATGACTGTGTATTCAACTGCGTAACATTAAGGGTGTATGGCCATGAGCCTAGTCTGAGAGAAAGGCTGTGTAGTTACAACGGGTCGCTGCTAAGCGCCGCCAGTGGCGCGCTTACAAATGCACTTTCTATTAGGTGAACTGTGGGTGCTCTACTCAGCCGTGGAAGACATTTTCCAAAAAGGTACAACAATTTAGGCCAAAAGATATTTTAAAACTTAACCAAAACGGGGTTCTTGCCTTTTGGTGTAAATTATTTCGGTACACAGTAGTACCAGTTTTGGACTTATGACAGTCCATCAGCCACTCTCTTCCTATTACATGTTACTGGCTGCACACATTTCTTTGGTTGTCGAATGATAAAAATTCTTAACTTATACATAAAAAACACGAGCACATTAAGACCACTTCCGGAAAGTACTTAAAGATCACGCACTGTTCGTACTACCGTGCATGGCAAATGTCACACTGATTTTGGCGAATTCAGGTGAATCAAAGTGTTGCGTCATTAGTCGAATGCCAACTATGATATCAGCTGTTCGTCCCCTTTAAATCCAACCCACTAAATAACTAAAACGTATTTTTTTCTAAGAATTCATCATTTTGTTGATCATTATATTATTGTCTAGCCTAAAATGTTTTTAAATAAAATATTCTTCCTATACCTGCGTTTTTGTTTTGTTTTTGCACTGTTTTAACAATTTTTCCTGAGGTGTCGAAGTCTACATTGTGATAAGGATGCTGTTTGAGGTGCTGGGCTAGCTTGAAAGACGGATTAGCATGATTTCTTAGCCGAAAAATGTATTTAACTATTAATTTTTGTTGAAAGGGAAAAGTAATTTCCAAAATATGTTATACGCGTTATGAAATGAAATTATAATGTGATTCTTAAGCACAATTTCTAATAAATAACTTCAAAAGTAAATGACTATCTAACTCACTCACCACTATAGCACTAACCTCCACATTTTTTGTGAGAATCACTTATAAACCATATATATTCATTTTTTAAATTTTTGACCCAATTCAATAAAAACAAAAGATTTAAAAATAATTCTTTAACCGAAAACCTTTGCTTTTTTTACTTGGAAGGTTAAATGGAAAAGCCAAAAATCTTAATAAACAATAATGTAAGCCAGTACTAATAACCCTCAAGAGATTTCTCACTTTGGGGTTTTCAATAGATGTAAAGGGAGGATCATTTAATTTTAAAATTATATTTTACTTGCAAAATTATTGTTTAACTATTTGGCACCTAAGAGTTCTTGATAAGCTTCCGATACCCAGACATGTGATAAGAAGATACTCACAAATATTGATTTTTTATCTGTAGCTTGAATTTGTGCATCATGCATGTCTCCTTATACCTTATTTTAATTTTTTTCAATTGTTTGATGATAAATGTTTTATCCTCTACTTGTGTCTTGTAGCTAGATTTAAGGTATACACTTTATTATTACTGCATGTTTCTTGTAGTGGGTTGTTTATCCCAGAGGATGAACATCAATAAATAAATAACCATAAATAAATATCTATTAGGCCATAGGTTTCTAGTTTGACCCCTTAAAGTTTTACTTGGGCCTCATTTATGCTTAATTTTAACGCACAGCTTGCATGGACTTGTTTGTATTCTACATTGACATGAAACAAACGACATTCAACCGGAAGAAGATTTTTCCATGCTTTAAATTGAACTGGACCAATTTTATGGCATTTAGCAAGACACATTAACTAAATAAAAAAAGTCATTGTGAAAATAACACATGATATGTGGGCCATTTCAAAGATGCTTTAAAAAACTTATTCTGATTATGAGCAGGTGTTGTCTTTTCTGCTCAATCTTTTACTGAATTGAGAGACTTCAACATCAATTCAGTAACTCAAGATAGTAGTAATGAACCATAGGCATTAATGTGAAATTCTCATGCATCTTGATTTTAAAGGAATTAATTTATTTGGCTTATGGCCAAATTGGTTCGCTCAACAAAAGAGTTGCATGTTGTTGCGTCTAAGGTTTTCTTTTTTATTTTGAAAATTAAGTTTACATTTCCATATTTTTACATGTATGTTTTTAACTTCTCTAAATCCCTGCTATTTTTCAGATATGCATCCAAAGAAAAAAGAAAAAGTTGCTAAGAAATTTGTGAAGAAAGCGTACAAAGGATCCAAAGTGAATCATGACTCGAAGAACTTGAAAATCATTAAGAAGCATGGCTTTGGAAAAATCCATCATTGTCGTAAACATGGACATGGAAAATCCCCTAAACACGGTTTTGGCCATGCTGCAAGCCACCATGAAAATAGACATGGAAATGGAGTTGCCAGTCATGGGCTCAAAATGGGTCATGGGCCAAGAAATGGACTTAGAATGGGCTGTGGCCCCAGTTATGGGATAAGAGGCTTTGAAGGTGCATTCGGATCAGGATTCTGTCAAGGTCGGAAAGAACATGGATGTTCACCGAGGTCAAGACATTTTGATTCAGTGTTTCCTGAGGTTGTCATTATCGGTGACAGTAGCGACTGTGAAATCGTCTTTGAAGAGGAAGACAATGGTGAGATAGTGCAGTATTTTTAATTTGATTTACAATTAATTATAATCATGAGACAAATTAGGTACAGTAATAACAGTAAAACCCCTTAAACTAAACTTAATGACGACTTATATATCACTGTCAAGTTCAGTAAAAATCGAGTTTTCTGGATCCAAATTTCTCCCACTTCTTACTTGATCAGACCATATAAAATTGTCTCTCAAACAAAGATTGCACTTCAGATAAGTGGTTGAGCTAGCAATATGTTAACGCTTTTACATATTGACGCTTTTGTTATAGCAGGAAAGCGGCCACAACAGAAAATTTGGGTTTTTAAGTTGTTCAGAGTATCAATTTATAGAATTTTTTGGGGTTTTTACTGTATTTTCAGAATTAGGTATTTTTTAAATTAATTTATATTAGTGTAGGTTATGCTCAAAACTCTACTTGGTGGGTACCAAGGTCTCTTAAAAAAAATATTTTAAATACAATTTCGATACTTTATTAAAGTGATAACTTCCAAAATACAATGTTGGACTGATATGAAAAAAAATAAATAAAAATAAAGAGGCTGGCTCATTTCTTTGATGTATGAAATGTTCCTCCCTTACAATAATGCAAACATCTATAGTTTGATCGATCAAATGTTATACTATTAGCTGTTTTTTTTAACAGTGGTGTTTAAACTATACTTTTATGGCTAACAATAATTTCTTGTACATCTGTAACATGCACTACCATTTCTTAAAACTATTTTCTTGCCTCTTTATAAAAATATCTGCTTCATAACTGTGAAATGAGTTTTTTGGGAAATATCTTCTATTAGCTGTAATGTGTCATTTAGTATTTATTGTATTGCCAATAACATAAAGAGCGTAGCAGAATCAGTTGTAAGTAAATACATCTTTCAATATCTTGTGAGGAAGCCCTTACCTTACACTGTACAACTCCACGGTTTTAGATTAGACAACCTTCAAAGGAAACAACTACCATGAAATTCAGGATAAGCAGCTTAGTTGATAAACAACTTGGATAATAAAAATAATTACAATAGACAGTAACTGTGTGCAATATTTCAATGTATATTTATCATTTTACTATTAGCGAATTTCCCTATAGGGAATACGGTAGTAGTCATGGTAAGACCTAAGCCCGGAACCATGATACTTTTTTCTTTTGAGGTCCCCAGAAGCCAAAAACACCGTTCGTTCAAATTGATATATATTGTCCATGACCACAATAACTTTTGAACAGAACCTCCGATTTTGATGAAATTTAGTACAGGGGTGTAAACAGTATTTTCTTGAACGAGTTAACGAACCAGAATGATCGGACCATGGGAACGGGGTTTTATGGGGTTTAATAGCGGTTTTTGGCATTTTTTGACGTTAACTTTAAAAATCAAACAATTTTAATTTAAACTATTTAAAAGAGCTAAAATAATAAACAATTTAGCATCTTGAATTTTCAACTTAGCTTAAATGGTTACGGAGAAAATCTAAAAATATGTTTCCCATGTTATTCTTATAGGAAATAAACAAACCCTCCCATTTTGCTTATTTATAGACATATCTTGATGAAATTTAATATGCATATTAATGAAAAAGGGTTCAACCTATATTTGATTACAAAGCCCAAATGGCGGCAAACATACGTACCCACCCTCATAAGGTTTATGGGGAAATTGAAAAGTATACCATAGCTTGATAAAATTTGTTATATACATTTAATAGGTAGAGTTTAAATTATATTTACTAATAAAACCCATATGTTTGCCCCCATATGGGTTTTATGGGGAGATAGAAAAAATTTCAAAATTTTATTGGAAATTCGCTGAGAACGCAGGTCTGCTGTGATGGAGGTATTACTAATTGCATGAATTAAATGTACCAAATGACTTATTAAAAATTACTTGCAAAATATAATTTTAAAATCCTGTAACATGGTTTGTTTTCTTTTTTTTCAGCTGACCAACAAAACATTATAAATTTGGATTAAGTTACTGAAATTATTTCTAACAATTAAAAAAGCTTAATAAGCCCAATTTTGAAAAGTCCAAGACTCTGTGTGTGGTGCTTGACTTCAGTCTCACATCAAGCTTAGCAAGACTCAACAGGTTTTGATGTTTTTTCACCAGAGTTTGCGAGGCTGCATGATACAGGCAGTCACAAGTTCACCTGCTGCCACCTATCTTAATGAAACAATTTTTGGAGAGGACAAGCAGAAAAAATTGGAGTCTGCAAATAGATTTGGTTATGGCCTTTGTCTCTCTATTTCTGGGATGTTTTCAGGGAATATTTTGTGCAAGAGATTTTTTTTATGTGACAGGAGCAACTGTGTTTTTTTATAAGACACTCAATTTTGTTCCCACCTAAAAAGCTCCTTTGTTTCCCCAAATGGAGCTTGTAACTGAGAGAATTTTCTGTTTAAGGTTGAAGATGTATGTCCTTCTCTTGAACAAAAAGCCTACTCTACGGCTATTTTGCAGAGATGACAAAAATTTACTGCTGCAAATTCATATTTTTAATGCCTTAACTTAATTTGTATCTTTTTATTTTGTTTGTTTATTCAATTGTTACTACAAGAGTTATTCTGTACATTAATTGTAATATAATGAGATGCTTGATGAATAAAGGCCTCTTTACTTCTGATTTTTATTTTTTTTATTACATAAAATGAAGTGCCGAGAAAATCACTATACAGAAAATAACAATTAGTAAGAAATCAGCTCATTAACCAATGGATTCAAAATGCAAACGAATGGAATACCTTCTTATTTAGGCCTTCTTTTTTCATAATCCTCAATGCACTACAAAACTATTGCCGTATACTAAAAACCAATTAAAACCAAAATACAAAATATTTCATCATTAACCTTTTGTAGAAACATTTTTGTATACTTTTTTATGGACTTTTTTCTATATTTGTTTGTTGAATTCTTTAATTAATAACTTGGAAACAGTATAAATAGTTAGTTGTTTTATAGATTTACTCAAAGGTGACAAGTTACGGTATTATTCAGTAGAAATCGCTTGCATGTGCACTTTATAACAAGGCCTTTTTACTCTACTTGTCAGTTTACCGTTAGCAACTGATTCTGGAATTTTTTAACAGGTGTGGATGTGACTTTCGATGTGCGAACCAAAGCGGCCCAGGCTGAACAACAACAGCAACAACAGGCCACGCCCACTCCCACTCCCCCCACCACTGCTGCTACTACCTCTGCTCCCGCCCCCGCTGCTACTACCTCTGCTTCCGCCCCCGCCACCGCTGCCCCTGCCCCCGCTCCAGCCCCTGCTGCCACCATTGAGACTCAGACGGAGCCCACAAGGGAGCGTCGCGACTCCGGGGAGTGGCTCCTGATCAATCGGGAATCTCCGAGTAAGTTGTCCGGACTTTTTACTTTAAGTTCTTTCCGAGGATAGTAGCTTGTTTTTCATCACAATGAAAGGTGTCGGTTAGTTTTTTGTGTCCAGAGTTGGTGCTTTGGTGTGGATTGAATACCCGCACATAATAGTGAGTGGTTATTTCAGAGTGTCACAACATACTCTTTTTTTTTCTTTATAAGGAAATTGTTGTTGAAAGATATAAAATGATTACTAATCAATAATAACAGTTTATTACATGGGTTGTCTGCTTTTCAATATTTTAAAAGTAAATATAAATTAAACCCATTAAATTTGTTAAAACTTATCAAAACTGGTTGAAACTTGGGTATGGTAGCCTAGATAAAATAAATTGGAATATTCGTAAACCATGTTAAACTGATTTTATCAAAATAATGTTTAAATTTAGAGTTTTTATTGAATGCAAATGAGTGTTGTCGCATCCGATTCTGTAGTAATTCACCATAAGATTTCATCTCTGCTCCCCAGTGATCAAATGGAATATTATAAGTTTTATTTGCTAAGGTAAGTACATTTTTTGGCAAATAATTAGTAGTTATGTTCAATGTACTTTGAGCCAAACTCATCATTCCCATTTGTGTGTTCCAGCTCGTGGTGAGGCAATAGCCATGGATGTGGATGAGAGTCGAGGAGCCAAGCCGAGGACTCCCCCTCCCCCTCCAGCGGCGGAAACTTCCACCCCTTCAGCTCCCCCTCAGGCTGACGATCTGTCCGACAACGAACGTATGTCCAGCTTTTTTTCCTATAATCTTGTTTATTAAAGACCTTGTAAAAAGTATTTTCATTTTGTGTTCATAAGTAAAAAGTCTTGTGGTCAATTTATAGATTAAATGGTAATTTAAATTATTTATTTAAAGTCCTTTAACATTAACTGTTTAGGTTTGGGCCGGAAGCTCGGGAGTATAACCTTTTAACGAAAATGAAAGAGACAAAGTTGTGAAATGTAAACCTAATGCAATTTAATCGCCGGTATAAAATAACACTTGTACCTTGTTAGAAAGGTTTATCCTGTAGATGAACAGAATCCCATCAGGTCCATCAGAGTCCAAAGTTTTGGTTGAATTTCGACCAGTAGCTATCTCTTAGTACTAAAATCTATGTTAAATTTATTAATATGTATGAAATTTTGTTATTGTTACTCCATATTCAGATTAATAGTTCGCGAGTGATACTGGAATTTTTTTTAATGTACTGCAAATATACTGTAATTCCAAAATAAGATATCAGTAGACACCCTGTAACACTGCTCAAGTTATTTCACTGAGTATATCCAAATCAAGTTGGTTTATTTAAACTAAAGATGCCTAGAATTTAAAGTTATCTTGTTGTTACAAAAATAATCAGGTGATTGTCTCCTACCGCTGCAGTTTTAATCCATCGTTACTTAACAAAATCTGATGGTCAGCACAAGTTAATTTGTTTTATCCTTCTAGGGCAATACAGAACCACTTATTTTCTGCATCGGTTGTGTCGGAAAGTGACATTTTTGGAACCTTATGACGAAAACTATTTTATTGAGTTAAATTGAAGTGTAGGCTAATATATTTTGTGTAGGCAGTTACTTTCTACAATGAAACCACATGTTTATACTAGAGCACTTGGTTCGTGCTTTGACAGTTGAGTCAGCTGTTTACAGCAACTGGTTTGTTTTGATTTTATACTCCATAAGAGGAATTAAAACTTTTAGAATTTCAATTTAAGATTATAACAAAATAAGATTTTTCCTAGCTAGGGATCTATCTATATACATATTAGTTTCATCCCAGAACTAAGTTATTTGCAAAGTTTGAAGCTGTTTTTGAGATCCATGTGCATACATACAAATATACCTTACTCGTATTTGAGTATAGGATAACCACCAAAAGATTAAGGAAGCACAATGGAGGCTGTGGAAAACAGTGGTAAAGCATATATAACTGTAACAGACAGTATGAACTCAAAATATAATGGCAGAAAATAAATTCTCTTTTCAGTATAAGACATTTCATTAAAGTTAACCTCACTACTGACTTAAAACTATTTGTTTCAGGTCAAAAGATTCAGGAGGCCATTGACACGTTCCGCTCGATGGGTTTTGACTTCAACACCAACATTCTTCGTGAGCTGCTGAAGCGCCAGAACTGTGACATGTTGTCAGTATTGGAAATGATGCTGAATGCCGAGAAAAAATAGATCATAACAGATTTCTCAACCATATATATAATGGTTATATTATACAACTATTCTTAGGATAGGTTTAGGTGTTTTACATTTGGTTACAGGTATTATTTTTCATTTGAGGATTTTCTTTATATTAGCTACTGTGGAAGTTAGTTGTTGATGTTAGCCTCAATTTTATTGTGATGGTCAATGTAACTTTTTTGTGATGTTAGTAAAGAAATATTTTAATAATTGATATAATTATTGTTTTATATTAGTGTTTATACAACTTTAGTGAAACATGATCAATAAATGTTTTCAACTGATAAATTTCTTTAACATTATTTCCTCCCTTATTCAATGTTGGTCATTGCTAATGGTTTGGGAAAATAAGCAATCGGAACAAAGGTTTTTCAACTAGTGTATTAAACTATACTATCTTTCCAGTTTTTAAATTCTTAAGCTATAGCATTAAAAATTGTAAAGGCTTATAATATATTTTTATGTTGTTCTCAAAGTTACAAATGCACCTAATTTAAAAAAAAGATTTTGGTATTATAAAAATAACCATTACTTGAAGAAGTGGTCTCTTAATTATTCACTAGTCTTGAAAACATACTGAAATTTCAATGAAATTATGAGCAAATTATCTTGCTCTGCAATGGGTCCTTGTTATTAAAAAGTAATTTGCCCGATTGGGGAAAAAGTTGAGAGACCGTTAAATTTGTCATCATGTGATTTTAAGTATTGTTTCTCTCAAAATCGAGTGCAACATTTATTTAAAGCTTAGATCATAATTTATGTAAAAATAAAAGACATAATCCAAACAAATCCACGATATGTTTTGAGTTCCAAGATCCTGAGACTCAAGCCCTGGCCACACTTGAGACTTGTCTCCTGAAATATTGTCAGCAGACTGTCTTTCCAGTGTTTTCTCTTATATCCGGCGATGTCTTCAGCTAGTCTGCTGACAAATATGTGTATAACGCTGTTTTCTGTTTCCCAAATAAACGGGAAACACGGAGACAACATACAAGTGTTTTTTTCTCAAGTTTGCATGTGTGGATGTGTCTGTGTAGACCAAAGACAGGATACAACATGCTACTGCCCTGCATAGTTCACATTAAAAATGAAGCTCTCGAGTACATTTCTTTGAGATTTTTGGCCCAATGAATGCTAACAGAATTTCAATATCCGTAGAGGTGTCATTCTAGTAAAGTTCCGAAAACCTGCACCATCTTCTAATCAGAGAGCACTTAGTAAATTATGGCTATAATAGGAAATTTCTTCCAGAAACTTGTGAATCCACCATCACCTCTTTCTTGGTTAACCCTTAAGTGGGCGCCCGGGGTCCAGTGTGACCCCAGGGTTGGAATTTTCGCTCTGGTAGCTAAAGTGGGTTGGCAACAGTGCTGAGCGGCCTAAAACCTTCAAGTGACACCCCCTCCCAACTGTCAAACCGGTTTTCATCAGTTAATTGCATTCCGTTGTGGGGTAAACTTGCCTCTGGGGTCCGTACCTACCCCGTGCGCCCAGTTACGTTTTACGGCAGTTGTGGTTTTTCCATGCATTTAATTAACATTAGAAAGTTAAGTTTTATTTTTTTAAATATTTCGTCTGTTCTTTACGAGTTGTAACGATGAATGATGAAGAACGGAATGCTGCCAGAATTAGAAAATATCTTTAGGAGGACATTATTGAAGGTGATGATGATTTTGAATGATGACTCAATGATGACCCCAAGATGACTCAGAGTAATGGCCATGATGGATTTTTACAATTATTTTTAAGTTACTACTGTACCAAATATATTAATAAGTTTTTCTTTCAAAATAAAAATGAAATAAGTATAAGGCATATGTTTAGTTTTTTTTTTGTTTTTTTTTTACCATAAAGTACCATAATTTATTAAAATTTTTGTTGTGTAAGTTTGGGTTTAAAAATAAGCAACCTATCGACATAATTCCAATAATATTATTATTTTCCTGTAGTAACATTACTAATTTACAAGGATATAAGTTTTAAAAAATTTTAAATTTCAATGTAAACTATTTAATGCAAATTAAAAAAAAACCCTTGTATATTTTATCATAATTTTCTAAAGTTTGGAAAAAAATACAAATAATATTTAAATGTGTCTACAACTGCTTGTAAGTGATATAAAACAGTTAACAACACTCCAAACTTTGATAAAACAGGAACAATTGTGAAAAAACTTTGTTTCGTAATTTATTAAAAAAGTAAAAAATTGGGGTCCGACAGTACCCCGCGCGCTTAGTAGTGTCACAAAAAACCGCGCGCCCACTTAAGGGTTAATCATACATAAGTAAATGAGTTAAACATAAGGTAAACCAAGATTAAGCACGCAGAAGCTAAGACCACATCCACTTCGGTCACATGTCGTCAAAATTTTGGAAATCCATAATATTTATCAAGATCCATTTACACCATAAATTTTACATACTAATGCATATTGTCATTATGCCTCCCAATATGCAATCCAAATTTGAAGTTCTCAAGTTCTGCAATTAATAGATGTGATCCTACTTTATCATTTGTAAAACTTTTTAAAACGAAAGCAATGTTTATTTCGGTTGGTAGGCTCAAAACCAATCCAAATATAATTAAAGGATAAAAAAGGAAAATAACACAAATATAAATTGTGAACACTATGTATTGTTCACCGACTTTTCTAATGATGTTATCAATGTTTTCAACTCTTGGCCGTTCATTTCCAATTTAACTGTTTCTGTGACATTCCCTAATTTCTCATCATACTTGGAATTAGTACAAAGATGAAAATCAACTTCGACCAGAGGGGGAGGGGGGTGCGCAACAGTTGTACTCGTACCAAAGATTCCCTGAAACAAAAATATGCTGTTAGTCATCTTATTAATGGCATTGACTACGATACAGAGTGCGGCAAAAACACCGATCTATTTTCTTTTGGGCACTATTCAGCGACAGGACGTCTGAGGATGGTGGGTTGGGCTTATTGGAAAGCAAATTTTATGCCATTTCAGTAATCATGGAGTAGTGGTCACCTAACCTACATATTTACATTAGCCATGTTTAGTAATGCGCATTCCTTATCGGGGCGTATTTTGTGCGTCTTGTCAGTAAATATTAAAATTCCTTTATTAGCATTTACAGTAAATCAATCATTTGATTGTCGAATATTTTTCGCTTTGCATGGTCAGTAGGATTTAATTACTGAACAATAGCCAATTAATTGGTATGGATGTAAATTAAGATCAAACCACAAAATTTGTCAAACCGAGGGATCAGCCATTTTCAAGGCATCTTGCTAGCCTACCGGTTAGCGTCTTGGACTCTGGTTCAATAGGTTACGGGTTCGATTTCCCGGGTGTCCACAACAATGTGATGGGTTTGGAATACTTTCCCTTGAAAGCTTTTAGTGTTCATTGTACAATTTTCCTATCAAAATGCTTCTGGCTGCAGAGAATAGCGAACTCTATCATCTCTGAGGAAGACATCGCTACATGTCGACAGTTCCTGGAAAACAAAAGGCGCTGGGGTACGATGATGTATCGCAGGAACAGGTCGGAGCTAGGCCATCTGTCAACGAAGGCAGGCGACAAATTCGTTGACGTTGTCTTGGTGCTCTGCGCTTGGTTAATTACTATATAATGGATTTCTGCTCATTTACAGAACAATTCCTTTCCAAAGGAATGCGCGGATTCCTTCTACTATTGCTAAAAAGCAGAGAAAAAAGGAGAAAAAGAAACATGCTAAGGCCTACATATTAACATAGATAGGACATATTTAATAATTTGGATATTTCATTTTTAACACTGGCTCGCCCTATGGTGTGTATTTGAAGTTGAGTAGCCTATTCTGACTGAAGGGTGAGTGTGATGCTTGAGATGGATCAGATGAAGTGTAGCTTTTTTACTGATAAATAGCAGTGGTTTCATTTGTCAGGATCATTAATTATTAGCCTAATGATTACCAGGAAGTTAAATCTAGTATAAAAACATCAATAAGCACTTACTTATCTTAGCCTAGGATCGAACTGGCAACCTTCAGATTAAAAGCTAAGCTCTATAACCACTCAGCTAACTTACCTACCCAACTTTCCTCTCCCACCCCAAGAGTCATTGATATTTATAGGCTACTTATAACTTATTGGTACTGTAGGTAGTTAAAACATTCTTTTCAGTTCCTCCTTGTCTGTTAGCCAATGATGGATGGGGTGGAACTGGATGGACAGTTTGTACCATATTTATTTACTACCATATTTAGGCCTAGGTCTGTCAAAAAATTAGGCAATAACAGGCTAGAATTGATTAATTAAAACTTAATTGAGTCTTCTTTCTTTTTAAAATTTATAATTTAGGCATAGAGAACTTCACCCCTTAATTAATTACAACATAGTCTTGTCGAAGCTTTTCCTCATTTATGAGTTTCACATAGGCTACCTTACATTTACTTACATTACTTATTATTTGCATTACTTATTTTATTTCCCTATTACACAAGGGAAATAAAAGTAAATCTAAGCCTGAGAATTCTTTGAGTAAGTATCGGGCCTAAATTCATAATTTTGTAAACATCGAAATTATTAGGGTCTGGAAGTTGAAAACTAACCTTTACCGACCAATCAAAGTCAACAAGTTGATGATTTGACACTTCTAATACTGGTTCAGTTGACTCCATTTGTAATGTTTTGTTAATTTTATAAGTTCATTATTTTTTATTACAATTAGTTCATTCAATTGCTCTAAATAAATTAAACAAATTTGTGTACAACGGGAACGGGCTCGGGATGAAAACAACGGAAACGTCGGAAACAATAACAATTAATTTGATAAACAAAAACGAGGACAATAGATCCACAGGCGTCTATTTCCCTCCGTTGTCATTTTGTGGGAGGACAAATTCGGAGGAGGAGTGGGGGCATTGAGTAAATATGGCGTTATTAACATAAGCGCACCAGAAAATTTAATTTTGAGGACAAAAATAATGTAAAGATTTTGCATCTCAGTGTTGATAGAATAAGTAAAAAAAGAGAGATCATAGGAATTTTGCTTTATGAAGAGACTCCTGATGTCTTCTTAGTGTCTGAGCTTGATCTTACTCCATCTCAGGCCGACCAATTTGCCCTCGAAGGTTATGATCTGATCACACATCAATGCAGACAATCTATGATTAAAGGTGGGGTAGGCATCTTTGTTCGCAGGAATAGTAACCTTCAAGGGGTAAAACCCTTGATGGTTGGCAACAATATGACCATTGAAAAAGACTTTTAAGCCACAGAAATTCAGCTTGAAATTTGTGGTGAAAAGGTTATTGTGGCCGCGATTTATCGCAGCCCACAGGGTGACCTGGACACCTTTCTTGACCATTTCAGTGATTACTCCGATTCAATCTCACGGTCAGCTGACCGATTAGTACTGGGTGGCGATTTCAACATCCCATTCCACTTAGACAGAGCCGATTCAAATGCTTTTCAAAATTTACTTGTGGAGGGGTAGAAGAGACTAGAGGTGGAATGTTTCCAGCCATAACATTTGAAATGTGACTAGTGAGCTTAAAATAAGACTAATTTACAATAAAATACATGTTTTAAAATATTTAAAAAGTAATACTGATCGATTATCAACACATATTCTAGTACGAGAACAAGTCTGTTACTCTTGGACCCATGGACTCACACCCACTTTTCACGAACCCACTAGAATTTCTCAAAACTCAGAGAGCTGTATTGACAATTTTCTAGTCAATATACAGCCAATCCACAAATCCATCATCTCAGATCACACCGCTCAATTCATCGTTCTTCATAACGAAACCCTTCAGAATTCCGAAACTCAGGAAAGTAGGCATCGCAACCTGAAACTATCCAATCTGGATGAGCTCAAAACTAGGCTAAGGCTTGAGACCTGGGCTGATGTTTATAGCTCTTCCGATCCAAACAAAAAATTTGAAAACTTCATGACTCAACTAGGCTATCTTTTTGAGATTTCCTGCCCCATGGTATTTTCAAGTAGAAAACCAAGCCGCAAGGCAAAAAAATGTCCTTGGATAAATCAAGATATTCTTGATCACAAGGCCAGGCTTAGGGACTGTTTTGACGTCTGGATATCTCAAAAAGTTGAAAATAACAAAGTAATATATAACAGATGTAAAAAACAGTACCTACAGGGACAAAATAAAAATTGCAAAATCTAACCATGTTTTAAGGAGACTGACTCTGTCGGAGAAAAGGTCTGCTGAAGCATGGAAAATTATCAACGAATCCAGAGGAGCAATTAAAAAGCCGCCAAAAACATCAAAATTGATCTCGAAGGGACCTGTTTGACAGATATCAAAGAGGTGGGTAATGCTTTCAACTCATTTTTCACAAATGTTGCAACCTCAATTCATTCTAAGTTGGGAACCAAACAATACTCTGGTTTTCAATCGCAAACCGAACAAGTTTTCTCTCATTTCAAAAATTCTTGTACCGTCCCGTACAAGAATTTTTTACTCACTTTTTGAGTTATTAGGTGACGCTTTTATGGTTTTTTTTTTTTGAGGGAGAGGTGACAAAAATGCATTACACACACAGGTGGCAAGCCTGTAGTGTGGGGCTCCCCTAAAAACGGGTTTACCCACTAAAAACCTCGCCTCTATTCTTTAGGATTCTAACCTGGAATTGTTTATCACATTACGCCAGGCTAGGCCTAAATTTGGCTTATGCCCGTGGGGCTCACTCCTTATCCAGCCACGCGATCAAGGGATCTGGGCCACTTCGCGGTCCAGATAATGTTCTTTTCCAGGAGGATGCCCCGGACGAACTGTGATAAACAATCCCAGTTGCCCTCACCCTCCAAGATCTTTTGGCAGACCGAGTCCACCAAAAATGCACAAAAAAATTTGTGTGGCCTTCAGGCGGGGCCCTTCCCAACGGGGGCAGCGGAAGAATGTGTGTTCCGCATCGTCGGGAACACCCGAGCAATAAATGCAGTCCGGTGAACCGGTCTTTCCCATCCGGTTCAGGTACGACCGAGATAGCCGTGAATTGTCAAGAATTGCCCGCCGTTCCACCCATGGTTGGACGTGCTTGATAAGTCGCTCCTCGTCCATCGTCCTCGGGTGTCGTGCTCCCAGCTGTGTTGCCACTGCTGGAAGATTCTGGAGCGCTCTTCTCTTCTTGCCGTATCCTTTTAATCTCGCCTTGTCTCTGATAAATTGCCTTCCTCTCTCCTACCAAGAGCTTGACAGAGTAACTCCGGCAACCACCAGGACGGCAGGCTCGGACACTGTCCGGTAGGCGGAACACACCCCGAGCGCCGCTCGACGTTGAACCCGGGCGAGTCGCAACCTGTACTACTCTTTATCGAGAGCGTCTACTCACACCTCTGCTCCATAAAAAAGCACGGACTGAACCGCGGACATCAACAGACGTCTTCTGCTGGATCGGGGACCCCCGGCATTGACCATCAGCCTACTAAGGTAAGTGACTACCTTAGCGGCCTTGTCCGCCGTACGGAAGATCTGATCCCTCCAGCTTAACTTGGTGTCCACCATAATCCCGAAGTACTTAGCAGCACGAGTTGATTGGAACACCTCCCTTCCCACTCGGAACGGAACAACTGTGTCCATCCTCTTCTTCGTAAGGATCACAATCTCCGTCTTACGGAGAGCAAGCGAGAGACCGTGATCGGACATCCATGTGTTGACCACACACATGACTCGGTTCAACTTTAGTTGGGTCAGCTCAACGTTGCGTGCGACAATGAGAGCTGCGACATCATCGGCGTACCCAACCAAAGTGGTTTCCTCAGGCATCTCCGACCTCAGGAGGCTGCCATAGGCAACGTTCCAGAGATCCTGGCCGAGTATTGAATCTTGCGCGGCACCAGAAGTGACTTCCATCGTCCACGTTCCGTCCCTTGTGTCGTAAATCAGGCTTCGAGAGCGGAGATAATCTGCAACAAGATGAGTCGCAACAGATATGCAGGAACGCGAAAGGTGTTGCGAAGCGCATCCAGCATATCGCCCCACCTCGCCGATTTAAAGGCATTCTTGACATAAGCGTAACAAGAAGAACTACTCAGCGAGAGAAATGGTTGTGGCTCTCGGCTCTCTTCACAGCTCTCTGGACTTCGGTGATAGCGTCAATCGTTGACCGTCCCTTTCTGAAGCCGTACTGACAGGGGCATAAGTCCCCGGCAGCTTCCACGGCAGAGGTCAGGGGGGAATGGATCAGCTTCTCGGACAGCTTCCCAGCCGTGTCCAACATGCAAAAAGGCCTTTGGGTCGACGGCAGCTCGGGATCACCTTTGCCCTTGCTGATGAGTACAAGTCTTTCGGTTTTCCAGGGAGCCGGAAACACCCTTTCTACCAAACAGGTGTTGTACATTCTCAACAACAAGTCAGCATTAATTGAAAATACTTTCTTTAAAGCCTCGCTGGGAATCCGTCCGGGTCAGGAGCCTTGTTGCTCTTTAGGGAGAGAATGGAGGTTTCCATCTCCTCGAATGTGAAGAGTGGAACGTCATCTAACCGTCCGAAGTCAACCGGCCTAGGCCTAGCCTAAAAATAAATACATACAAACAATGATTTTAGCCAAGACCTCAAAACAAGCAAGTGACTTAATAATAATTATGCTTATAGTATTAAAGGTAAATAGATTGTATAGCGAAAAAACAATACAATTTAAAATCCATGATTGCAAATTAATAAAAATCAAGTTATGTAAGTATTGTAGAATTACGCTTACTTAACACTTAATGCATATTTTCTTACCTGAGACATAGGGTACAATGGCACAACACTTTCTAATTATTACTTGTTCCATTTAAATATTTTTCCAAATATTAGTTGTATCCCATAAATTATTTAATCGCATAATTCCGTACGACAGCAATTTATTCCACACCAACATGCCTATCTTTTGGCATAATTTATAACTTCGACAAGTACCTGAATTACCTCCTCTTCATCGTTGACCAGCCTAGGCCGGATAGATAGCGTCAAAATATTTTCTTCTAAAAGTTTAACACCACTATATACACTATTTACAAAACCTATGTTTAACTATACTTTGGCGGTGGACCTCCTAGTGAACTAGCAGCTTCAAAAAACTCTTCCAGGGAGTAGAAAGGGTTCCCAAGTAGAATGTCCTTTATTCTACGCCTAAAAGCAGCTTTGTCTAGTTTTGTTAAATGCTGTGGTAGAACATTGTACATTATAACGGCTATGGCAGGGAAACTGTCCCGCGACATTGACAGTCTATAACGGTTGTTTTGTATTTGCTTAGTCCCTCGAATGTGATGCCCATGCTTTTGGCCTCGGATTTCATACAGATTGAAATTTGTTTTGATGTGGAGAAGGCATTCAAAAATATATTGGCTGAAGACTGTGAAAATTTTAAGTGATATGAAAAGTGGTCGACATGGTTCTAGTCTATTGCTGTTTGTAATGATTCTGAGTGCTTGTTTTTTTAATTTGAGAATACGTGTACAACCTGTCGCATGGCCCCAAAGTTTAACTCCGTATGTAACGTGACTATGGAACAGAGAAAAGTATACAGTCAGCAAATACTGCCCAGTAATCTGAAATTTTAACTTCCTAAGCAGGAAAATTACCCTGCTTAGTCTAATGCAGACCGCACTGATGTGAGAATTCCATTTTAATTTTGGGTCAATTACAAATCCTAACAGCTTTACTGGGGGGTCGAGTGATGGCGATGTTCTGCTGAGGGTACATAAAAGCCTTTGAGTCTTTACTTCGTTTAGCTTGAGGTTGTTGTTTGCAAACCAGCTCTTTGCCTTCTCAAAAAGGTTCTCGGATCTAGTAACCGCTTCCTCAGGATGTTTTCCCTTTCCATAGAGAGTGGTATCATCCGCAAAAAGCAGAGTTTCACCCTCCCAACCTAGGTCATTCATTAAAATCAAAAAAGGGTAGGGCCTAACACCGAGCCCTGGGGAACGCCGTGGTCCATCTTGACTGGTGCTGAAAGAGCTCCCTCGACTGCCACCATCTGCTGTCTGTCCTTAAGATAACTATCTAAAGTCTGGAGCACAACACCTCCGATACCGTAACGTTCACGTTTTTCAAGCAGGATGTCATGTGACACTACATCGAATGCTTTTAAGAGGTCGCATAGGACTAATGCTAGAGATTGTTTTTCCTCAAAAGCATTTAGTGTCTCCTTAACCAACGAGATGAGTGCTGTGGCAGTAGATTTTCCCGTCCGGAAACCATGTTGCGAGCTGGAAAAATAGTCATTGGTTTCGAAGTGTGTAACAATTTGACTTTGCATGAGTTTCTCTATTACCTTAGCTATGGTTGGAATTATGGAAATCGGCCGATAGCTGGATGCAAGGTTAGCATCCCCTTTCTTGAAAATTGGTACAGTGCGAGACATCTTTAGACAGTTGGGGAAAATTCCTACGCTCAAACATCCGTTAATGACTGCTGACAGTGGTTCAGCGACTTTATCAACAATGTACTTAAAAATCCATGGCGAAAAATCGTATATATCAGGGCTTCTTGAATTTGAAAAAGCTTTGGTGACTTTCACTACATCTTCAGGTGTTGTGGGTTTCAAGACAGTCGGACAGAACACAGGCACATTATCCGCAGCCCTGGACGGTTTCATTTCATTGACAATCTCTTTAACAGTATTTTGAAAATAAAAGTTAAAATCATCAGGACTCAACAAGCCATTTACCGTCTCTTTCTTTTTTCTCCACCCATTTATTATAGACCAAGCCGCTTTGCATTTGTTATTGGAATTTTCAATAAATTCCGCAGTTGAAAGTCTCTTAGCAGTATCTACCTCTTGTTTGTAATTACGTTTTACTCGCAAGTACAATGTGTGTATTAACTTATTCTTAAGGTCCAATGATTTCTAATGCCCTGTACCTATCATTTATCATAACAACTAATGACCTAAGCCTACCAAGTTCAGGTGTGTACCAAGCATTTGAGCGGGATATAGGTCTACGCCCTTTGTTCTTTGACTTTACTGACCTAGGCCTAGTTGTTGGTGGGAAAAAAGCATTAAAAACTTCAATAAGCTTATTGTGAAATGATTGAAAAGAAACTACAGGACCATTACCATTTATTCTCAACTCATGGAACCAGTTTATATATTTCAATGCATTTCTTAAAAGGGGAAACACGTCTTCATTAACTACTCTCTTATGAAAAAGGTAATTTTTATGCCAAGAAACAGATGGAAGCTCACTTACTACTGGAATCCTCACATTCATCGTCACGGGCTGGTGGTCCGCAATCACTGCCGCAGATGAACATCGGTTCATCTTACCTCGGTACCTTATACATCGGTGTTCATCTATTTAATTTAACAGGTCTGTCTAAATATCAATTAAATTTTATTTAAAAACGTAACATAACGGCGAGCAGATGTAAACAAATCTGAAGAGGTTATATTGTTTTCAGCATACACAGCGACAACTCACCTGCGATGGGGGAATATAAACTGATCATAGCAACTACATTAGTCAAATCATGTAGCCTAAACAACTAAAGTTCTGTCAAAAATTCGGAAAAATAAGCTTTTTTAATACTTGAAAATAATTGCTCGATTATAGTTTATTACCTAGTTTAAAATACTTAAAATCTCACCTGAGAATTTCATTGAAATCAAATTAGTAATAAAAAAGCCTTTTGAGGGTCTAAAATTCGCCTAAGTGAAATTTAAACTCGATCGTAAGAATTTTATACTCAAATGTTCCATAAAGTAAAAAATTCAATAAAATTTACCATTGTCAATTACACATCTGATTGAAAAAGAGAATGAAGCAGTCTGGCCACGGGTACGATATTTATCGTAACGACACCATACTAGGAATAAGCTCCGATGTCCGTCCCGTACGAGAATTTTTACTAACTTTTTGAGTTATTAGATGACGCTATTTTATGATTTTTTTTAGGGAGAGGTGAGAAAAATGCATTACGCACAAAGGTGGCAAGCCTGTAGTGTGGGGATCCCCTAAAAACGGGTTTACCCACTAAAAAAAACTCCTCTACTCTTTAGGATTCTAACCAGGAATTGTTTATCATAATTATTACATCAGGCTAGGCCTGAATTTGGCTTAGGCCCGTGGGGCTCACTCCTTATCCAACCACTCGATCAAGGGATCTGGACCACTTCGCGGTCGAGATCGGGTTTCTTTTCCAGGAGGATGCCCCGGACGAACTGTGATAAACAATCCCAGTTGCCCTCATCCTCCAAGATCTTTTAACAGACCGAGTCCACCGAAAATGCACCAAAAATTTGTGTGGCCTCCAAATGGGGCCCTTCCCAACGGGGGCAGCGGAAGAATGTGTGTTCCGCATCGTCGGGAATGCCCGAGCAATAAATGCAGTCCGGTGGACCGGTCTTGCCCATCCGGTTCAGGTATGACCGAAAATAGCCGTGAATTGTCAAGAATTGGCCGCCGTTCCACCCATGCATGGTTGGACGTGCTTGATAAGTCCATCGTCCTCGGGTGTTGTGCTCCCAGCTGTGTTAACGTAACTTGACTTCCGTTTTAGTTTAGACGCTTCATATCCGGAACACCAAAAAAACCATTCAGCTGACCTGGGGAAGAAGTTATGCTTCTTGCATAACTTCACTCAACAGACCTTGATCACTCACTACACACACGACCTACAATGTACCCGTTCACGTTCATCCACCGCAAAAGAGGGTTGTTTACGTTTTGCCAATCACGTGACTAATTCCAGACATTTTATTTGTGGGATTTGTCACGTGATAGGCAAATACGTAAACAAACCGCTTTGCGGTGGATGCTTGTGAACGCCCTCAATGCTACAATTCTGAATTCGTCAAGAGAATAGAGTGGAGAGTGAGACGGGGTATCATAGTAGCTACGCACGTATCAACTACAAAGTGAAAATAAACGTAGCAACTAAAACTGAATGTTCTCATAGCAACTACGAAAAGGCGGGAAAAATGAAAATTTAAATATTATATTAGCGCCTACACAATTATTAAAATTTCTCGTTAGTGCCTACGATATCGCAGCCGCTAAAGTGTAGTTGCTAGTAGACTATTTCGTTTTAGCGAATTTCCTTTACAAATAAGCTATTACCGTCGTTTTCATGGGAGCTGCCGTTTATATCGATGTAGGGACACCTCTGCGATTACATAATTATATATATTATCTTGTGGCTTTTTATGTGTACTTTCTGGATACGTAGTGATTATTTGTCGGTAACTCATTTAAAACTGCTCAAATAACGATTTACTAAAAAATTTAACATGGGCTTATATGGGAAATAGAATTTTCAATTTTGAGTGCTTGTGAACACGATAACTAGTGCAAAAATCGTCTGATCATCATGAAATTTGGTACAGGCATGTAAAGTTAGATTCTCTTGGATGAGTTCGTTAACCAGTAAGATCGGCCCAACTTCAGTAGGGAAAGTGGGGGATTTTACCCCTCAAAAGTGGGTTTTTTCCACTTTTCACATAGATATTTTTATTTGATTACCTTTTAGTGTACACCATTAGATTCAGCTCGAAAAAAACAAACAATTTGGTACGTTTAATTATTGCTATACGTCCACTGGTTACCGAGATATTAGCGAATTTCCTTTAGAAATAAGCTATTACCGTCGTTTTCATGGGAGCTGCCGTTTGTATCGATGTAGGGACACCTCTGCGATTACATAATTATATATATTATCTTGTGGCTTTTTATGTGTACTTTCTGGATACGTAGTGATTATTTGTCGGTAACACATTTAAAACTGCTCAAATAACGATTTACTAAAAAATTTAACATGGGCTTATATGGGAAATAGAATTTTCAATTTTGAGTGCTTGTGAACACGATAACTAGTGCAAAAATCGTCTGATCATCATGAAATTTGGTACAGGCATGTAAAGTTAGATTCTCTTGGATGAGTTCGTTAACCAGTAAGATCGGCCCAACTTCAGTAGGGAAAGTGGGGGATTTTACCCCTCAAAAGTGGGTTTTTTCCACTTTTCACATAGATAGCTATTACATCACATAAGCTATTACCGTCGTTTTCATGGGAGCTGCCGTTTGTATCGATGTAGGGACACCTCTGCGATTACATAATTATATATATTATATTGTGGATTTTAGCAAATTTCCATATAGGGAATACTTTTTCGTTTTGAGGTCCCTAGAAGCCAAAAACATCGTTCGTTCAAATTGATACATATATATATATATATATATATATATATATATATATATATATATATATCGATATGAATGTGTCCGTGAACACGATAACTTTTGAACGGAACCTCCGATTTTGATGAAATTTGGTGCAGGGGTGTAAGCCAGCGTCTGCTAGGTTGAGTTCGCGAACCAGAATGATCGGACCATGGGAACGGGGTTTTATGGGGTTTCAAAAGGGTAAAAAATGGGTTTTTGGCTTTTTTTAATTTTATTTATAAAATTCAACAATTTTAACTTAAACCATTTAAAAGAGCTTAAAAAAACAAACAATCTAGTATTTTGAATTTTTTACCTAGCTTAAATGGTTATCGAGAAAATCCAAAAACTGTGTTTTCCATGTTATTCTTATGGGAAATTAACAAAACCTTCTATCTTGCTTGTTTATTGACATATCTTGATAAAATTTGGTAAGTACATTCATTCGGAAGCGTTTAACTTATATTTGCTTAGAAAACCCATATGGCGGCAAACCTACGTACTTACCCCTATGGGGTTTATGGGGAAAATAAAAAGAACACCATAACCGGATAAAATTTGGTATGTACATTCCATAGGTTGGGTTTAACTTATATTTACCAACAAAACCCATTTGGCGGCAAACCTACATACTCTCATCCCCATGGATTTTATGGGGAAATAGAAACTATGCCAAGATTCCATTGGAAATTCGCTGAGTACGCAGGTCTGCTGCGACGGGGGTATTTACGTAGTTGTTGTTAGATTTCTTAAATTCTCGATAGCACCGAACATCTCAGTTTCTCGATAGCGCCTACAATAATGAGCGGTAGGTAAAAGAACGAATCTTTAATGGTTCGTTCATTATCTTTACATTCCTTCTAGAGAGCAACAGCTCAAATTGGAAATTTCATCGTCCTACATAAAAATCCCATAAAACATCATAATTATTCCCGCTTACCCCAGCAAGCCCCATAAAATCCCCAAACGCAGGGAAAATACCCATCTCTTGGCAACCCTGCTGGTTGCAGATGTCATGGCAGGGAAGTCGTTCAAAAGAGCTGCTCTGTAAAAGAGCTGTTCACTTCGAACGACTCTGTAGGCGCTATGTTACAAATACAAAATATGCATTAAGTGTTAAGTAAGCGTAATTCTACAATACTTACATTACTTGATTTTTATTAATTTGCAATCCTGGATTTTAAATTGAATTGTTTTTTTTCGCTCTACAATCTATTTACCTTTAATATTGTAAGCATGAATATTATTAAGTTACTTGCTTGTTTTGAGGTCTTAGCTAAAATCATTCTTTGTATGTATTTATTTGTAGGCTAGGCCTAGGATGTACGCCGGTTGACTTCGGACGGTTAGATGACTTTCCACTCTTCACATTCGAGGAGAAGGAAACCTCCGTTCTCTCATCCCTAAAGAGCAACAAGGCTCCTGACCCCGACGGGATTCCCAGCGAGGCTTTAAAAAAGTATTTTCAATTAATGCTGACTTGTTGAGAATGTACAACGCCTGTTTGGTAGAAGGGGTGTTTCCCCTATGGAAAACCGCAAGACTTGTACGATCAGCAAGGGCGAAGGTGATCCCGAGCTGTCGTCGTCCCACAGGCCATTCTACATGTTAGACACGGCTGGGAAGCTGTTCGAGAAGCTGATCCGTTCCCGCCTGACCTCCGCCGTGGACGCTGCCGGGGACTCATGCCCCCGGCAGTATGGCTTCAGAAAGGGACGGTCAACGATTGACGCTATCACCGAAGTCCATGGAGAGCTGTGAAGAGAGCCGAGAGCCACAACCATTTCTCTCGCTGAGTAGAGCTTCTTGTTAAGCTTATGTCAAGAATGCCTTTAACTCGGCGAGGTGGTTCGATATGTTGGATGCGCTTCGCAACACCTTTCGCGTTCCTGCATATCTGTTGCGACTCATCGAGGATTATCTCCGCTCTCAAAGCCTTATTTACGACACAAGGGACGGTACGTGGACGATGGAAGTCACTTCTGGTGCCGCGCAAGATTCAATACTTGGCCAGGATCTCTGGAATGTTGCCTATGACAGCCTCCTGAGGTCGGAGATGCCTGAGAAAACCACTTTGGTTGGATACGCCGATGAGGTCACAGCTCTCAATGTTGCACGCAACGTTGAGCTGGCCCAACTAAAGTTGAACCGAGTCATGCGTGTGGTCAACACATGGATGTTCGATCACGGTCTCTCGCTTGCTCTCCGTAAGACGGGGAGTGTGATCCTTACGAAGAAGAGGATAGACACCGTCATTCTGTTCCGAGTGGGAAGGGAGGTGGTCCAATCAACTCGTGCTGCTAAGTACTTCGGGATTATGGTGGACACCAAGTTAAGCTGGAGGGATCAGATCTTCCGTACGGCGGACAAGGCCGCTAAGGTAGTCACTTACCTTAGTAGGCTGATGGCCAATGTCGGGGTTCCACGATCCAGCAGAAGACGTCTGTTGATGTCCGCGGTTCAGTTCGTGCTTCTTTATGGAGCAGAGGTGTGGGTAGACGCTCTCGATAAAGAATAGTACAGGTTGCGACTCGCCCGGGTTCAACGTCGAGCGGCGCTCGGGGTGTGTTCCGCCTACCGGACAGTGTCCGAGCCTGCCGTCCTGGTGGTCTCCGGAGTATCCCTGTCAAGCTCTTGCCAGGAGAGAGGAAGGCAATTTATCAGAGACAATGCGAGATTGGCAAGGACACGGCAAGAACAGCAGAGCGCTCCCGAACCTTCCAGCAGTGGCAACACAGCTGGGAGCACGACACCCGAGGACGATGGACTGCGCGACTTATCAAGCACGTCCAACCATGGGTGGAACGGCGGCTAATTCTTGGCGATTCACGGCTATTTTCGGTCGTATCTGAACCGGATGTTTAAGACCGGTTCACCGGACTGCATTTATTGCCCGGGCGTTCCCGACGATGCGGAACACACCTTCTTCCGCTGCCCCCGTTGGGAAGGGCCCCGCCTGGAGGCCACACAAATTTTTTGTGCATTTTCGGTGGACTCGGTCTGCCAAAAGATCTTGGAGGATGAGGGCAACTGGGATTGTTCATTACAGTTCGTCCGGGGCATCCTCCTGGAAAAGAAACCCGATCTGGACCGCGAAGTGGCCCAGATCCCTTGATCGAGTGGCTGGATAAGGAGCGAGCCCCACCAGCGTTAGCCAAATTTAGGCCTAGCCTGACGTAATGTGATAAACAATTCCAGGTTAGAATCCTGAAGAGTAGAGGAGGTTTTTTAGTGGGTAAGCCCGTTTTTTAGGGGAGCCCTACACTACAGGCTTGCCACCTGTGTGCGTAATGCATTTTTCTCACCTCTCCCTAAAAAAAATCATAAAAAGCGTCACCTAATAACGTAAAAAGTGAGTAAAAATTCTCGTACGGGACGGACATCGGAGCGTATTCCTAGTACCTATGTCAACATTCAAATTGTAGTTGCTATGAGCGTAGCTATTATTAGACCCCACGGTGAGTGAGTGGAGGGAGGGACTTTGCGTTGTGTGTCTGTGTGTGTGTGAAACAAAATGGCGTTCATCCACACTTCTATGTCGTGTTGTTGAATTTTAATCTATTCTTACTTTGGACGCCATCTAGGATCGCTGAATTCAAGGTAAAATTGTTACGGGCGAGTCACGCTATATTGGGTTCATTTGTTTATTTCATACTTCATAATTGCTTTATTGTTTGCAGTGTTTCTTGTTCAATTTTCATCTACCATTACGTCATGGCCGGGTGGGAACGCTTAGTTATGCTGAATAACTTACTTGATAATGCATAATCATCAAGTAACCAAGCATTAAGCCCTTTCTTTCAGTATCTATTTGGAGTATATTATATATCTTTTTGACCTACATCCAATAGTAGTTGACGTAGACCCTAGGCTACTTAGGCCTAAACACCCTTAGGCCTCAAGTTGCTCATTAGGTAGGCCTAGTAGGTAGGCCCTGGGCCTACTGGTAAATCAAAGCTAAATTTACAGTGTAGGCCTAAAATTAATAGATCACATGGTTCCACAGAGAGATTAAAAACGTTGTTAGTATTAATTAACGTTAATATTTTCATTTTGTGATAAAATTTTGTGTTTGTATTGGAGTTTGCGACCATCAATGTCGACCGTGTGAATTTTTAGCTCAATCTTGTGCTTGGCAACATTTGATCTTTCTGATCACTGGCACGCTTTTTCGCCATCATTAACCAATCAGTGTCACCTTGTCACCTCCAGTAGGCCTAAATTAGAATATAGGGTTGACCGGGGTAATTGTGAACGGGTTTTCGTGTTTTGACAAAAAACCCTTTTAAGTACTTTTTATTACAAATATCACATTATAGTATAGGCTACATAATTTTAATTTTACATTATTCAGGATACATTATACAAATTTTCAGGAAATTCCTCTGATAGACAAAATTGTTACAAGCCATTCACAATTCCCGGCACGGTAGGGCCTATTGCAAATCTTATCAATTCTGGGGTAAATGTGAATGCCATCAGAAAAATTATTTAGAACACACCAAAAGCGAAATGGGCAAATCAAAATAAAGCCCAACTAATTCTCTTCACATTTACCCCACCTTCAAAATTATAGTCCCATAAACGCATTCACAATTGCCCCTAATTCAATACAGGTTTGAGATTTCTTAAAATTGCGAAAAAACGCAAGGTAAAAAAACATTAACCAAAACTGTATTAATTAGTTTAATACAACATATAAACGATATATTGCCATAACAACTTATGAAAAATATGAAAAGTGTCAAAATCTAGTTAGTTTTCACTAAAAAAATTTAAGAGTTAAATTTGTAAATTAACGAAAGGTAACCTAGCCTATATATACAACTGGCTGGGTAGCTGAGTGGTTAAAGAGCTCGCCTTTGAATCTGAAGGTAGCCGGTTCGATCCTGAGAAAAGTTAGTGCTTTTTGATGGTTCGATACTGGACCCAGCTGCCTTTGGTCATTGGGCTATTAATTAATGATCCTGACAAATAAAACAGCTGATATTTGTCAGTAACAAAGCTACACCTCATCTGATCCATCACAATCATCACACTCACCCCTTCAGTCATACTCACCTTAAAATACGCACCACAGAGTGTGTCGGTGTTTCAAATAAAGTATCTAAAGTAAAGTATCTAAGTATGTTTTTGTAAGTTTTATGGGATAGGGGAGCACAGCAACATTGTCAAAAATAGTAAACAAATTGTTTTCCTTGCACACAAATTCAGTTTTTGCGTTATTGGCACAACGGAAACCTTGCACTGTTATGTCACCATCATCAGAGTTAGTTAACTCTTTACAATTAACAAAATTTAACTCAGTTCCTGCAACAAAAGTGCTCTGCTTATATTTTGTATTGAATAGGGGCAATTGTGAACAGCATTCACAATTACCCCTTTTTGTAATTCACAATTACCCCACAGTTTAAAAATTATGTCGTAATTGTGAATTGGCAATAAATCATAGAATTTTTATTGCAGTTGATAAAGAAACCTCTCAGGCTTTTGAGCACTTCTCTAGAAGTGCTTAAAAAAAATTCTAAAAAAATAATAATGAAATAAATTTTTTATTTAATCATTTTTGTCGAGTGGTCGAAGTGATACACCAAAATAAATTTAAGGGTGTTTTCATACTAATGGGAAAAAGACTAATTCTTTGAAAATTGTTAACAACTTTTAATAGTGTATTAAGAAAAGACCAAAAAACATGTTTTAACACGTTAGCTACCACAATGTTAAAAAAAATCGTAACCACAGCCCGCCGCCGCAATTTTGCAACGGGCGAGTTCTACTGAGAGCCCACCGCCGCATATCTGCGGCGGCTGGGCTCATTAAAATAGACTGCCGCCGCATATCTGCGGCGATGGTTCCATGATACTAAATATGAAATTTCTTCAGTGCGGTCTATTTTAATGGTCAGACAGTTTAGGCGCGGTCTACGGGATAGTCCGCCGCATATGTGCGGCGCTTGGTCTGTGGCTAAAACGATCACTGACGTCACTAAAATGTTTTACGTACATTTTTATTTAATGTATTTTTGAAAGTAACATTTTTTAACGTATTTGATATATCTTTACACAAATATTCATCAAATCTCTTGTATGGCACATTGAAAAAAGTTTATTGTGTAAGAAAAATGTATAAACATTTGCATTTTGTAAACTTGTAAAACATTATAATTACACTACGTAAACTGGCTGGGTAGCTGAGTGGTTAAAGAGCTCGCCTTTGAATCTGAAGGTAGCCGGTTCGATCCTGAGAAAAGTTAGTGCTTTTTGATGGTTCGATACTGGACCCAGCTGCCTTTGGTCATTGGGCTATTAATTAATGATCCTGACAAATAAAAACAGCTGATATTTGTCAGTAACAAAGCTACACCTCATCTGATCCATCACAATCATCACACTCACCCTTTCAGTCATACTCACCTTAAAATACGCCAAAGTGCGTCGGTGTTTCAAATGAAGTCTCTGAAGTCTCTGAAGTCTCTCTGAATTGTAAACAACTCTTTTTGTAAACTAAATATTTCAATAGGCCTACAATGTTTTTATGTATAAGCCGTATTTTATTTTTCGCTTTTCAAAGGTGATAACTAAAAATAAGGTTATATTAGTGCCGACGCTAACTTGCGTCACTTAGTCTCTGACCATGCGCCGCAAATGTGCGGCGCTCAAAAATTACCAAAAATGAATAGAAAATTGTATATATTTTTTTATTTAATGACATTGAGATATTTTGAAGTGTGAAAACTAATTTTAAACGGTTATTATTCGTGGTCTGTGGCGTAAGTCACAACCACTAACTTAGGGCCGGTCTACAGGGAAGTCCATGATTATTTTGGTGGGCTGTGGGATTGGCCTGACCGACGCATATATGCGGCGGCTGGTAGCGAACGTGTTAAGTTGGTCTTTATTAATATTAATGTTAATTTCTAAGTTATAAGCGGCGTTCACAATTGCCCCAATTCACAATTACCTCGGTCAACCCTAACCTCCTTGATTATAACGTAACTTGATTTCGTTTTTAGTTTAGACGCTTCATATCCGGAGCAATATACTTTTAGGCCTATATATTTCAATATACTGTTTTCAGGTGGTAAATAGCTTCAAAATGTGATTAACTATAAACCTCTACACAAAATTAAGCTTTGCTCTATCTCCATTGGTTACCAAAATAGGCCTATTACAAAGTCTAAAGACAGTACATTGTCTTTTGGGGCTCCAATGTTAGTCTTATGGAGAATAAGGATGTGTTAATATTTCACTTATTAACCAATATTTTTGGATGAAACTTGGTATTTAGCTTCATTTGGTTGAGATTCATCCATTTAAGGTAAAAAATCTTGGTTTTTGTACTTATCATGGCAGCAAACCTGCATACTCTTTTCCCATGTTAATCATATGGAGAATAGGCAAACTCTTTTATTTATGTACAGATATTGATGAAACTTATTATTTGGCTTTATACAGTCGAAATAATTTTTTTCTATGCTAAAAACCTACTTTTAGTGTCCCCCATGGCAGCATACCTGCATACTCTTTCCTTATAGGCCTATTTATCTTAAGGAGAATAGACATTTATTTCCCTATTTATGAGCACGTGATAAAATTTTTATAAGTTTAGCTGGTCAAAATTAATATTAGGCCTACTAATTTAGAAATTCGTTCAAAGAATAATAAGACACTATTGTTAATTCTTAGTTTTAATTCTACTGTATATATGGCGCTATGTCCTGTCTCAATGATGATGTAATGACATGAAATAAATAAAAATAAAAATGTTTTAAGGCTCCGGTCTATCCGAGCCCGAATGCCGCCTCGCATCCTCGGCCGTAGCGCTACAGGTGAGTTTTATGGATGCAGAGGTTTACGGGAATCATGTTTTAAAAATAACTAATTAAGATAGAGATTGGCTCTTAATTTTTTCTAAAAGTACAAAGACGGATCTTGTCTTCTGTGTTTTTAGAATTTTTAAATAAAATTTCTAAATTCAGTTATAACTGTCTAAAATCATCTGTTTTTCTCTAGTGGCAAGTTTTATAGATGCAGAGGTTTACGGGGGATCGTGTTTTAAAATTGACCAATTAAGATAAAGATTAGGTCTTAACTTTTTTCTAAAACTAGAAAAAATGATCTCGTCGGCTATATTTTTAGAATTTTTAAATAAAATTTCTAATTTTAGCTATAGGGTCATTATAAAATTAATGGCCAATTTGAGAAAGGTAAAAAAAATTAAAAAATAAAATTCAAAAACAAGTTATTTAAAATGAACTACAGAATAATCCTTACACATAGCAGAGCGTAAAAATTTTATTTAAGGCTGATTTTCCTGATTTCATTTCAGGGATACACACAGAATTTTCCCCTCGCTCACGTTTTTTTTCTTGATAAAAAAGTGATAAAAAAATTGTAAAGTCAAAAGTTATAAGCTGAATGCTGAAGGTTAATGTAATTATTAACACCTAAATAAGTTAAAACGACAGGGTTGCCACAGACATTAAAAGTCAGGAAAAGTCAGGAATAGTCAGGATTTTTGGGTTTTGGTCAGGAAAAGTCAGGAAAAAGTTTGAAAAAATGCCGAAAGTCAGGAAAAAATAGGGGGAAAGTGGCAAAAGTCAGGAAAATTTGCAGAGGCACAATCCGACCGTCTAGATTTTTGACCCCTCTCATAAAACAGAATTACTAAGGAGTGGGTAAAATGTATTAATTTTATACCTTAATTACCTATTAATAATGTATATTTCTATTGTGTTTTTCATTGTTATAATGTTAGTTTTTACTTTATTATTGGAACACTTTGTTTTATTTTTAGCCAATTTCTCTACAGGGAATATTAGTGAATTTCCTTCTAGGGAATACGCTATTACGATAATACTCATGATAAGACCTAAGGCTGGGACCATATTACTTTTTTGTTTTGAGGTCCATACGAGCCAAAAACTCCGTTTGTTCAAATTCATATGTGTCCGTTTACACAATAAATTTTGAAAGACACCTTTTATTTCGATGAAAATTGGTAAGGTGTAAGACAGCGTTCTTCAGGTTAAGTTTGAAAACCAGGTTGATAGGACATTCGGAACAGGGTTTTATGGGGTTTCAAGGTCAAATTAGGGGTTTTTGGTATTTATCACCCAAAAAATCATAAATTTTCAAAGAGACCATCCAAAAAACCAAATAATTTTGTATTTTGAATCATTTACTTAGCTTCACTGGCTACGGAGAAAATAAAAAAACCAAGTTTTCCATTTAATTTTTATGGGAAACCAATAAAACCTGGTGTATTGCTTGTTTTTTTTTTTTTTTTTTTATTTCTCAATAAAAATCTCAAAAGGCCTAATGCTATAAATGTAAAAAAAAATTTTTTTTTCTTTAGTTAATTAACTAAACCATTAAAAATTCACTGAGTATTACGCTGTGATAGGGGTATTTCAATAAAAATTTTAGCGATGGGCAACTTAGGGAATGGAGGAGATTGCATTAAAAAAATATTCAAAAGAAAATTCACTAAAAACAAAAAACGAGTCTTTATTTGTAAAACCCCGCGGTTCCAAAAAGTCAGGAAAAATCTCTCAGATCGGTCAGTAAAAGTCAGGAAAAATGGCCTCCAAAATTCTGTGGCAACCCTGAACGAGTTTATATTGATTATAGTGTTCTTTAGACCGGAAAATGTGCCCTATGTTCATTTCAAACTCAAAAAACTCATTTAAACTTTCCATATTTTGATAGATTATTATTTTTATTTAATAATATAATAAAATGATAGTAAAGAGTATAAACTTTCAATTAGGCTAATATGAATTTTAAAACGATTTTTTATGATTTGATATTTTTTTATTTAGAAAATGTGATCGTGAGGGAGTGAGCGAGGGGGAAAAACGCCGTGAGCGAAGGGAATCGGCGTGAGCGAACTAATAAATAATAATGAAAAACAAAAAATTAAATAAGTTGTATCATTTAACAATGCAAGGTGAAGTAATAATAAAATGTATTATTACGATGATAGTATCAAAGGGATTTCCTTTATTCACGACTAATCCGTGAGCGGGGGGAACGTGAGCGAAGAGAAAATGTCGAAGGTCTTTAGTTTTTGACGCAACTATACCGGCAGTATTGCGCAACCCGTTGTTTGAGGTTGTACCGGCTTCATAATCAGTTCTAAAACTACCATTGCTAGTTTTGCTGTTATAATTATTAATGAGTTATGAGGAGTGAGCGAGGGGAACAGCAATTGATGTACACACGATTTCTTAACTGAAATGTGATAATAACAACCTAAATATGACGATTACAATGCTGCCGTCCACAACACGTCTTTCAGATAACTTCGGCCGAGCGCTACTGACAGGAACGGGAGAAACGAAACGGTCCGCGGTGATTTGGTAGCAAATTCAAAACATCGCTACACTTTTATTGGTCTTGAAGAGACACGGAAATAATGGCGAATTATTTTGAAATCGATCTGATTTCAATAATATTATTACTTTATTTCAAAATATAACTGTTACCGGTATATGAAAATCATGGGCATTTTACATAGTTATTTTTGTAAATTTTCATAGCTTTTTTCGACTGAGAACTTAGAGTCTGAGGCATGGAGACAGTGAGCAAGGAGAAAATTGAGATACATATTGTTTTGTTTGTTTTTTTTTACATTTATTTTCATTCAATAATTTTATTTAAAGCAAGATCATGTTTAATAATATACCTAATATTTTTACAAAGCTTTATTTGAATGAAAAAAATTATCTTAGTATTTTTTTTCCTGCAGAGACTCAAATTGGCCATTAATTTGATAATGACCCTATAACTGATTAAAATCATCTGTTTTTCTCGATGCAAATGTAAGGGTTTTTTTTAGAATCCTGTTATCTTCTGCTAAATGCAGCCTAGAGCTATAACTAAGGTGTCATATGAAAGAAGAATAACTGTGCTAAATATCATTAGCTACACTTTGGTAATCTCACGTTGGTAGTTTCATCAAAACTAATGGAAAACTTTAGTTAAAAATTGAGGAAAACAGATGATTTTAGTTAGTTGTAGGTAGATTTAGAATTTTTTTTATTCTAAAAAGATAGCAGACTAGATCCTTTTTTTCTACTTTTATAAAAAGTTAGCAGCGAATCTCTATCTTAAGTGCTTAGATTAAAAACACGATCCCCGTAAACCTCTGCATCCATCAAACTCGCCTAGAGCTTCGGCTGCGAGGCGGCATTCAGCATTGTTGTTCGGGCTCAGGTAGACTGAAGCCTGAAGGTAATTTTTGATTTGAGTTGGTAACGATGATATGAAAGTTCGTTTCGAAACATTGCAGGCTGTTGACATGCTTTTGAGCACTTTCGGTTTGAGTGCTTCGGAGATATTCGGTTTTGACTCAAATACAAAGTTAAGCCGTTTTCATATAAATATTATCATAATTACATAGTGTTTGGTATCATTCTCTTTGAAAATAAATGAAGATTCAAAATATAACACTATCATATTATTATAAACACATATTACGGAATTAATTAACAGTTCTGTACTGGACGCCCGAGTGTGTGACTCATCTACCTGCCGGGCGGGTCGGCTGCATTTGTGTGCCTGTGTGAGTAAGGGTTCTATAATCCGTCAGGTGCCATGGCGAGGTGGACACAGTATAATATTGAAATTATGGCCCGTAGCTGTAGTGCATTACAGTGTTGTTGAATTTTTCAATATTTTACTTATTGGAACCCGTACTATGTCATCTTTTGATTACTGGAATAATGTTATTGTCACAGGTTGATGATCAAACAGTAAGTTACCTGAAGTTTGTCATTTACTTCGTTTGTATTCTCAATTTGGCTGATCCACCATTTAGTTATCCATATCAGGTGGTCCAAAGGTGGTTGCTTCAACATTTTATTTATTTTTTATATTTATATTATTGCAAGTACAACGTATTTAACATTGGAAGTTAAAAAATGCAATCAGTTTATTTTTAATATTTTTATTAAACCATTGGCGGCCATTTTTTTGTTGAAGAAAAGCCAATTTTCAGCTATTTTAGAGCTCAGCATAAAATTAAATAGGCCTATCTCCTTTTCTATTTCTCATAGAACATTCAAATAAAAACCAATCTCTTCAGAAAGATCTGAACTTTAATAAAAGTCCATAAACATACACTAAAAAACATTTTTTTAAGTCCATATCATTCTTCAAATTTCAAAGTTAAAATTGAACAAAAATGTATTTTTGAACATTTTTTATACAAGAAGGCAAACACTTTTGAGCTCATTAATTTTTTTCATTCATAGGTATTGTTATGTGCTTTAAAATAACAAAGTTACAAGCTCTAGACTTCCATGGTTTTTAAGTAACAAATTTTTTTAATCGAAAACTTTCCAAATTTCTAAAGTTTGGAGCTCAAAATCTCTGTTGGGCATGAAAATAAAAATTTGAAATTTGGTATAGATTTAGTACTTAGTGAGAGGATTAACCTGTAAAAATTTCATTATTAGTGTAGTAAAATTAAGCCAAAATATGGCTGGAAAATAAAAAAATTTTTGGACAGCCAATTTTTGCTGAAATGTGTTCTATGTCATCCCCTGACCTCCCTCAGAAAAGTCCCCTGAAATCCCCAGTGGGCAACATGCCTAAAAATGATGGGATGGCCCTCGTGGAGTCAGAAATAAGTCTTTCGCCGACCAATCAAATTAAAGCTCTTAAGTAGTAGAATTCAATGCCGCAAACCCCATCTCAAAAGGTTGCTTGAGTCGAAAATGGCAGCCCGTCAAACTTAGAATAAAAATCAAATTTTAATCTAAACACTTAAAAATGTAATAATATTAGAAATACTTGACCTTTTGAGGTCCGGTTTGCGGCAAACGTTTGCTTGTACAATTACCTTGGCAAATACGGAGAGTTTGACAGATGCCCATCATATTACCCTTGAATGAACCACCGTTTGAATGTAGAGACATAGACGTCCCAAAGAGTGAGTTTTGAAAAACTTTTCTTAGTCCATAGCCATGCTATCCGTAATTTTGAAGGTCTTAATGAGTAGAGTACATAGCCAAAAACCAGACCTCAAAAGGTCAAATATGTCGGAAGTTATTGCATTTCAAAGTTTTGATAATATTATTTTATTTTAACACGTTGGCTACCGAACGTCACACATATGTGACGTAATGTTAAAAGAAAACCTTAAATATAGACCAGCGTCACATATATGTGTCGCTCAAGGTGTTTCCAGTGTACCGACAACACATATATGGGACGCTCAGGTCAAATCCAGTGTACCGACGACACACATATGGGACGCAGTCACGGTTCAGTTAAATGACTTGCCACGCCCATTTGGTCCACTGAATCGATCTAAAACCTGTTTATCAGTCTATAAAAATGTGTGACACAAATGTGTGTCGCTTGGTCTCTGGGTATGACCTCAATTTTTATTTTTTACAGATTTTCAGAGTTGACCATCTTGTCTGCTCACATGCTGTCATTAGTGTTTGTTTACTACACATTCCAGATGGCGTTTTTTATTGCGTGACACATTCTCCTGTATATTTTAGTATTTTTTAGTGTAGAAAAACCATTTTTCATTTATTTATTAGTCATCCAACTCATGACACATATGTGAGACAGTCGGTCTATAGCAAACAAACATAATACAAAATATAACTATAGACCAACGTCACACATATGTGACGCAATAAAAATGCTAAAAGAGTACTGAAATAAATTTTTTTCCCAACTTTTATGAGCAAATATATATGTTACACATCAAATGATATAAAAATAGCGAAACAAAATTTTTGGTCTCTGGGTTAGTGTTTGCCACAATGACTTGGTCTGTGGTGAGAGTATCGAGTACTAGGATGGGTCTGCTGGGAACTCCCGGCGACCCGAATTTCCGACCGTCGGTAGCCAACGTGTTATATTTGAACGTCATTTTTCTCTCGACTGTTATATTTAGGTCAGGTTTACGGCATTGTGCTCTACATTTTAAGACCTTAATTTGATATATATAAACCTTCTGGAACTTATTCAAATTTAGTATGCTTAATATCAAAATATATTTTAACTCCTTATAGGCCATCCCTTCATTTTTGGGCAAGATCCCCACATGGGATTGCAGGGGACTTTTCGGAGGAAGGTCAGGGGATGCCATAGAACACATTTCAAAAGAAATTAGCTTTCCAGAAATTATTTCATTTTTCCCGACTAATTTTACTACACCATAATATGTAGAATCATCTTCTTTAAAAAATATGATCAAAAAGTACAAAAATTAGCATGAAATCTGCAATTTCGCGTCATATGTAGTATTCTTTTCAGTTAGTTTTTTGTCCTTACATTGTAAAAATAAATATACTACCACTGGCTATCACAGCCCTGGACATAATCTTACCTTTGATTTTATGATTATTGATAATTTAAAAGCTGTGAAATCTCATCACGCAATGCTCGTGTACCTAGTTGCGCCCCGTTGCTGTATGGTTACAGTAGTACAAGTGTTACTGTTGTGTGACAAGTTGTAGTACAAATGTTCAAAAATCCATTTTTGTTTGATTTTAACTTTGAAATTTGAAGAATGATATGGACTTTAAACAAATATTTTTTAGTGTATGGTATGTTTATAAACTTTTATTATAGTTCATTTGCATTTTTTATTAGAGTTCTGATTGCATTTTTTAACTTCCAATGAAGTTCCAGTGAAGTTAAGTTGTGTACTTATCATATTCTGTTGATTTTGATAATTTATACAGTGTATTAACCAACCATTTTTCCGGAACCAACCAAATATACTAACTTTTGTCATGTGAGCCAATATTGTGATAAATGATCTAAAAATAAATTACATTTTACAAGAAGTTGATCATACTGTCCGTAGCAAGTAAATTTCAGTCTGTTGGTCTCAATATTTTGTGAGTGCAGTGTTTATTGTTGCTGTGTTTGCCTACTTTTTATTTAAAACTTTTTGATAACATATGGTAAAACTGTTAAGAACAATTTATCACGTAACAATTTTTAACATTTCTCACTTTGTATTAGGCCGATTAATTTTATTTAACTGGGCCTACCTTGCAATAATCATCAATAATGATTTCAAAATAAAGAGGTTGGCCTAGAATAAATTATTAAACCGAATTTAACCTGTTGCTTAGTGGGGTTGGTTTTTAACGTACAGCTTTCATTTTAAAAATACAAACTCTAGACCAACGAGAGCTCACCATGTGACGAAAGACCAACAGTTGGGGTAATAAGATAGGCCATGAGCACTTGGATCGGTAACGGTCAAGTCACACACTGGGCAGTTTTTCTTGTACCCTCAGTAAAGCTGCTGTTGCTGCCGTTTCATCAGTTGTGTATAAAACTTGGATTTAAATGGAAACTTACACATAGGATAGGCTAGTCAAAGCATCCTGTAGCCATTTTGCGGTACATGGTCTTGCCCACCCCCGCGGTCTTTTTGCTGCTTTTCATTTTTTGTAGTTTTAGTGACAAAATGGGTGTTCATACATCAAGTGGTTTTTTTTCTTTAAGTAATTCAACCAAAATTTAAGTTGTTCTGGACTGTCTGAACCCAATTAGGTTGATTTTATTTCTGAAACATCTGTCCTTCCTGGTTTGCTCTAATTTCCTATTGTAACAACGGTCTAATGATTCAACCAATTACCCTTCTTCCATAGGATTAACATTCAAACTTTGAAAGCCTTTCAAGGGTGTAGCCCTGGGGGCCCATGTGAACTATATAGCCTAATGGAATTCTGCTCATATACAGCACATTACCTTTCTGACAGCATGCACAGACTTCCTACGATATACATTTTTGGTGAAGGAAACATATTTATAAACATAACTTTTGAAAAGTACTAGGGTAGGCCTACTATTCATGTAACTTCCAAATTGTGCTGGGGTTACCAAGACTAGAAATATTGTAGGCCTCCTCAAGCACTTTTTAGTTGGCATTTTTTTTAGTTTTGCGTGTGCCCTTGCCTCTCCTAGATATTACAATTTCCTTTAAGATGTGCTCTTGATTTAATGCTGATTACCAAGTAAAGTAGGCTATCAATAAATATAAGTTTTACGTTGCCTACAATTTTATTTGTTATAAAATTCACTTTTATAGCCACAATTAATTTTTTTACATAGGCCTAGTTTCTAGTTTCGTACATCTAAAATTGTATAATGATAGAGCACAAACGACATAGTTTATCTAGGCCTATAAAACAATACTGTTATAAGTCTGTCATCAAATCATAACAATGTGATTTACAACCTCATTTCAATTCATAATCACTGAAATAATAGATTTATAACATTGGCTAATTTTTTTTGTACTTATTTGGTTATCTTGAAAATCTGGGAGTTAAAATTTATTTTATATTAAAAGTTGCTGGTATCCTGGGATTGTATTCCCTTGGCCAAAACTGAGAGAAAATTTAAAAGTCAATAGAAATTATTCTATCATTTCTGTATTTGCAGAGGTAAGTTGCCGGTGCGACAATGAACGAGATGGATCCAGGGTCCAATCTGAACGCAGAACTGGTCGCCAAGTCGATCAACTTCCACGGCCAGCTGCTACAGAAGACCTGGGAGGCTGAACATGGCGAGGGAAATCTACAGAAGGTTGGCGTCAACAACTTGGATTTTACAATCTACTCTCAGCGGCAGAAACATCTCAGGTGGGTTACGAGGCTCACGTGTCAGCATGAATGCTCGTTCATTTTTGAGATTGAGCTATTGCTTTTAAATCGTACACAGTTTCATTTTATTATTTGCTGAATCATTCTAGTCAAAATAATTTCTTTCTAAGTTACTACAACAAAAGACATGCATTAATCATCATTGGGGTCATTATCAAATTAATGGCCAATTTGAGTCTCTGCAGGAAAAAAAATACTAAAATAATTTTTTCATGCAAATGAAGCTTTGTAGAAATGGTAAGTATATTATTAAACGTGATCTTGCTTTAAATAAAATTATTGAATGAAAATAAATGTTTAAAAAAAAACAATATGTGTCTAATTTTTCCCCTCGCTCACTGTCTCCATGCCTCAGAGTCTAAGTTCTCAGTTGAAAAAGCCATGCAAATTTACAAAAAATAACTATTTAAAATGCCCATGATTTTCATACAACAGTTATATTTTGAAATCCTATACTCTTATACGAGCAAAGTTTGCTTGTTTGCTTGCTTGCTTGCTTGCACAATTATCTCAAAAACGGCTCCGACGATTTCCTTCAAATTTTGGAATATGGGGGTTTTGGCCACCAGAAATCGATTGGAGCTGGTCCCATAGCTGGGAAAAATCCGGTTTTCGCGCTAGAGCCCTTCAAAGATCCCATGTTATCCTTATGGAAATTTTTTAACTGAACAAAAATCAGCTGATAACTGTAGATAAAATAAACCAATGTGTTACATCTTTAACCTGTGGTTTTAGGAAAATCATACCAATGTGCAGCAAACCTTCCGCCTGGCGAGTGAGCGGAGCGAACGAGCTTTGTGTAAGAAACGAAAGTAATAATTTTACCGAGCTTAAGCTCGGTCCCCCTGGTACTAAAGAATAATATAATGAAATCAGATAGATTTCAAAACAATTCGCCATTATTTCCGTGCCTCTACAAGACCAATAAAAGTGTAGAGATGTTTTGAATTTGCCGCCAAATTGCCGCGGACCGTTTTGTTTCTCCCGTTCCTGTCAGTAGCGTTTGGTCTAAGTTACATGAAAGACGTCTCTTGGACAGCAGCATCGTAATCGTCATATTTGGTTGTTATTATCACATTTCAGTTAAGAAATCGTGCATACATCAATTGCTGTTACCCTCACTCACTCCTCATAACTAATTTATAATTATAACAGCAAAACTAGCAATGGTAGTTTTAGAACTGATTATGAAGCCGGTATAACCTCAAACAACGGGGTGCGCAATACTGCCGGTATAGTCGGGTCAAAAACTAAAGACCTTCGTCATTTTCTTTTCACTCACGTTCCCCCCCACTCACGGACGAGTCGTGAATAAAGGAAATCCCTTTGCTCTTATTATCGTAATAATACATTTTATTATTACTTCACCTTGCATTGTAAATTGATACAACTTATTTACTTTTTAGTTTTTCATTTATTATTTATTAGTTCCCTTCGCTCACGGCGTTTTTCTCCCTCGCTCACGCCCTCACAATCACATTTTCTATATTAAAAAATATCAAATTATAAAAAATAATTTAAAAATTTATATTAATTGAGAGTTTTTACTCTTTACTATTATTTTATTATATTTTTTAAATAAAAATAATAAATAATCTATCAAAATATGGAAAGTTTAAGTGAGTTTTTTTTAGATTGAAATGAAAATAAGGCACATTTTATGGTCTAAAGAACACAATAATCAATATAAACTCATTTTAGCGTATTTCCTATAAGGAATAAGCTATTAACGTAGGTCTCATGGTAAGACCTAAGACTACGTTACTTTTTTCGTTTTGAGGTGCCCAGAGACCAAAAATAATAGTCATTAAATTTTATATATATGTATGTATGTATGTAACGAATTATGAAAATATTTATAAAAACTGCTAATTTATGATAAAAATTTATTCTTAGCGGCAGGCCTACTAGTTTAAGAAACAATAATTAACTACTGTTGTTGGAGTAACTACAGCTGATAATTTCAAACTATAGGTTGGTAGGAAAAACATTTTCCACCCTGATGTTAAAAACACCTATTTTCACTTCCGTGTAATGACAAAAGTGCTATTTTATATTTCAGTTTCCAAGACCGCGGCAAGCGGCTTAAGCTGCATCAGTTCATTGCCAAGCGGTCAAATGTTTTGTTTGACACTTCGCTTGTCGAGAAAGAAGAACCTAAGTCCCGAACAGTTGAGCCGGGCCATTATGCGGTTTTGCCTCCATTTGAGAATTTTCTCAATTTGGACAGAACCAGCAAAGCCCAGCATTTCTTGCAAGTAAGTTTCAAGGGTGCAATGACATTTTTTAAAGATTTTTCAAAACATTTTTTATTTGGATATAATTTTAAAAAAGTTCAAACTTATTCTATTTTAATATTGGTCACGATACAGTTTTTGTTATGATGTAAAACGTGTGAAACAGTAGTCTATTTTCGTTTAATATTTATTTACTTGTTGATATTTCTATACAGAATGTTTACTAGTGCACAGCATATTGCTGAAAAGCCTCGGTTTGTTGTCTACAGCTATAAAAAATCCAGATAACTTAAAAAGAATATCATAAACTTAGTCAGTATTTGATACATGTGATTACTTTATTCCTTACAGCTGATTTTAGCACAGAATGTGAGACAGTATTTTTATATGAGTTATAGTAATTATTCAATCGAAGGGGTGTTTGGCTGTAATATTACAGTAAAATAAAGATTCATTAATTTGTTGATCCTAAGTTTCTACTACAACTTGAGTAGGTATTTGTGCTGAGCCTGTCAACTATCCGTTCTCCTTCTTTACCAGATGATTTGTTGTTTCCAGTGTCTTGGCGTAGGCGAGGTTGTTATAGGCCAAATTCAACAGAAATCAAACTCTGGATTGTTACTGAAGATTTTGTGTCTGGATGGTGAAAATGCACGCAACATAACTGATCTCACAATTAAGGTAAGATCAGTTTTTGAAGTGATCAAGTTAAGTAAACTTTTATAGTGCCTACAGTTTTTATTTTTTACTTTTTTATTGGTCTTTACTGTGGTGTAGCCAATTTTTGTCAAGTACAGGGTTATTCAAAAAGAAATACACACTTTTAAGTCAATACAGTATGCCACGTTTAATCAACAGAACAAAATGAATATCACCAGAAGAAAGAGGACATTTAAAAGTTTTATTCACTAACCTAAAGATGTTCTATGTGTGCCCCGTGGGTCACACGGCAGACATCTGTTCTATGGTCAAATTCTGACCAGACTTTTACAAGGGTATTTACTTCAATACTCTCCACAGCTCTTGTTATTCGCTGCCTTAGCTCGATGAGGCTCAGTGGTAATGGGGGAGTGAAAACTTGATCTTTCACATACCCCCATAAAAAGAAATCGCATGGGGTCAAGTCCGGACTGCGAGGTGGCCAACGCATGAGTGTTACATTGTCGTCAGTTGCACGGCCGATCCAGCGATGAGGTAGTTGCTCATCAAGGTAATTTCTAACTTCATGGTGCCAATGTGGTGAAGCTCCATCTTGCACTAGAATGAAGTCATTACTATCTTCTTGTAGTTGAGGGATAAGCCATTCAGTAACCATGTCCAAGTAGGAGGTGCCTGTGACCGTACTTTCTTGAAAGAAGAAAGGCCCGTATATCTTTTGCTTTGATACAGCACAATAGACATTGAGTTTAGGTGAATCCCTCTCATGTTGAACGATTTCTCTAGGATTTTCAGTTCCCCAGATACGCACGTTGTGCTTGTTAACTTTTCCGCTTAGACGAAAAGTTGATTCGTCCCCAAAGATTAGTCGATCAATGAATCCATCTTCTTCCAAACGTGTCTGGATGTCAACACAGAATGCCAAACGTTTCTCCCTATCACCATCACGTAATTGTTGCAACAGCTGTAATCTGTACGGTTTCATCCTTAGACGTTTTCCCAAAATTCTCCAAACAGATGACTGTGGAATTTGAAGCTCTACACCTAACCTGGACGTTGACTATTTTGGACTGCGCTGGATAGCAGCTTGGATCCGATCAACACGTTGTTCTACTAGCGACGGCCTCCCAGAACTTTTTGACTTGAACACGCTACCTGTATTTTTGAATTTCTTGTGCCAATCATAAACTGATTTCTTACCTGGAGGAGCTTTTTGAAAACGTGTTCTAAACCGACGTTGCACAACAGTAACAGATTTAGTATTCTCAAGTTCAAGCACACAAAAAGCCTTTTCAACGTAATTATTCACCATTTTTTAAATAACATGAATGAGGTCAATGTAACAACAATGATGCAAAATCAGCTAATGTAGTAAAACTTTAGTTCACTAGCTACACAGGAATGCCAAAATTATGGCTATAAATTATTTTGTTTCAGTTTGATATCCTTATAAAAGTGTGTACTTCTTTTTGAATAACCCTGTATAAATAATGGTAATACTTATGTTAACCTCATACCCTTTTTAATTTGTAGCCCCATTAGAAAGAGAATCCGATAAGTTACAGTTTGATACCATACAACAAGGCTATCTTTTCTTTCAACTCATTTAACTAAAAAATAAGTCTAAAACTGCAATATTTTAGATATACCAGTGCACATGAATCTTTTTACATCCCAACAACCACACACTTAAAATGTTAAATAACTGTGTATGTCGAAGTAAGTTTATGCAAAAATCTTGTGTAATTATTAAATTGATAGTTTTGGAGATTAATAAGCACAAATCAAGAAGAAACACACCAAAATAGTATGACATGGTAGTAAAAATCTAGTTACTCTTTATAATTCAGTTTTTCAATAATTATTGACATAATTAATTATATATTACTGTTAACTCTCGATTATCCGGGGTAGTGGCTCTGGTTAAACAATCCCGGACAACCCAAAACAACGGTTAAAACAAAGAGGTCAATAAATTGAGTAAAACACGACATAAACAAGTTTTAATTAAGAGTCCGCGGTTTTCCGATTGGTTAAATTATATAGTAATTGTTTTTTTACTGACCAAACCTCATTGGAATGAGTAAACAGATCTTCTAGTTAAGTGAACAAGGAACACAATAAAAGGGTATAGGGTGGACAAAAAAATCAAGGTCAGGTGTACTATTGTTTAGCATTAGGCAGCGCTGGATGAGGGAGTGGGTCCGATGATGGGTGAGGGGGTGAGGGCCTCACGGTATACTTTATTCAAAATAAGAGCACGCATGCAAAAAAAGACGGTTCAATTTTTTTCTCTATTCAATTTTTTTTCTGGTTGTTCAAAATGTATGTTCATTAATGAATTATTCTAATGATTATAACTTGGTCAAATAAAATTTAATGTCAGGACCTTAGTCAAACATTTCTTGAAATGCAAAACAAATTCATTTTGAAATGTGTGGTTTAGCGTAATACAACACAAAATCATTAGGGTCACTGATCAGCACTACAGTCAACTCCCGATTATCCGGGGTAATGACTGGTTGAAGGGTCCTGGATAACCCAAAACTACGGTTAAAACAAAAAGTTCAATAAATTAAGTAAAACACCATGAAATAAAGGATAACCCAAAACCACAGTTAAAACAAAGAGTTCAATAAATTAAGTAAAACACGAAATAAACAAACAAGTTTTAACGAAGAGTCCACGGGTTTCCAATATTTATTAATAGGTACTTATTGACCAAACCTTATTGGAATGAATAAACAGATCTAGTTGAGTGAACAAGGAACACAATGAAAGGGTCCATATTCATCCAATGTTGCAGGGGTTCTGCCCAGCGTCAAACCTAATCCCGGCCGTAGACAAGAAGGGGGTGTCTCGCAGCTTCCTCATGAATGACCTGGTGGCTTGCGAGGTCCTGGAAGTGATACCAGACATGGAGAAGATAGTCTGTGGCATGAAGGGGGTCCATGTGACCGAGGAGCAAAAGTCTCGTCTCGGTCTGTTCCATTCCGAAGACTTTCCCGAGGCCTACAAGTAAGCACGTTCACTGACTAAGTGATTTTTTTCCTAGAGGAGCTTTGCATGATCGGTGACACAACTGAACAAGTTGTTTCTGGTTACACTTTGTTCAATGTTTATTGTACTATTTATAAGGAAGATAAAAATCTGCTCATGTATTAACTGATAGGACTTTATATCAACTATCAGACAGTGCAGTCCAAATTATTGTTGAGTTCATATACTTTTTACATGTAAAATGCATCTAAGGAATCTAAACTTATCATTACTCTAAGGAGGTGATTGATTGATTTTATAGTGCAATCTTAAAGTAGGTTTTATTGACTATTTGTCAGACACTTCCTCTCACATTATATCTTGGGGTCATAATTTTTAATTCCATAAGGTTCGTAAATAATTATTGAACAGGTCTATAAAAAATAAATAGACATTGTAAAAATAGTGCTTTTACATGTCATTTTATTTGTAGGCTAGTAAAAAATTATTGTCAAAGTAACATTAACAAAAACACTTGTTATCAAGTTTTTAGGGCCTTCTTACCAAACTGGTGTTTATCATTCGAAATCTTTAAAACTACCATATAGACCTACATCATATTATTTTTAACTCTCAGCAAATGGAGTCATTATGAATTTGTCATATAAAAGTATTAAGGCTAATCCTATATTTTTATAGTTTTTCTTGTGTTTAACAAAATTTTTTGCCAATCTTGGACATTCGGAAGTTGGATCAGTAATGTCCCTACTAGACTCTCGGTTCTATATACTATATTGTCCTACGTAGTATCATATGTCATTTGGTTAATATTATATTTTCATAATTTTTTTTATCTATGTCAATTTTTAAATTTTACCTGAAATTTAATTGTATTTTGAGTTTATACTAATTTTTAAATGTTAGTCTATATTTTAAAAGTATTCATAAAATTAAATAGTAAAGCTGTAATAAAACAAAATCATATAGGCTGGCTTAAGGATCAGACATTGAAAATTTCTCCATAACTTTTATGATAGTTAGTTGTTACTATCAATTGTTAGTATTCAGCACTTCATTCCAGTATATAGTGTTTATGTGTGTTTATTCCTCATTTCATTCACTTTGGCACATTCTCTGTGGTGTTTACACATTTGTGATTTTGGACATTGGTCGAGAGGTAAGAACTCTGTTTATAAGATGTTGTGTGACGCAAACATTCTTATGTGTATACTTTCTTGTTTAGCCAAGTCACCAAGTTAAAATGTATTACTGGAGAGAATATATTGATTACTGTGGATGTATTTTTATAAAGAATGGTTGACAATAGCATTGCCGAGACGATTGTATGGTCTTATCGACACAATATGTTTTTGGAGTACCTAAGCATTATTTGAAGTAATGCCCCTTGAAAAATAACCATACAGATTAAACCTTTTAGAAGAGCCGACAATTTTGTTTGACATGTTAGCTGGAACAGAGATTTCAAGAAAGGTAATGTAGCTTATATATTTTTTTATTTGAAGTTTCCAGGTAAATTTACATCAAGTGTGGTGTTTTCGTGTTCTATATATTTACAGATTCCACTTAAAACCAAATTTAGACCTTCTCAACAACAGTTTGTTGCCTAAATACCTTAATCCTATAGGATTTTTATTCAAAAATAATTTTTAAATGCTGAATTTTCTATGTTAAATGTATAATTAGTGCCGCACAAAAGAGTTGGTAGAGATGGATAGGCAGTTCATGGAAGAGGCAATTGCTGTAACATATGAAGCTGATAGTGACACAAATGATGTGGAAATATTAGTCATGCAGAGCAAGAAGTGTGAGTCAATAGTGATAAAACAACTGTTTCCACCCACACACGTTGACAATTTAACTACAGTTATGAAATTAAACTGCCTGAACAAGCATTATATACTGAAAGAGTTTTGAATCATATAGCAAGGAATTTTCAGCATTTAAAAATGTTACACTTTAGTTTAAAACTTTTACTTAAAAATAGTCTTTTATACAATACTTAAAATGAAAGAATAAAGTTTGGTTTAAATTATGCGCCCTCAGAGTAAGGTCTGACTAGTATTTGAAATTGCTTGTATACAAGAATGTAATTTAAATTTCTATAATCTTTTCACAAACAATAGTCTTAGCCAAAAATTACCAGTCAATAATAGTTTTAATTTTTTTTTCTGTAAAAAAATTGCCAAGGAGCACAAATAAAAAACAGGTATAAAATTGTTTTTATTTTCAAAATAACTTATTTAATTAATGTTTTACACTGAAGTTTATTTTGACCTTGATGGGTTTTATTGTTTTAAACTAGGGACTATGCAAAAATCTGAACTCATTTTAACATCATAACATTAAGTGTTTTTTCCATACCTGTAAAATTGTAGAAATTACAGACTTTTCCTACTTTATAAATCAACCATGTGGATGCACTAGGGTAACTAGAAGTTATATTGAAATAAAATTGTAGGTAAAAATTATAATCCACCTATAACTGATTTATATCTTCTTGCCAAATAATATCAATTTTTTATATTTACTCAATCATAAAATTATAATTAATTACTCCTCCAGTGTATTAAAACTTCACACTAGAGCTCATTTAGTGGAATTAAATGCTGTAAACCATTGATGAATTATTCCAAATCTGTAATTAAATTGTAACAAGTTGTATCTTTTAAAAGTATTTTGACTCGTCAAAGCGTATTTTGGTAGACTGACTATTGAGCCTACCTACATCTCTACGGTATTTAATATTGAAATACATAAGTATGGATCAAGGTAAATTGGAGGTACTAAGTGCATGCTCTTTATTCTGGTGGAAGTTTTGAAGATTACTTTTGATTGTTCTATTGCAGCGTTTTTAGTCCAGAAACCAACATCAGACGGCTTTTATTTGATATGATGAGTGAATTTAAGTCAGATTTGAAACCAGTAGAAGGAATAAATCTGTTTGATTACCCATCACTATTGTGTTATATAATCAAAACACAAGGCAAGATATATGCCTTGTGCGAATACCCGCCTCAAGTTTAGGTTAAAAATTCTTGTGATGTTTACCCCCGAGATGGTAAGTATGCTATGAGGTTTTGTTCAGATGAGATGGTATTTTGCTGTTAACAGAACAAGTCGGTATGCAATAAATCATTTTTTTATAGATAAAGATCAGTGGTATGATGTTCAATCGTGGTTATGTCGTTAACCCCAATAAACGTGTTTCACCTCGACTGCTAAAACATATATTCCGTGAACCCATTTGCGTATTAAAAATGAAACTCAACTTAACTTTTAAAACTCTTTCATTTATTGGTCCGAAGGCCTCAATTTTTATTAATTTTTTTTTAATCCCAAAAATAATGAATTAACAGGTACTTTTTTTGGTGCTTTTTTACTAAACGTGTATTACGTTGATAAATCTTAGCCGAAGGTTAATCAGTATATAAAATGGTTAAGCCCCAATTTAGGCCGTTTAATAAGGGAAATCACATCTAGTAAAATGTGTTTTGTTGCTATTGGTTGAATTTTATATGTGAATTTGAAGATTTTTCATTTCAGGTTTTTGTAACTCTTGTGGGTGTATATATAACCCCAAAATGTTGTGGTTGTATATACAAGAATTGGTTTGCAATTTCAGGAACCCTTTATTATGATATCAAACAACAGTATTGTAATATTCAAGACACAAAGAGATGGATTTTTACAGAATGCCGATAACAAAATGGAAGAAGAACTAAGTTATAAAACTGTGACTCGCACCTGTTTACCTGATGCTTGTAGAAGATGCAGATAATAACTATACAGCTTCATACGACACCAAATTCCAAGGAGTTAGTGCTGGGAATATTTCAGAGGATTGAAACTAAGTCTCTTAAAACTCCACTAAAATGAAAATGTTTCTTGCTCTTATGGTGACACAGTCCTCATGGAAAGAGTTCTATCTATGATAAACATGTCTTTATAGAAGAAACTCAAGAAAATAATAATTGAAAGAAAGGATATGTCAAGGAAAATTTGCTTGGTACAATGACAGTGTTAGAACAGAAGGAACACCCAGGAAAGAGGAAGATCTACAAGTTATGTTCCTTAACTCATCCTCCGTAACAGAAAAAATTGTCTTTCTGGGGGATCAACACTCTAGTAAATACTGAAAGAACATTGGAGATACCGAGTGCTATGTGTGATGGATGTTATTTATTAATGCCAGATTGATGAAGTTCATGGTAAATAATATTTAGGACCCAACCCTCATTTTAGAATAGAAAAAGAGGTTTTGAATAAATGACTTGCATTGTTTTCTAGACTTTTCAATGCGAGGAATATCATTTCGTAGTGATTACTTCCTACTCATATTGTAGTAACACTGTTACAGTTAAAACTGCTTCCTCTTAAATTGCATTGTACATAAAAAATTCTTGTATTTGTAGTGTCCAAACTTTAGCTTCTCAATCTAAGCCCAGGTACCCAAATTAATGAAGTTTTTGTTTTAACTAAGCTAAAATCTTACATGTTTCGGCACGTTGACTGCGTGGGCTGTGTGGAGTTTATTCTTACTTGGTAAATATTTATGAGAACATCAATGAATTTTTAACTTGAAGTTTTTATCCCACCTGTAACTCAGAATCAAATTGACTAATAGTTAACACTTTTTTGTTTGAAGAAGGATTTCGTTTTTAGCTTTGACTCAAACTTGTGATCCTCGTGTGAAACTTGTGAACTCTCTTAGTTGAAAACTGAGTTCCAAATTTAGAATGTAAATATCGCTTGAACAAACTTTTTTAATCAGTACTTTCATACAGTCAACGTGTTAAACAATTATTTCTATAATCGGTGTGGGTTTAGGACAAACTTTGACTCTTAATATCATTTACATAAGAGAAAGCAGTTTGTAAGTTTAACAATGCCTTCGCTTTATATGATCTAATGCAGCGCCTTTGCTGTTTAGGTTGCCCCAGGAAGGGAAAAATGAGCCGTATGAGGAAATGCTGGAAAACTCTGTCGGTTTCCACAACCCCAGCAATGTGACGTGTCTGGCGAGCGTCATGGGCCTGGGAAACCTGCATCACACCAACATCGTGGCACTCAAGTGAGTGACCTTATAAATGGATCAGTAATTTGCATTTGCAAGGCTTACTTTTTATTTCCTTTTAACCTGTAATAAATTATTCTTTCACAAGTAATGCTTCTTTGAATTCAAGGCACCAGGAATTAATGTACATCTCCACTGACAATGTACAAATATCATTCTAGCTCTGTTTTGTGCTTAAATAATATATCAATTAGTGCTGATTTTTATTTCGGCCTACCCTGTCATCAAACGCCTGTCCTGTAATAGTTTCCATATTTTTATTCTTTTAGTATTTTTCAAATACAGTTGAAGTCATAAAGATTCGAAAGCGTGGATGCACTTTAAACTAGCCACTGCTTGTTTTTACTCTCATATTCATGACCTTCCTTTACTTAATCTAACCTAATTTTTAATGTCTTGCCAAAGATATCTTCTTCCATTTTTAGTGAATTTCCCATAGGGAATAAGCTATTACCATAGGTCTCATGGTAAGACCTAAGCCTGAGACCATGTTACTTTTTCGTTTTTAGGTGCCCAAGACCGAAAATAATAGTCATTAAAATTTTTATATACAGGGTGTCTCTGAACTCTCTACCGACCTTTCTGGACCAAAGACAAGTCAAAATATCATATTTAAAATTTCCAAAACTCCATAGTTACCCGTACAGCCGCCATTTTGTATTTTTTTAAAGAACAATTTTAAATTTAAGAACGGCTTGACATAATAAGTTGAAATTTGGAACACAGCTTATTTAAGTTAAGACCTAGTTGTAGAACAATACCGTACTAATAAATTTTGTATCACTCATATTTTCAAAATGGCGGCTGTTTAAAGTTTTTAACCTGAAATTGCATGAAAACTACATATGTTAGCAAAGTTTATATTGTTATATGTTTTTTGGAAAATTTAATTTAAAATCCAACGATGTAAAAAATATGAAAATCAGTTCATAAATAAGCGAGATAGAGCGATTTATCTGAGGCTACTCACGGTCGCACCGCTTCACTGGGAGCAGTTTTTACGAAATTCCATATTTGAGCTGGTGCCGCGACAGCGCTTTTCGCGCGGCAACCCGCTCAGAGGCGTGACTATTTTTTGTATTAAAATCCCTCTATCTCGCTTATTTATTAACCATAATTTTTACAATTTTTTTATTTTTTAATTTTTTTTTTTTCATAATTTTTACATTGTTGTATTTTATATTAAATTTTCCATAAAACATATAAGAACATAAACTTTGCTAACTTATGTAGTTTTCATGCAATTTAAAGTTAAAAACTTTAAACAGCCGCCATTTTGAAAATATGAGTGATACAAAATTTATTATTTTTCTCCAGCCTGGTCTTTACTGAAATAAGCTGTGTTCCGAATTTCAACTTATTACGTCAAGCCGTTCTTAAATTAAAAATTGTTCTTTAAAAAATACAAAATGGCGGCTCTACAGGTAACTATGGAGTTTTGGAAATTTTATATATGATATTTTGACTTGTCTTTGGTCCAGGAATAATACCTGAAAAGGTTGGTAGAGAGTTCAGAGACACCCTGTATATGTAAAATGGTTTGTATGTTTGTGTCCCTAGACACGATATTGATATTACATTGTAGTACCAGGAGGACCGAGCGTTGCTCGGTGAAATATTAGTAAATTTAAATATCAGAATAAACTTTATTGACATTTAATATGCAGTACATAAACAGCTGTTACATTTCTTTTTGAAGTTCTGAATGTACTTCTTGTTTATATGTTGTTAATTCGTTGCCAACATGGCAACCCATAAGCCCAATGTTAAAATTTTGTAATTTTAAACTTTAATTTTTAGCAAAATTAGATTTTCCCTGGGGGCGAGACCCATCTCAATCGTATTTTTAAGGTAAAACTAAGTTTATTCCAAAATTTGAAGGAAATCGTCGGAGCCGTTTTTGAGATAATTGTGCAAGCAAGCAAACAAGCAAACATTGCTCGTATAAGAGTATAGGATTTGGTGCCCCAATGTTAATCTTATGGAGAATAAGGATGTGTTAATATTTCACTTATCATCCAATATTTTTGGATGAAACTTGTTATCTAACTTCATTTGGTTGAGATTCGTATATTTATAGTAAAAAATCTTGGTTTTTGTGCTTATCATGACAGCAAACCTGTTTACTCTTTTCCTTTATTAATCAAATGTAAAATTGCCAAACTCCTTTATTCATGGACAGTTATAGATTAAACTTAATATTAGGGATGGACGGGAATGCATTTTTAGTTCGGGACGGGACGGGACGGGAATTTTTATTTCCCATCCAATTTCGGGACGGGATTGCTCTTCTCAACGCTATCGGGAAATATTCGTTTTGATTTTTATCTGAGTGTCGTATACAGACAAATTAATGTTAAATATCAACTAGTTCTCCTTCCAACTTGTTCCTCTTGTTTTTGTATAAGTTACAATGAATGTCCTTTTGTTGAAAAAATTCAAATATATATAGTTTTGATATTTTAAGGATGCAATAAGATCATGGGAAAGTATAAATTTTATTGTAACCAAATAAATTTAAGTCGAATCACTAAACACACATAAAGGAAAAATGTTGTCCATGTCTTATTAAATACAAGTTTTGTTTAATGAAATATTAAATGTTTGGTACGAAGAATGAAAATAAACATTATGTACGGTACCAGTACAAGAAAAAAATAGATTAAAACACTTGGAAAAATTGTAAAGAAAACAATACTATATTACAATAAATAAGGCCTGCTCAAATAAAAAAGAACAAAAAGACACAAATTTAACTTAGAATGAATATTAACACTCAGAAAAGAAGTTGTTCAACAAGCCAATGACATTTATAAACCTAAGAAATATTTTGCCAATTTTTTATATTCATTGATTTTACTGAGACAGTTTCTTCCTTGAAGAATATAAATAAGAAAATTGAACTAAGAAATAATAAACTATTAGACATTATACTTTTATTGTTATTTAAATGAATACATTTAACTATTTTTTGCTACATCAGAAAAAAAAATTAAGGAGTGTATGATGAAAAAAATTATAACAATGTAAATTTAAAGCTATAAACCCTAAAATCTAATAAATATAAGGCATAGCTTAGCCGTGTTTTTCTCGTTAGCGAGATTGTCGGCCGCGATCGCCGTCCTCGTTATCGAGATTGTCGGTCGCGATCGCCGTCCTCGTTAGCGAGATCGTCGGCCGCGATCGCCGTCCTCGTTAGCGAGATCGTCGGCCGCGATCGCCGTCCTCGTTAGCGAGATCGTCGGCCGCGATCGCCGTCCTCGTTATCGAGATCGTCGGCCGCGAACGCCGGCCGCCGTTCGGCAGTTCCCGTCCCGATAAATTCCCGAGTATAAAAAAATCCCGCCCGATGATCGGGACGAAAATTTCCCGAAAATTTTCCCGAAATTTCGGGACCCGTCCATCCCTACTTAATATATGGCTTCATATAGTCGAAATAAATTATTTTTATGCTAAAAACTTACTTTTAGTGTTCCCGATGGCAGCATACCTGCATGTTCTTTCCCTATATTTATCATAAGGAGAATAGACATTTATTTCCCTATTTATGACCACATGATGAAATTTTGTTTACGGGTTTATCTAATCAAAATTAATATTACAAATTTGGAAATGTATTTCTCTTTTGTTATCACAATAAAGCTAACTTTTTCTTGGTTATAACTAATTTTGCTACAGTAACTCAAAATTCACAACCACTTCTTTACAGACAACTCAATACAGCAATGGTGGAGAGTCGTAAAAATTTTGAACATTTTGTGAAGTTGGAAAATGTCGAGAATTTAGGCATTCTGAAAAAACTCATTTTATAAAAAATGAAAAAAATTTATAGTATTTTACAAATTTTAAATTATTTAAGACAATTTTGCAAAAATACTCATGGTGAAGCTTTTTTTGTAGGGAATTTTCAGAAAAGCGGGCTGGAAAAGTTGGGAATTTCATTTGTGCAATTTGGTAGACACACTGCTTTGCCCTTTCATGTGTTCTTAGATTGAATACTACAGTTTCTGTAAAAAATTTATTTGCAGGGCTTGTCATTTTGACGCGGTCTCATCATTCTTGAATCAGTTTTTATGGGAACAAAATTTCTTCATCTCCTTTGCAAATTCATTGGTACAATTGATATACAAATTTTTAAAGATTACTTGTTAAAAACTCATCGTTACTTATTTGAACATTTTTTAGAAATCAGACACAACTGACTTAATAGCGTATCTAAAAATAACTCAAAAGAATGTATGATTCATGTAATGTACATTTAATTTTATTCATCCTAGTGAAAGGAAAGAAATTAATAATTTAGAATTTCGTTATATAAAGTTAGACAATATTTTGACACTGTTCTTGTACAATGTTCATTTTGTGAATAAAGATATTGGATTGATTGATTGTGTCATGGTGTAACCGCAGAGGCCGGTTCCCCGAGTCAGAGTATGCGACGGAGCTGCGCGGTGTGCAGGCTGCCAAGTGGGCGTTCCGCAGCGTCGCTGACGGCATTGAGCACTTCAAGGCCGGCCGCACCACCGAGGCGTTCCAGTGTCTCAACAAGGCGCTGAGCATCGACGCCCACAACATCGAGGGCCTCGTAGCCCGTGGTGCACTGTGAGTACCAATTAGAGTTGCCTTCAGCTGACTAGAGGTTAGGGGGATTTAAGTTATCTTAGAGAGTCAATGATCCTGTATTAGTTTCCTAGCTAACAAAACTGAGAAACAAAAACAAAACAGGATCACAGACAGGCTTAGGTGACATTAACACTTAGTGATCCAGAAGCTAATTCATAATGAAACAATGAGTTCATGATGAATTGTTCACATTCTGAGAACTAACCATATATTTAAATGATTTTGTATCTCTGTAAAAATGAAATGTTCTATATGGTGATGTGGTACTTTTTTTCATCTACCTGACACTATACAAAAAATTCTTGATGGATCTAAATCCTCTAAGTGATCCAAAAAAATAGTAGAACGATAAACAAAAATGTCTGTAAAGGAGTTCTTACATCATCACTGTTGGAGAAAATTCATTGACCCATGTATATTCATAATTTTAAGGGTCTATTTTAAATTATACTCCTGACCTAAAAAGGTCGAGTACTTCAGAATTTTTTTTAAGTTTCAGCAATATGATTTCAGTGATAATTTGATCGCATGCTATTTCCTTCTCGGTTATATCCAATTGAGGTCAGGCTTGTGTCATTGTATTCTAATAATTAAGACCTTTAATTTGATTTACATATAAACCAAGCTTAAATTTAAGATTATTATCTATTGGCTGATTGACTCTTTATAAACTTATCTTTATATTTTACTTATTATAAGCTGACCCCTATCAGACTTGGACATTCAGTGATAATATTTAGTAATATCATTTTAGCTCCCAACTGAATAACTTAGCCATTTTTTTCTTTCAAAGCTCTCACAGAAGTATATATTGAATTTGGCTTTTATTCCTCGCAGATATGCAAACGGTGGAACTTTCAAGAAGGCAATAGAAGATTTTGAGTGCGCCCTCAAGATGAATCCAACCCACGTGAATGCAAGGAAATACATGGGGGAGACTCTGGTCGCATATGGAAGGAGGTATGTCCACAGTTGTGTTAATGACCAGCAGAATAACTCACCAAAGTAATCATCTAGGGCCTATTTAGTTTGAAACCTTAATGCATATATTTTAAGTCAGAAAAAGATTAAAATTTCAAATAAAAATATTTGAGCGAGTGAGCTCTGTTCACTTACTTCTATGTACAGTACAACCGGGAAAACGTGTATTCAGTCAATGGTTATAATATTAAAACCCCATTATGAGTGCTCCATCTTGTTGCATTATTGTTGAACTAAATAGCATATTAAGAAATAACCAACATCTATTTCAGTAATAGTCTAATGAATCCTGTCAAAATTAATTCCTATAAGAATAACATGAGAACATTTATGCCAGTAAGGCGGTGCCCTAATTTATTTTCCAAATTTTGATACACCTATATGTTGCCCGGGACTATCAGCTACCTTCCTGCCACGTTTCAGCTCAATTGATACAGTCAAAAGAGCCTAATTGAACCACAAATAAACAAACATTCATATTTACAATACTAGTAAGATATCAATATCATTTCTGTATTTTAAATCTTTATTTGTTATAGTTTGTACCTAGTATCATTTTTTACTTCAGTAGTATAAATTGTATCTCATATTTGCCTTGGATAATTTAACCTCAAGATAATAGTCAGTGTTCTTATTTTTTACTTATCACCTTTCCTTAACTGAAATTTTAAACAAAAATAAAAATAAAAACAAAAATTTGGTACTAAGTTTCACAACCTAGAAAACGATTTTCCCACCTCTAAATTCTCTAAATTCTCTCAGTGTTCTAAATATTATGAACACTATCTGTTTGTCATTGTACAATGGTGTTAACCCTCCTCCTCCCTCCCCCAGTTTTGAGGACCTCGGCCAGACGGAAGAGGCACTCAAGATGTACGAGAGGTGTCTGGAGATCGTTCCGTACCATGAGGAGGCGCAGAACTCGATCGAGTATATCCGCATCAAGAGGAGCAACGGAACGGCCAACGTGTCGCTGACGGACGGACTTGTGCCTTCGCTGTCCCAGGTGAAGGCCCAGGGCGTGAAGGACACTCTGAAGCAGCTGCTGGGGTCGGAGCATGGAGGGCACGCGGCCAAGGAGGAGCCCAGCGGCTCGGCCAAGAAGAAGAAGAAGGAGAAAAAGTGAGTGGATAACGAGTTGGCTCTGGGCCAAGTTGCAGATAATGACTGGCAATCTATCCTTTTTTCTACATTATTGGATTATAAATTAGTGATGGGTCGGTACCAAAATTTCAAAGTCGGTACCGGTACCGGTTCTTTTAAAGGATCGGTTCTCGGTTCTCGGTACCGGTACCAAGTACTCATTTTTTAATTGAGGTTAATATAACAGGAAATATAAAAAAAAGTTTGTACATTGAAGTGATATTTCAAAAGTATTGAGAATGAAGGAATTAAATTAACCAACACATGAAAGTAAAAGAATTAGGATTGAGTGACTACAGTGTTGGGGTGTCTATGTGAAAACGTTCATCAAAAGGAGATTTTACTAAAAATAATAAAAAATAGTAAATGTTTGTTTTAGAATATTTTTTTATGTACAATAACAGATTTAGGAGTCCACAGGCCAAATTTTAACACTTAAACTTCGGGTCGGGCCTAGTAAAAAATCATTTCCCTTAGGTCTCCAATCAAAAATCTCCCTAGGGTTAGGCTGAAAAGTATTTTTATTCTGCATTGTTAATTCTTCAACTACTATCTGTTTTAATAAACTTACTTCATTAAATTAGTTGACTAAAAAATGTATTTGTTATGTTTAATTTAAAAATATATTTTTAATGGGGTTTCAACTTTTAAATAAAAAAATCACATTAAATTACAATAAGGTTCTTATAATATTATAAAACAATAATTGTACTAAATGAATGATTTACTTAACAATGCTTTTCTAATTTAAATTTGAATGGAAAGTCACATAACTTTATTTGACGTTTTATTTAATTTGTGAAGATTAGACGAATTAAATGAGCCATCTCTTAGCTTTCTACGGCAATTGGTTCAAAAAGTAGCAATTGGTACTAGGAGCAAAAAACACCCCTCTTGAATAAATTACTGCCGGACGTCAATAGATAAGCTGAACAATAGATCGTCTCCGGTGTGGGCGTTCATGGAATGTGCCATGTTTTTGTGTCGCGTTTACCTCGTTAGCGAGATCGCCGGCCGCCGGACGTAAACATCTATTGTTCAGTAGTTCCCGAATACGTCTAGAAATTTTGGGACCCGACCATCCTTAGAATATTTTATGTTTTGGTTTATGATTTTTTTTCATTGTTCTGTATTCTTTAAGAACATTTGTTAGTTATTTAATGATTTATATTTCATTTTAAAGTTTTAATAATTATTAAACAAAATAATGAACTAATTTTTTTCAACCAAAAATCATTCAACCTTTAATATATTTCTATCGACTTGTAAAACTAAGGCGAAAAAAATATCCATAATTTGTTTTGGTTGGACAAATAATTCAGGATATAGGAGATAGGGTAACTGTACTCTTATCTTATCAGTCAACTGTAGCGGACTGTCTTGCGTCGGCCGGGCTGGCCCCCCTCCTCCCCGCGCCTGACGGACAGAACAATAACTTACTGATAAGATAAGACATCATAGTTCTTATCGGAGTTTTATCAGTCTACCTGGTTGTCTCAAATACAATCGCATTGTTATTTCCGAGAAAACTGTGGACGGGCGCGTTTTGTTTTAGTTTATTTTATTGTAAACAGACCAAGGTACCGAGGTACCGGTACCGAGATTTTGACATCGGTTCTCGGTACCGGTACTTTTGCCAAGAACCGGTGGTACCGAGAACCGACTTTAGGTACCGACACATCCCTATTATAAATGCTTGAGAACTATATTTTAACATCTCCTTTCTTGTACATTTATATCTTGCTCTTTTATAACATTTTTTAATGAATAAGAACAAATATTTGGTAATTAGTTAAACATATGTTAATATAACATATGTTAAACATCAAAGAAAAATAAAATATTATACAATATCCTACACACAAAACTAAATAGCTTGAGAAAAGTACATTCTATATGTAGAGGAAATTTTTTGACAAAACTTCAAATGAATGGAAAGTGTTGGATCAAAAGAAATTTTCTGAATAATAATAATAAATAAATATTTTATTTGTTGTAAAAACATTACAGCATTGACAAAGTCATTTTTTCAGCATCAAGCTAGGTTAAACACAAGAACACAAAATACAAGTTGTAAATAACATCTTCATTAAAATGTAACACAGCAATCATCATAGCACAAAAAGAGGCAGACATATTTTTTAAATACAAACTAGAAAACAATTCTGTCTATGGCAAAAAAATTCCTCTACTGAGTACATTGGGATGACTAAAAGCCAATTGTAATTTTTTTTTTTTTAATATCAACTAAAGGAAATCACTGAAGGAATTCTTTAAAGAGCCTATCGAGGAGTTTTTAAGCGATAGCATGAATATTAAGTAGTTTTAAGATTATTCAATCATCCATCAATATTTTCTTTGGCTAAAAAATATTAAGAAATTATATTGGGTAGAAAAAACAGGAGAAAGGATTCATCTAGCTTACCTGAGAAGATTGTGTTCAGACAGCATATAGATACACATAAAAATACACATTTTTTCACTAATATTTCGTCCCTATGTAGGACTTCTTCAGAGTAGAGGAGAAAGAAGGAACTTTATGTTTTGTCTACCCAATCAGCCAAAATTTTCTTCCTTACAAACTAAGAAATTATATTATTATATTGCATAGACCAGTCACTTTTTCAACAGAATTTCATCTGAATTCATCAAATGTTATGTGGCGTACAAAAAATTCAAATTAAACTAAAATAAACAAATAATGCAGCCTTCTTTTCAAGTCAGAACATACGCTTCTTCAGTCTTTGAATTTCCATTCCAGCAGTTAAAGTTAAAATGAGAACTGGAATATATTTTACAATCTTAACTACTTGTTACTCTAAGCAATTGTTTCTTAATTTAACTAGTCTCTAAACAGAAATTGTTCGACTAAGATGAAAATTTTATGTTTGTTAGAGCTACTTATGCTCAAGGTTATTTTAAAAATCTTGTAAAGCACTCTTTTTAAGCGAAAAAGCTCAGATGTTGATGTTTTTGCCTTGGCTATACTTAACAAAGTACCAGCTAATCATAACCAACAAAATATGATCACATGTGCATGGGTTGGTTTGAAATTGGCTAACTTTACTTAAAACTAGAAATTGTGTCTTGCTTGTGTATAATCTCCCAATGTGTTCATCTCATGTAAAATCTAATGGAAATTCTAGCCTTAGTATACTGTTAAACTAATAATTTTGCCTAAGATATTAGTTTGTAATATTGTGCCGTGTGTGCTGTACAACAGAGCCAAGAAGCACAAGCGACACTCATCGTCCAGCAGTAGCTCGTCATCCGGCAGCTCGAGCTCTTCTTCTTCTTCTTCGTCATCATCGGACACAAGCTCTGCCTCCTCCAACGATTCTCACCGCAAGAAAAAACACAAGAGGTAACCAACGCAGAGTGGTTCTAAAGTTGATATAGACCAAAAGTTTGTTTCCAGTCTGGCTTTGGGATTGTATAGGTTGTATCTTTACCTTTCAAAGTAATGAACAATAGAAGTGTTGTCATTCGGATCAATTTGGGGGATAGTCCAGATTTTTTTTTAAATCCGGATAAAGGGAGTCAGTAGTGAGTCATCATTTCCACCAATCACGGCAAACTGTTAATAATGATATTTAATAATGTTGTGTTAATGTTATGATTAAAGTTCATCTGAAAAATAGTTAATTTGTTATGAATTAATGTACATCCACACATTAATAAAAAAAGAAGCTTTCTTAATTTTACAATTAGGTCAATGCTATATTTGAACTGATTACAAAAACAATAAAAAAATGACAGTTAACTTAGTAGTTCTACTAAGTTGACATTATGAAAGTAAAATGCATTAAACTTTTTTGTCTACTTTTCCATGTACAATGTAATAATGGATATTGGTAGGTAATCGCAGATTTTTAACACCCTGTGTTGATGTGTTTGATATCTAGCCTTTACATTCAAATTTTATAAAATGTTTCTATAGTATTTTTATTTTCAGCAGGAAGAGTGAACCGAAGGAAAAATCTTTGTCACCCTTGAGCAAAAGAATGGCTATTATGGACTCATCTGCTGCTTCTGAAACTGATGGTGAGTAATTTCAAAGTGAATCTGCCTTACTGATAAAAATTACAAAGTATTTTAAAATTTGAAAAATGAGTCTTAAATATTTCCTTTTTCTTGGAGGAAAGAGCAAGGACTAAGAGTAACTCACCCTCAGATGGAATTATCAATTTCTGGTTTACAAAAATGATCTTCTCAATTATTTATTAATCATGAATAGAAAACTTCTCAAAACCTTGTTTCTACACTATTGTTTTTATTGTAATTTTATGATTTGTTGTGTCTCTGTAATGCATTATTTATTCTGTTACAGGCCAAAGAGGATCCCATTACAACCCACCAGCACTGCCTTACTCTTTCTCATGTGAGTATTTTATCTACACCAACTAATGCTTGGATAAAAAAATAACTTTAATACAAAACAACACCTGTATTATGTACCCTTGTCATCTGTCTGATCTCATAATCTACTTCTTAATTTTATTAGTTTTTTTAGTCATGTGAAACACAGACATAATTTTATTGTTCTATTTGTTTCTTACTCTTTCCTATTCATCTATTTTAGTGTGATTTATGATTGAGTCACAAATGGCCATTTTGCAAATCAAATAAAACCATAACACTTTATTGGTGCGTGACCATACAATTAAAGAATCTACATTTAATTAGTATAAAAGTCTTATGTACAAGATTGCAAATGTTTTTTTTTTTTTTTTTTTTTACATGTGGCCTTAAATTATTCGTGCGATGTGAAGTTCTTCGTATGCATTTAATTTTATTAAATGTTTAATAATAACTTAGCGCGGAGCAATCCTCTGTATCTTCCCTCACTCAAAAGTGATTTGGTTGCAGCTGACCCCGCCTCTGCCGCGCCCATGTACGCGTCTTCTGGCAAGACGGACAAGGAGTCCGAATATGAGCAGAGGGTCTGCAAATTCCTGGAGCAGACCAAGGGCGATTCAGACTACGAAGAGAAAGTCAGGAAATTTCTGGACGAAACTGCTAAATGGTAAGTATCCACTTCCTTAGATACAAATAATATTCCCAACTGTTTGGCTTGAGAAGCCTGAAGAAATAATAGCTTAAATCATTTCTTGTATTCTTATTTATAAAGTGGAGTTTTTGTTAAAAGTAAGTAAAGATTGCTTACTTCAATAGTTATTTGTGTAACTAGTTTGCAAAGATAGTTTGTAAAGGTAATAACAATTTTTATGAATTTTTTATTTTTATTAACAGGAAAAAGGAGCGCAAGGCTATAGAAGAAAAGGCTAAAAAGAAACGTAAGAAGGAGAAGAAAGCAAGGAGCAAGAGTGAGTAGGCTATTACATATTTTTCATACATACTCAAAAGTTAATGGAAACTTTACAATCTTTATACGCCTTTTTAAGCTTTAAAACAAATTGTAGTTATGATATTGACTCCCAAAGTAGATTTACATCTCATCAATAGCATTCTTTTTTTTTAAGTTGGTACCTTGGTCCGGCTTCCTAAATTCCTCACTTAAGTTGTTGCAGTCTCTTCAGTTAAAATAAATCTTTTTACTAAATTATGATATTAGGCCCACTACGCAAGTATTAGTTTAAAGTATGTTATTTAGTATTATTTTTATGTTCATGACAAGATCTATCCTGCAGTGGTCATTGATCGAGGATTGGTAATGATATGAGGTACATTGGCTGTGAATTAAATTTTGTGTAAGATGAATACTATTTTACCAATTTTATTAATATTTAGGGATGGACGAGATTGGATTTTTAGTTCGAGAGGAGATGGGATTTTTTTAATTTTCATAAAATTTTGAGATGAGATGAAGATGGGATTTCCTTTCTCTTACATAACAAGAAATGTGCGTTCGTAATTTTAATCTGATTTTGTAAAATTGTGAAATTCTGATTTATGACAGATATTAAGAACACATATTATGTACCTTATTACGAATAACTTTTAAAATTTAGGCTAACATATGGTGATAAGAGCAAGGATGCAACATTAAAATTGTAAAAATTTACCAGACTGAAACACCAGTCTTATTAGTTAAGTATTAAATTACAATTTCAGTCTTGTCTTTTTGTTGTATCTTAATTTTTTTTATAGCCTAGTCAGTTAAATAACTCACACTAGTCAACAATGCCTCTCAATAATACAAAGACTAAACAAAAATTATAGTAGGTGTTAAATGACGGTCATAATCATAAGTACAGTAGACTCCCTCTTAACCGGCTAACTCAGGACTAGGCCTCGGCCGGATAATGATTTGGCCGGTTAAACTGATGTACATTTAAAAATCCCAACCTACAATTTCATATGGCCTAAATGCAATTATGGCTTAAAAAAAAACTCTAAATAATACTCTATTTAATTTATAGCTAAACATCTGACACCCATGAAAGCTGTGACTAAAATAAACTAATAATAATTTGTTTCCTATTTCATCTACTGGATAGCAGGTCCAACACATTCACTTCTGGTGGCATACACTTCCGTCTAGGACAGTAAATTTTAGGTTGTTTGAGAACATCATGGTATAATGTTGAATCGAATGATACAGTATAAGAAAACAAAGTTTCCGGCGAAACATGGCCGGTTAAAGCGGAGACCGGTTAAAAGGAAGAGGGATTGTACTTGTATAACATGGACAAAAATTATTTAAACTAAAAAAACAAACATTAACGTAGGTAAAATTTTGGGATGTAAATGTATGTATAAAGAAAATAAAACACTTTACTTTGCTTCAAAATCATCTATTTCAGTATCAAATTGCTAGTAAAATAGGCCTAGCAATTCGTAGATTATATATATTCCTACCATTTTTAATGTTGTTCATAAAATATTTCTCATCTTGCAAAATCTCGTCTCGTTTAAGGCCGGGTCTACACTATGTGTATTCGGCAGATGCGTATTTTGGCAAGACTATAGAGTTACGTTCACATCCGGCAGATTTTCAGCTTATATGTGCGTTTTTATTTTTGGCGGTCAGTTTGTGGGAAACAGTTGATGTAGTAAGATGCTATCTAAAGTAAAAATTGTTTGCGCTTTGGATGCAGGGGGGTACTTTGATGACCTACCAGGAGAGAGTACTAGATTCATCCTTATCATGTTGAAGGTAACCTAAGTGAACGGTTTCCAGTCTTTTATAACAATACTAAGAAACATGACGGCACGTTTTTAAATTATTATCGAATGTCGATTAAGTCATTTGAAGATTAGTGGAAATTTTGAGAGTGCACATTACGAAAAAGAATACAAAGTTCAGGAATGCAATAGGTGTCGAAGAAAGATAAACAATTACCTTATCGAACATGATAAAAAAGGCCTTAAGTTCACTGTAAAAAGATACTGAAACACCACGGAAATACCGGTGATTTGCACAGTGTGAACGCTTGTTCAGGAATGAACATGTTTCCTATTAACTTCCCGGTAGATAGACCTCGGCACCCGCATGCGGATGTGCATATTTCCAGCAGCACGCTGCGGGGTTGCATATTCTAAGCATATATGTGAGCGCTAACATTTAAAACAATGTATTGCCGTCTTGCCGAAAATACGCAGCCGAAATACGCATATGCCAAAATACGCATAGTGTAGACCTAGCCTAACAAGATTTAAAATTTATTTAAAATTCAAGAAATTTTGAGAATTATCTATCCTTATTAATATTTAATGTTTTTTTTATTCTGTTAGTATAATATAGGTTTAGATTGGAAAAGCATGTCTAAAATAAAAAGATTAAAACTGTTTCTATCAACAGGCAAGAAGAAGAAGCGCGAAGAACGTAAAAAGAAGAAGATGATGAAAGAAATAGAGGAGAAGAAGTTGCGAGATGCTTTACGAAAACAGAGAAGGAGAAGTAATCTGGATGATGAGGAAGAATTTTTGTATGGGGAAAAACCTGATTTGAGGTAGGAAATAAAAGTACCTTGTTGGTTAAAGAGAACATTATTTATTTGCATACAAAGAAGCTAACTGATCAGGAAGACAGGTTAAGTCCTCTTTAGAATCTTAGCTAGCTAGATTTGAGTCCTGGTTGTAAAGTTTATTTAAATTTTAGTCATCACTTGGCATATTCATTTTTTCAAATTTATTTTGATAGGGTTAAATTTATTTTATTTTAGCCTTATTTCCCCTTAAATATAACTTTGTTTGTGTTTTTTTTTTTTAGGTTGAGTTTGCCTGACTTGGAGGATTTACAGAGCAAATTAAGCTACTACGTCAAAGTCGAGAAAGGAAATTCATCAAAAAAGTGAGTGTTGTGAGTGTATCATTCTTTTAAAAAGCACAGTGTACCATTCCATCATTCAACTGTCTCACAGTATTGCATAGAGACTTCTTTTAATTAATAAGAAACTTTATAAGTGTGGTCACCGTGGTGTTCGGTTATTTGCATTGGGCATGAAGTTAACACTGTGTTGTACTTCATTATCATTCGTAATCATTACGAGTTTGAGAGCCGCCTTTTTATGTGTCCTAATCTTTATCCATATAGGACCTCAGTCACAAGGTGGTCGAGAAGAAGATGCCCTCCATATTCAGTAAAACCCTTTCAATGCAATGGTACGATATATCGGATCACTGATTGTCGACAAAAAGTGCTAAGATGTGATACATTGGATCTGGCCTTTCAACCAAAAAGTGCACAGGTCCAATGCATCGGCTCGTCGCCGATGTCAATCCTACACACTTAAACAAGAATATTAGCTGTCTCGATTGTTACTTTGAATTATCGATGATTCCATTTGCCACTCTACACTGTAAAGATCCAAAATATCTTACTCTATCACTTTTGGATTGAAAAATCTTTTTTTATGAATTAGGTATTCTAAAACTATCTTTTTCCATTAACTTTCTGGGTGCGGCTCGATCACCGAGGACCGGCTGCAAGATTTGCGAGCCGGTCACTTGTCACTGGCCAAGACCCGGCAAAATGAATCAGTCAGTGTGGCATGGTCTTACACAATAGATTGGAGTTGTTGCCACATGCGTTGCTAGGGTAACCTGACTTATTCTGTGTGTGCATCGCCCGCGGTCCAGTGTTGGTCCCTTGAGATTACTTTCCAAATTTTTTACATATATCTTTAGTGTTGTGGCATGTTCTACGTCACAGAAATATATTTGTATTTTATTATTTTCGTTACATATGGAATCACTCAGCAGTTCCATGTGAGTGAAATAAACATTGGTTGAGAGGGATGAAGATGCTTTATATAATTGTAAATTTTATTTATAATGCTATTGAACATTTTTAATGTGAAAATCAGTGATTGTGTGACCAAAAAAACTATTGTTGTCATTACGCCTACGGGCTTCATTGCGCGGGCCGGCCCTGTCACCAGCGACCAGTGCTTTTAGACGCCTTTTTATGCTAGAACATCAGTTTGTGCGGCCTTGTTACTTCTGGAGACAAAAGGTTAAGATTTTATGAGACAAAAAATTCAGGCCCTTAGGAAAGATTTCCGATATTTTTGCCACACTCATCAGGGATTAGGAACCGAATTAGTGGTGCCTATAAATAAAAATAATAATTAAAACTCTTGACACTTACACAACACAATTATACATGTCTAATCTGCTTATTGTTGCTTTTAGGAAAGAAAAGAGTAGCAGTGTGGAAAAACTAGTAGCAGCAGCCCAAGCAAAGAAGTCGAGTTCACCGAAGGGAGTCCTGCTCCTGGAAGAGGAGCTTAGAGAGGAAGCCAGAGCCAGGAAAATTGGTGAGGGCAAATATTCTTCTGTAATAAAACGTTTTCAAGCCAAGCCATTACAACAGTTGGTTTATTATTATGTTAATTGCTCTTGTAAATAATTTAGCCTAATAATGATTCTAAACTTTTTTTGACACATAGTTTCATATAGCATTTTTCTGGCTTAGGAAAAAATTTATTCTCATCCGGAATTAAAGTAGGTACCGGTACCATTTTTGTAATCGCACACTAATCGTTTATTGTTTACAATAGTAAACAAAAACTAACCTGCTTATGACATATTTACATACAATTTCATAAAAATACAAACTTCCTTATGTAGTTCACCTTCCTTCCCATCCTGCTTAATCAATCAGGCCTACTTTTCAAAAACCTTACCAACATTTCAATTAGTCTCAAATTTGTGTTGAATTTCAGCAGAGAAAAAGAAGCTAGACATGTTTGAAGAGTCGCCACCGCAGATACGACCCCCGGATGCCAAAAACGTGCCATTGCCATCGGGGGCCCCGCCTCCTCCCTCTGGCAAATTCAAAATGCAAATTGGCTCCGCCCAAAACAGGTAAAAAAGGTTAAGTGTTGGAGTACTATTTGCTTTTGAGCAACAGCTTCTGTATTGGAAGGGTCTTAAATTTTCTCCTTTAACTCCTATCTGCTTCCAGGGCTTGTGTTGGTTTTTGTCTGTTGATTGCATGATTATCAATAAATAATTTGGAAAACTTAATGGAATATTATTCTGAATTTTCAGAGGTTCTGGGTCTCAAGCATGCAATATGTTATGTGCAATTTTAAATAGCTCTATACCGATTATATTTTAGGGCATTTATGCAAGCCTTATATCAAGAGGTCAATCTAGTCAATCCTACTAAAAAAAAGTTTCTACTTGTTGTTTGAAATTTCTGCCACTTTACAGTTTGCACTATACCCCGTTCAAAATAAATGTGCGGTCGAAATGCAGATTTCAATTCCCCCATTTCTCCCGTTCCTCCCACTGCTATCAATCCAACCAATCGCAATCACTAAAAATTTGTACAGCTGTTTAATATCTCATGTCACTTTATGCCAATGTTTTGATTTTTCTTAAACAAATATTCATATTTTGACGTTTGAGATGTAAAAATAAGCGCTTGCAACGGTGACGAGGTGAAGTAACATATTCATTAGCGCTATTTTCTACTCTGAATTCCAAGGGTGGAATTAAAATAACATATGATTTTGAAGAAAATAGGGGAATCAAGAACGATATTAAGGGGATGGAATTTTATTTCCCAACCTTATGGTGGGAAATAAAATTTTGTCTTTCGACCGCACATTAATTTTGAACGGGGTATAGCACGGTATTTACGTTATTGCTCAATGTGTCATTAACTTGACTTGAGTTGTCCGGAAGACAAGGTTTCAATGCTAACCGAAGTTTCCCTAAATACAAATATTTTGTATTTACGAGTGAATTTATTCCTCATGTAAAAATATGTCTACATTTTCACTTTATATGTCAGTGAGAAAACTAGACTCTAACTTACGTATTACAAGCTTTTTTCAAAATGCCGAGTCGAGCAATGCAAACTTGGCTTGAAAAATACTTGAGTACTCGCACTTTCTTAGTATTTAAAATTATGTTTGAAAACTGATGCAATCCATATAACAAACAAGTACTAAACATTTACTGAAGAACCTATCCAAAATGTAATCCTACGATACTAAAAATTTTAGGGATAATCTGGAAGCTGTACTTTAAATTTAAAACATCTAAATATTCACACCAAGCTTATTCTTTTACCACAGAATCTGTTTATATGAGCCCTTTCTACATTGCAGGCCGTAGTTTAGCTCTCAACTAACATTATCAAATATCAAAGCCATACTGGATTTCAAACATTTACCTACGTCTTGGCAAAGATTGCTACTACAAAGTGATTTTTGAAGAGTTATCTATAGTTACTTCCTCATACTGGTGTACTAGGCTGTTGGAATGTTAATCATGAAAATCTTAGTAAGCCTTTATTATTTTTTCCTAATTTATATATTTTTATTTATTTCAATGGGGTTTTTTCCACCAGTCAAAATTATATAGTTTAGCTGCTTATGATTGTTCTGGTTTGATAGGCTATGAGAGAAACTGGCCTAGTTACCCTAAAAATTACACAAACTTTTCCTTCACAACAACTTTAATTAAAATAAGAATTCGGGCCAACTCATTACGTTTTTGGAACTTATCCATTAATTCACTACCACCACTTCACTAGCTCTCCACTACAAACTATAACATTCTTGAAGTGAATAAATGAGTCCACACTCATTTTAAAATAAGCTTACACATTTCATTTTTACTTATTTTTTATTTATGATTAAAATAATTCTATTATCGTTCACAGATAGCTAGCAGCTGCCTTCTTATTTATTGTGTACCTATAAATAGTCTATAAAACGAGGTCGTCATTTTCCATTCCATTTTCCTCTGTCACAATGCAGTACTTTTTTTGTTGTTGAAGTAAAGTATACTAAAATCAAGTTTTTAATCACAACTAAACAGCTCTCATCAAACTGAACTTACCTGGCCATGACATTGTTTGATCTTTGAATCATATTTATAGTAAATTTAGGTATTTTTTATGTTTTCAAGTTTTATCAAAACAAAGTATTTTTAAATCTTAAAAGTTTATGGTAGTGAGTTAACGGAATTACAAGTGAATTACCGGAAAAGTTCCACTTTTTCTTCTCTAATGTGGAAGTCGTTTTAGTATATTTAGCCTAAGTTTAACAACAATATTTAACAATGTGAAATTTAGTGACCAATTAAGATTTTACTTAATTGTGATATTATACTTCTAAAACAGTTATACTGGAATTTTATGTTACACACCCTATGATTTAGCTTAAATCTTATTAAAACTGTAAGCAAACTTACAATAACTCATCGTCTTTCCTCTGAAGATTGAAGAAACGAGGGGATAAGAGCGAAGAGAAAGATACATGGGACGATGTCGGCGAAAAGAGGTTCATTTATATGAACGAGACTGTTACACCGAGCAAAGAACCGGAGCCAAAGAAACTTCCGGAGAAGAAAAAAGAAGTGGAGGAGCAGCTTGCTAAGGCTCCGATGATACTGGACAAGCTCGGAGGGTAAGCAACGACAATCAACAACAAGTCATCTGGGATGTTTAGTTATCTATACTTTGTATGTTCTCATTTTGTTTTGTTTTTTTTATCATTTTTTATTTTCTTATCATTCTTTGACAGTGAATGAAACTTTAAATGACTGTATCCTAACATCTGCCAAAGTTGTTTGGAAAAAATTATCTGTTTAAGAACCGGTTATGAAATCACTGCAAATTTTGTAAGGCAATGTAACTTAGCCAATATAATTGTTTTCTTTTTTTTTACTGAGAGTATTGAAGTTTTTAATCCTCAATCATCCTTACACCCAAAAAAGTTATTTTCAGACAAATTTTGTTAAAGTGGATTTAAAAAAATTTTGTAGGGTAACTATTGTAGAGCATGAATCTAATGTCTTATTTTTTGTAGTGTTTTTATATCAATATTTTTTTACCACTTTTAAGCTATTTCATCAGAATAAGGATATCTAGGCATAATGGAAATGTCAAATACATCATATCAAATCAATGATGATTGAACAATCCTTATTTATGAAGGATTTATATCATTTTTAACAAGGTGGTTAAAATATATAATTCTTCAAATATCCATAAACAAACAGTAAAGATGTTTTAACCTTTGTGTGCAACAAATAATAGTGATTTTGGAAGTATCAAAAATAACTAAATGTATCAGTAGTACAAATCAAATCAAATCATACAGGTTGTTATCAAACAACCTGGAAATATTGTGTATTTGTTCCTTAGGTCAAGACAGTAAAAAAAATTATACAAACAGTTGTCTAAAATGATTTGTTAAGCCGCTAGCCGCCATTTGAATTTTTACGCTTATTAATTTTTATTTTTCAATGGAAGGAACAGCATTGCCAACCCCCGGGACTTCCCGAAATTCCCCTGCAATTCCCGCAGTGGTACCAACCTAAGCATACATCGCGCCGTGTAAAGTTTACTGTTTTTGTTTTATATTTAGTTCATATTTTGGTATGAGCCTTTATTATACCAATTACCACTTTTAGGAAAAGAAAATGTCTTTTCCTGATGTGTATTTTTTAAATGACAGCCATTTTAAAAACTTAAATATTTTAAAATTGGGATATTTTATATAAACCTTACAAGAGAAAAAAATTGACAAATAATATTATCTAACTAATCTTACCAAATTAGTAAGGACGTGGTTTCAAATATTGCGATTTTATTGTGATGGAGTTAAAAGTGATTTTTCTTTCAAAATAACCTAGATTTGCATGAAATATAATGGAAAATCAATGTTTATACGCATAAAAATCTCAATAACTCTGTCATTTGTTGTCAGATCCTTAAGAACTTGGTACCATAAGTTAGATAATAATATCTGTCAAATTTTTTGGCTGTTGTAATATTTTGATAAAATTTACTGATTTTGAGATATTTGAGTTTAAAATTTTTAATTGACTACCATTTTAAAAGTACACATCAGAAAAAAAATCTTAAAAATGGACATTGTATCGGTATGGTAAAAGCTCATACCAAATATGAATTTAATATAAATAACTGTTGCGGAAATAATAATTATAAGTGTAAAAAACAAAATGGTGGCTAGAGGCTTAACAAAGCATATTGGACCCCTGTTTGTATCCGTTTTTTACAGTTTCCGTTTTTTTAGACCCTTGTTTTTATCGTCTTGACCTAAGGAACAAATACACAAAATATTTCCAGGTTGTATGTAAACTGCCTGTGTATGGTTTGACAAAATAGTTTAATTGAGTATTATACTGAGCTTGGACAAAAATGTTTGCCAACTCAGTAATCAAAATTATATAAACTACTAAATTTAATACAAAAGTATATTTTGTACACTTTTGAGACATGTGCTGTGACTGTGAATATTAATAATTTTTGTGATAAAGAAGGTTTTCACTCTTTTGAATGCTATTACTGTTTTTTACAGTTGAGAATCTATTTTCTCGGGGGATGGTCGAAAGTTCTTCTCGTTAAAAACCTATAATAATAACTGATATCAAAACACATCCTTCACAAAATGTTTAGAATTTTTATAGAATTTTAGGTTTTTTATATTGTGACTTAGTATTTTTGGTAATGTGTTCCTGTTTGTGATTCTCCTGCATGTGTAGCAATGTTTTAAAAAGCATGATTGTGAAACACGGACGAATTGTCTGTGAGGTGGTATTCTAACCAGGAATGGTTATTTTTTCCAATAACATTTTGGAGTCCAAATTTAAATGTTGTCAGTTTATTGTTGATATTTCAAATTTGTTCTATCTACCAAACTCTGTCATATTATGACATTTTCAAATGGCAAGTTATTATTTATTGTTGTGATCAAGTAGTGAAGTACAAGATAAATCGTAAATGTGCAAAGTCTTGGTTTATTCAACCCTCTGTGCACTTGATTCATTCTCAGTTTTTTTCCATATGCACTTTCTTTGATTTTGAATGTACACCCGGCAGTTTGGTATCAAATGAATTCTATATAATTCTATATATAAACTATTAACCTTAAAATGAATTCTATATAATTTGTTATCTGTTGAAGGAAAGAAAGGTATAAACCCCCAGGTGTGATATTGTTGGTGTGCCCAACACACATGTATTTTTCACTTTGGCAAAGTAGTTTTTTACAGTGCTTTTCATCAATCCACACAAAAATATTTATCCATGTAATAAGGGAGTAAAGTGCAACATTGTCTTCTTATGGCTTGGACGACAGTTAACTTTACTCATTCATCCTAAAATCCCCCAGAACAATATAAAACAGTTTATAACCACTCACAGTGTTATACAATGTATTGTTTATCTAATCTCGAAACTTAGAACGTTACTTATCAATTTATCATCAGCTGACGATACAATCAGGTTGTCAATGTTATTCTTTTGGGCTTACTTTGTTTCCCGTGGGAGACATAACAAAACTTTTAACGCCTCTTTACAAAGAATAAAGTTTGACTTTACATAACATAACAGATGGAGGGAAGTTCCCTTTATTTTACACCTTGTTTCTCCATTACAATAACCCTTTTGTTAGGATTATACTGAGATTGGGGGGTTTCCAAGTGTGAGGCCACTTTTATTTGACAACATTGAAACAAAAAGTAATTCACCTTAAGACAGAAGGCTGTCTTAACATAGTATATCGGCTATATAACAAGGTCCAAAATCAGTTATTTTATTTGTTCTCATCAGTTTCCGCATCAACCCGCTGAATGCGGAGAAGAAAATGGACGAGCCAACGCCGCAGAAGCGCAAACTGCGGCCGCGCGTGAGCGAGAGTGACTCCTCAGATTCGGACGTTGTTTCCAAGAAGAAGGAGAGAGCCGCAAGGAGTCCTCCGTCCTCCAGGTAAGAGAGTAAGACTCATGCATCGGAACTGTGGCTAGAGAGGAAGTGTGCACTGCAGTGGCGTTAAAAAGAAGTTCAAAGAGAGTAAGCCAAGTAGATAAACAAAACATGATTACATAGTGTTTCAAGATTTTCAATCTATTTGTGAATAAGTAATTGTAATTGTAATTTCTCAAGGATGGGAAGAAAGAAACTGTTTCTCAGTTCTCTTTTCTCTTCTTGCACTTTTATTTTGTTGTGGAATAAAATTAACATACAACTTACACTCAACAATAACCTACAATTTTATCGCTTTTGACTGGATGCCATTGATATAATTTTTGACAATGAATAAAAATATTGCAATAAAATAAAATGTTAACCATCTAAAAAATGTTGATTAAATTATCAATGAGAGAATGGATTATAATACAATTTGGTTTTAGATTTCATAAGATCTCTTTCAACCGGGTGAAAAATAAAATTAAAGAGTTTCTGTAAGTCATGATCAATTATTTGGTAGTGAAATGAAAATTACAATCAATCTCACCATAGCAATTCTTTCAATCTCCACTAATATTTCCATTCCCTAAAAAACAAATTTTAATAACTTATATTTGAAGCATGATAAACTCTTTAACTGCAGGTTTTATTGTTTATGGTTATCTCTTTTCAGCTGCACTTTGAGTTTTTTTTTTACTTATATTAAACTCTAATAACAAATGTAAGACTAGACGGTTTTGTCTGATTGACTCACTCATGTCCTTATTCTCCTTTTTGCAGGTCTCGCAGTCGCTCACGATCTCACAAGAAGTACTCAAGTGAATCTCCGCCACCGAAGAAGTACTCGAGCAGCTCATCACGCAGTCCATCGTACCGCAAGGACCGCAGTCGCAGCAAGTCTGGGTCATACCGTAGCGACCGTGAGAGGGAGCGCAGACGCTACCGCAGCAGCGAGAGCGGATCCTACCGTAGCAGGTGCGATATTGGGGGTGTGTGAGCAGTTGCACAGCTGCAAACATTATCTGGCTAAGAGATTGCAGAATCACAACTGTTGTCCTAGCTTAATGGTTACATCAAATGTTGGAAATGAGATTTCTAGAGAATCTGCCAATGGAAGTAAAGTTAATCATTTGTCCAATGGTACTAGTAGTCACAAAAAATAACTCATAAGACAAAACATAATTTTTTCTGGAATATTTTGCATCAATCAGTTCAATGAGTTATCTCTCAAAGAATATCTTTCCTTCATGTCTCTGTCTATTTAACATGGCCCAGAGCCTTATAACCAGTCTAAAACCTTGGTCTAGTCAAACAGATGTGTAAATGCAACGTACATTTTATGTACGTTTTTGACAAGTTGTGAAGCTCTATCTGTAATCGATGTGAGTATGGTAGCTTTGTTTGCAAGATTGTTTATTGTTATGCTTAAGAGTTTGACAGCTGACAAAAAATATTAATATAACTTAATGCTTAATTTTACTGTGGTTAACATTGTTTATAAGTTTTTTTTATACCTATATTTCATTATTTATGTTTGTACACTTTGACATATTTTGTTCAATCACGTTTTGGTTGTCATTAGGAACATAAAAGAAAAACAATGTGTCCTTGAGTCCATCTATGAAAACCACAACAGTCTGCTATACAAAATATTTTAAATTTAATTGCAACTCATGCATAACCAAAGTATTGAAGAATAATCTGAATCATCTAGATTTTTTTATAAACTGAATTGAATTTAACTGGTACAGCATGATAACCAATATCCTACATTATTTACATAAAGGCCAATATGTAAAGTAAATCAATTTTATACCGACCCCTTGTTTTTTATATGGGGCTGGGTGTTTTGTTGGGATAAGATATAAACACTGTCGCAGGTCGTACTCCAGATCGCGCAGCCGCTCACGCTCGATGGACTACCACCGGCGTTCACGCAGCCGCTCGGATGACCGCCACCGCTACCACAAGTACCCCGGCCGCTACCCACGTAACCGTGGCACCTACTACCGGCCCCGGTTCCAGACCGGATTCAAGACCAGGCCCGGCGGCTTCTTCCCTCGTGGCAGGTGGGATCATTTACATTGTTATGGTATTAATTTATTGTACGTATCTAAATATGCACAATTAATGTAGTAAGCTAAGATAGTACATACGAAAATTGTTACGCATAATGTAGTAGGTTTGAATATGTTGTAGGCTGAGGTTTTACGTACCCATGGGTAGGTGTGCATAATGCAGAAGGTACATATTATGCATAGGCTGAGGTTGTACAGCCTAATGGTTATTTGATGCGTTTAGAATAACCATCTCATTTATTTTTTAGGTGTACTATTATTTGTTATTAGATAAACTGATTTTGTATTTACATTCAACTAACTTTTCAGATCTTCCGAAGCAATTCATTTCTGTGCTAACTTCGTATGATTTCTGTAGCTGACTTGTATCTTTTTATTTAGATGAAAGACTTGCTGAATGAGGGTTAAACAACAAATTATCATTTTGAAAGTGTGATTTGAATATATTTAAAAATATTAGGAGTTAATTTTATTAAATATATTTTAAAACTAGTTTTTTTTTATATTTTATTTAACATCTTAAAGGTTCAAAAACACTCAAGGCATAATTTTATCAGAAACTTGAATACTCATCTAGTTAAAACTATTTTATGAAATTTTACGTGGATAAACTATTAGTCAACAAATAAAAAAAGAAAAGTAGGCCTACTGTTGTAAGAGTTATAACTCACGGTGAACCGTCTTCAGCTCCAGTAGAAACATCTTAATTCCTTAAATGTTTTACGTCATCATCCACTTGAAGAGAAGAGATTGATGTGAAGCCTCTGTCAGAAAATTATTGAAACAACAACACAGTACACCCACAAGGACATGATATGAATTGACGACACGTGTCATTCATTGTATACTTGTTATTTTAATTATTTCTGACAGAGCCTTCAAAACTAACTTTTCGGATGTTGACGCCATTGCTTCAAAACATTTATTAAATTAGATGTTTCTACCAGAGCTGTTGATGGCTCACCGTACGTAATAATTCTGACATTTAAACCACAGCTCAGGGGCTACAACAATGGATGATAAATACTGATTTAGGTAAACAGTTGAAGACAAAAGTATTTACACCTTACATTTCACACTAAATTATTGAACTTATCTGACATTCCTCTGCATTATTGAGTTAGTTTCTTTAAAACCTAAACACATTGTCATTTTGTGTCCCCAGGGGTGGGCCTTGGAGGCCTGGTGGTCGTCCATTCATGCCCCGAATGCGCGGACGAGGCAGACCGCGGTTTTTCCACAACAACTACAAACCGCGTGACGACCGGTACAGACGCTACGAGCGTGACATGTCACGCTCCGACGATGACGACGGGAGTCCGATGAGAAAGGTGGACGCTGCGAAGGAACGGATAGATCGAATGTTGAACGAGGACAAGCGACACACAGGACCTCTGAGCGAGGGAGAGGAGAGAGATGATGACTACATTGACCGGAAGGATTACGAGAGGGAAAGACCAAGGCCTTCCAGCAGCCCGGATATGGACAGGGGCAAGAAAGAGGGAAGCAAGGAGCGGAAGAGCGGGGGCAAACCGAACCCCTGGTAAAAGGAATTCCGGAGTTGCATATCCGGTTGAAACAGTTGATTCAGTTTATTTTGTTCATACAAGTTGACTTTGTATATATTTCTTACGCATTTGCTTCTTTTAGTTGTTAGTGTCACACCGAAATGAGTTTTGACTTGTAATTTAGATTGCATTAGTGTTACCTGTGCTAGTTTTAAGACCAATGTTTATAAAAAAAATAATAAATTTAGTTCGGTGTATTTCGTATTTTAATTTGATCCTTTTACTGATTGTAGCTTAAAGTTAGTATTGGTCTACCAGCAATTTTTGGCTAGGTTGTGTTTTGTCATTTGGTTGCCTCACGAATTTTGTAAGATATATTCTTTATTACCTGATTTGGTAGACATACAGATAATTTTTTTTTCAGCCTGCTTCTACATATACAACACAGTTTTTCCCTACTAGTGTATTTTACACCTCCTGGTCAAAATTCAACCAAAATTTCAGTTGATGTGGAATGTCTGGATCCACTTAGCTTTTCTTTTTTTAAATCTGTTTTAATTATTTCACAAATTCCATGACAAGCCCACAATTTTATGAAGTTACAATTTTACAGAATTAAACAAAAGAGAATTTAACACAAGATATTTAAAAAATGAAAGTAATTAAAACTTGATATTTTCACTGTTTATAAATTCGAAAATGATGTACAAACTTGAAAGATTTTCACAGGATAAAATAAACATATTGTTACATGAAAGTTCCACTTTCAATTTTGTTTGTTATTTGAACATTTTCTTCATGTCTTCATTACACAAGTTGCATGATCAAAATTCATTAGATCAGTTGTGAAGCAGAGTTCTAAAGGCAATCTCACACACTTGACTTTTTGATAAATTAATACGATAAAGATAAACTCTGGAAAAAGTATAACCACATCTTATTTTACTAAGTTATGAGATGGACTTGCGACTTCTGTTGGAATCAGAAAACCAGGTAGGAGAGTAACACTTAGGTTTTAGGCAGAAAATTCTCTTTTTTTAAACTCACTGGAAATGTTCCATTCCTCTTGCCGCTTATTATAGATATTTTTCTGGAAGAAAGGTCTGAGGAAGGGATGTTGTTTATATCACAATGGATGCGGTAATTGTTCAAAAATATTCAACAGATATGATTTTTGCAATATTTAAATTTTTATAATTTTTTATCACACTACATCAATAACACCTGCTTTCAAAATAAAAACTGGTACATCAGTTTCCATAAAAATTTTAACTTCTGAATGAAATAACAGTAGGGCAAGTTTGAAAGTAAACTTGTAAAGGGTTTTGTTTTATACCAGTTGCTTGGTTGACTGACACTGAACTTAAATCCAAAGATTGCCTCAAAGCCTGTAAATATAGTTTATTTAGAAACTAACAGCAACCCTCATTTTTCAGCTTATAGAATATGTTCAAAAACGGTTTCTCGTCAAAGGGCCCTTATACATTATAATTTATAACATATTTGAAGTCATTAGATTTTAAAAACTACAGTACCAGACCGTTGGAATGGATGCTCTGGGATCTGACATGCTTTTGTTGCTCAGAGCGCAAATATTATCATGCTCTGTTTCTTTAAGCACCACGTTAGCCTGACATTACGAAATTTCTTCTTGTGGAGGATGTTGAAGACAAAGTTCATTATTATACTCCTAAACATAAAAAACTGCAATACTTAAAACAGCTACACATAGGAAAGGTTATGAAGTGGGTGTTGTTGGAATTTTTACATTTTAATTTTCATTAAAATTGAAAGTGGCTCAGTAAATTACCATGAACAAGGTTTGATCACTAGGTACTTGGCTTAATGCAGCGCATTGTGCTGCATGGGCCCCTTAGTTATAATGTAATTTGCGTAATGTACCTTTTGGAAACCAAGAGCTGTTCTTAGATTTTATGTATATTTAAGATCATGACTTTGTCAATTACATAACACTGTGTTAAACGAAATTAAAAATTCTTGATTCTTGATACTCATGTTAGTGGAATCATTTTATGAGAAAATATGGCCTAACCCCAAAAAAATTGCAACACGAGCGATTTTTGTTTTAAATGATAGCTAAGAGTGCCCTTATTAACCCTTCAAAAATCGCCATCAATCGCACCTTGGGAACATGCCCAAAAATTCAAAATGGCCGCCAAGAATGCTGCCAAAATATATATTTTGGCAAATATCTCGAGAACGGTTAGTTTTATCAAAATTCTTTATTTTAGCAAAAATGTAGCTCTTTTAATGCCTATTAGTTTTCATGTTTACATTTTGTATGTCAGACGTACGGTATGGCTGCAATTTGTCGAGCCGTAATTCATTAAAATCTGCCTTTTTAGCGAATTTCCCTATAGTGAAATTAAGCTATTACCGTAGGTCTCATGGTAAGACTTAAGACCGGGACCATCATAACTTTTCATTTTGGGGCCCCCAGAAGCCAAAAACAACATTCTTTTGAATTTTTAGATATACACACATATATATATCCACATATATATTTATCAATATATCTATCTGTAAGCACGGTAGCGGTCACAAAAATGGCCCGATCATAATGAAATTTAGTATGGAGGTGTAAAGTGGTAATTATTCGGAGCAGTTCGAAAACCAGCCCGATCGGACTATTGGAAGGGGGGGTAAAGGGGATTTTACCCCTCAAAAATGGGTTTTAGAGAAGTTCCCTATAGGAAATTAAGCTTTTACCGTAGGTCTTATGGTAAGACTTAAGCTCGGAACCATCATAACTTTTTGTTTTGGGAACCACAGAAGCCAAAAACACCATTCGTTGAAATTTATATGTATTTATGTATGTATATGTCTGTTAAGAGGATAGCGGCCGTAAATATGATCCGATCTTAATGAAATTTTATACAGACTTGTAAAGTGGTAAACCCTTGGACACGTTTAAAAACCAGCTATATCGGACCACCGGAAGGGGGTGTAAGCGGGGTTTTACCCCTCAAAAATGTGTTTTTTTTTTGGGGGGGGGGGGGTTTATATAAAAAATTAAACTAATAAAATGTTAGTTGACCCCATTGAATTCAGATTGAAAAAACAAACAATTTTGCATCTTGAATCATCGCTCTATGTCCATTGGTTGTCGAGATATTGAAAGCGGTAAACACAGAACATTGTCCCTATGTTAATCCTATGGGAAGTAAATAAAATGGTATATATCTATTATTTATCAACATATCTTAATAAAACTTGGTATGTGGCTTCACCTGGTAGAGATATACTTTATTATGGCCTAAAGTTCCCCATTTTGACACTTCAGTGGCAGCAAACCTGCATACTCATTTCCCATGTTATTCTAGTGGAGAATATTTTGCTGTAACAGGGGTATTTATCTAAAAAATATTCTAAATTTGTAAATTTTATGACGAAATTTTTGAAAAATCTAATTTTACGTGAAAACATCACATTTAAAAGATGTTCTCCATTTTTTTAGCTGAATTCAATACAGTGTAAACTAAAATTTGATTTTTTTTTAAATTTTATGTAAAAAACGTTGCAGCAGACCTGCATGCTCAGCGAATTTCAAATGCTTCAATAAATAATTAATAAAATGGTGAATTACATCAAGATTTTCAACGTATGTTCGTAAATAAACATACAAGAATATTCTCCATTAGAATAATATGGGAAATGAGTATGCAGGTTTGCTGCCACTGAAATGTAAAAAATGGGGAACTTTAGGCCATAATAAAGTATATCTCTATTAAATGAAGCCACATACCAAATGTTATTAAGATATGTTGAGAAATAATGGATATACAGCATTTTATTTATTTCCCTTAAGGTTAATATATAGGGACAATGTTCTGTGTTTACCGCTTTCAATATCTCGGCAACCAATGGACATAGAACAATGATTCAAGATACAAAATTGTTTGTTTTTTCAAGCTGAATTCAGTGGGGTCAACTAAAATTTTATTATTTTAATTTTTGTATGTAAAAAAACAAAAAAAAACATTTTTGTGGAGTAAAATTGCCTTTACCCCCCCCTTCTAATAGTCCGATCGGGCTGGTTTTTTAACTCCTCCGAATAATTACCTTTTTACACCTCCATACCAAATTTCATTATGATCGGACCATTTTTGTGACCGCTATCGTGCTTACAGATAAATAGATATATTGATAAATATATATGTGGATATATATATGTGTGTATATCTAAAAATTCAAAAGAATGTTGTTTTTGGCTTCCGGGGGCCCCAAAATGAAAAGTTATGATGGTCCCGGTCTTAAGTCTTACCATGAGACCTACGGTAATAGCTTAATTTCACTATAGGGAAATTCGCTAAAAAGGCAGATTTTAATGAATTATGACTCGGCAAACTGCGGCCATACCGTACGTCTGACATACAAAATGTAAATATGAAAACTGATTGGCATTAAAAGAGCTACATTTTTGCTAAAATAAAGAATTTTGATAAAACTAACCGTTCTTGAGATATTTGCCAAAATATATATTTTGGCAGAATTCTTGGGGGCCATTTTGAATTTTTGGGCATGTTCCCAAGGTGCGATTAATGGCGATTTTTGAGGGGTTAAAACAAAAGGGTTAAAACAAAAATCGCTCGTGTTGCAATTTTTTTGGGGTTCAACACTAAAATGATTCCACTATGTGTGAAATTTCAACATTTGATTTGGAGCAAGATTTAAATTATTGTTAATACCACCATGGGAATATAAACCCATACCATATTATCCCTTACCAAGTACAAGCTTCTATATAGAAACACAGTTCATGTCCTAATATCAACATGTTTTCATTAACAATCTTATGTTTGTGCAATTTATTGATGGGAGCTTGTGTGGCACCTACGTGCCAAAAATACAATGAAACCTTTATTGAAAACTCAAAGAACAAATGCTCTGCAGCTTGGCGAGTAATTAAGTCGGAATCTGGTTTATTAAAATATGGAAAGGATCCACCTCCATCTTTTACAGCCGATCAATTTAATGATTGGAACTCAGATTTTGGTGAGCAACTCTTGTCAAAATTTTCCACGCAGTATTCTAGTGGAAATTTTACAAAGTTTTTGAAGAGTTCGGGTAGTTTCTCTAATGTTTTGGAGCTGAAGTCCCTTTCTGTCCCGTGTCTGTTCAAAGTTATCAAAACCTTGAGCTCCTCAAAAAGTGAGGATATTTTTGGCATCTCAAATAGTGTTATTAAGTCTGTAGCCTCAGCAATCTTGGAACCCTTATCTTATGTAGTTAACCTCTCACTTACTCAAGGTTATTTCCCGAACTGTTTGAAAGTGTCAAAAATGATTCCACTGCATAAAAAAGGAGATAAAAACAGCATTTCAAATTACCGACCTATCTCAATCGTTCCAGTCTTTTCTAAAATATTAGAATTATGTGTGAAATCTCAGCTTTTTCAGCATTTTGATGGTTATAATATTTTAACCGAAAATCAATTCGGCTTCATCCCTCAATCCTCAACAATCAATGCTCTTGAATGTGTTGTGACAGAGATTTTGACCTCTTTTGAATCTGGTGAGCATCTAGGCTTGGCTATGGTAGATTTGAAGAAGGCTTTTGACATTGTCCCTCATATGATTCTTCTAGAAAAACTTAGCTATTATGGTGTTAAAAATAAAGCCCTTCAATTTTTTGAGACCTACATTCGTGGAAGGCAGCAAATTGTTGTTTTAGACAATAAAATTTCAAACGCTAGGGAAGTTTACACAGGTATTCCTCAGGGTTCTGTTTTAGGACCATTTCTTTTCATAATTTTCATAAATGATCTCCCTAAAAATATGATTTGTAAGACCATTCTTTATGCATTCTTTAAGACCATTTTATGCTTCTTTTTTGGTTCCAGGGAAACATCTCAAAACAGTCGAATTAGGTTTAGATAGGGCGATTAAGGAGTCTGCTTCATGGTTTGAGGCTAACTGTTTGGAAATAAATGAAGATAAAACAGAAATCATATATTTTACCTTAAGTAGGACCTTTAGAGAGCAGCAGCATCCAATTCGCCTCTTGGGAATCAATTTTGAATCCACATTGTCATGGGATTTTCATACTAGGTCAATCATTTCCAAATTGTCTCGCATTTGTTATTTACTTCGGAAATTAAAAACTTCTGTCTCTCAAAATATGTTAGTAATGGCCTATTTTAGTTTTTTTCATTGTCATCTGTTGTATGGAAATATGTTTTGGGGAAATAGCCCTGGTGCATTTCAGATTCTGCTATGGCAAAAAAAAAAGCATTGCGGATTATGGCAGGTGTGTCCAGTAGAGAGAGCTGTAAGCCCTGGTTTAAGCATTTCAACATTTTAACTGTTCAAAGCATTTTCATCTTTCAGAACCTTTTATATGTTAGACAAAATGAAGACAAATTCACTTCTAGAAGTACCATTCATGGTTATGGAACCAGGCAGTCCGATGATCTTCTCATTGCTCGGCCAAGGTTGCAAAAATTCGCCAACAGTCATAAGTACCTACAGATTAAAATGTTTAATAAATTGCCAGTACATTTCCGCAAATTAGATGCTAATGCTTTTAGAAGACAACTCAATATTTTTTTAACTGACAATGTTTTTTATTCATTAGAAGATTTTTTTAAGTTTAAATTTGACTAAGCCTAAATATATGTATATTGTACAGATAAGATTTCTGTTGTACATATATGCGAACCCAATCTTTTTGTAAATAGTAGAATAAGAATTGACGATGTCTATTGTACATTGTGAAATGTTTTGATGACAAATAAATTTCTGATTTCTGATACGTGTCTAGTACAAGTTTTCCAAATGATTTTGGCCTAGTTGTTTGTATGATCAGTGTTTTTGTTTTTAGCGAATTTCCCTATAGGGAATATGCTATGACGGTACTGACGGTAGTAGCCATGGTAAGACCTAAGCCCAGGACCATGTTACTTTTTCATTTTGAGGTCCCCAGAAGCCAAAAACACCATTCGTTCATTTTTATATATATGTACTAGCTGTTTCCCGTCACGGCTTCGCCCGTGATTGAATTTATTTTTTAGGTAATAAAATCTTTAAAAGAGCAACAAAATCTTCTTCCTTAAGAATAACAGTGAAACAACAAATTACTGTGTGTTGAGCTCTGAAGGAATTTTGCAAAACATTTCTTAATGAGAAACATTGAGCGAAAAAGAACAACCATGTTAAATTTCAACACCGTAGGATTTATGGTAATTTTGAGGATTTGTGGGGGGAAGCCCCTGGAATAATTTTGATGTCCTATGGGGCGGAGCCCTAAAGAACTTCAAAAACTACTTGCAAAACCGTTTCTAAGTGAGCGCGCCTATTTGCAAAACGGACGAGCACCCACGTTAGATTTTAATCCCTTAGCATATATGGTAATTTTTATGTTCTGTGGGTTGGAGCCCTAAAGTAAATTTACTAAATTGTTTCTTAGTGAGCAACTATGAGCAAAGAGGAACGTCCATGTCAACTTTCAACCCTGCGAGCCCAGAGTAATTTTCAAGACTTGTGGGACGGAGCCCTAAAGAATTCCAAAATATATATTTTTAAAAAACCTTTTCTTAGCGAGTAACCTACCTAAGAGCTACAGGGAACGTAAATGTTAAATTTCAACCCCGGAGGCAATAAAATGTTTTTGAAGTCCTGTTGTGCACTGCACTAAAAAACTTCAAAAACTATAGTTGCAAAACGGTTTCTTAGTATGCACCCATGAGCAGAGAGGAATGTCCATGTCAAATTTCAACCCCGTGAAGGCCCTAATGTAATTCTGAAATCCAGTGGGGTATAGTCCTAAAGTGCTTTAACCCTCCGAGCGTTCAATATAGCACCCCTGGAGCGTTCCGCATTTTTTGAAGGTTTTGTATACTTTCAAATAAAAATTTGTAAAAAATATATTTTATGACCTAGCACTATAAATGTGTGTATTATATGAAAGAAGATAAAATTGGCTACCTAATAATACAAAAATTTTTACCCTTACTTATTGTTACCAAAATTAGACTATAGGTTTAACATTAAAAAATTAAAAAAAAAAATTACATAACTTTGCTCTTCTCCAAAATATTTTTGGATACACATAATTAAAATTCCAAGATATACATTTTGTTTAGAATTTTATGCAGTTCAAGAAAATATATAATTTATATAGGTTTGAAGTATTTGAAAAAAAATTTATGTTGAATAAAATCAAATATGTCCTACACTTACCCTAATCCCATAAGAACACATGTAAAATCAAGCTAGGAATATTACACTAATTCCTACTCTTATTTATGATTGTAAACTCGATAAAACATATTAATTTATTCCAATAATGTAAATTAAAGGTATTAGTAACACTTTTAATCATTCGTAACCTTAAAACGATTGGTAAAATATGCATTTCGTTGTTTACAAAGTTAGCAGATGGTAACAGTTTTTTTACCAGATGTTTCATTTCATACTACAAACAACCAATCACGTTCCGCCATTTGAAATGGGTGTTTTTGGATAGCTTAGAATCTCCCGGTAACAGCGGTTGCGTTCACGGGTCCGTTTCTGTCATTCACTATAAAGTTACGTCACTTTTTTAAAAGGTCGAAAAATCGATTCAAACGCTCGGAGGCCTAAAAGCTGGGCCGAAAATCAACGATTAACGCTCGGAGGGTTAAAAACTATATTTGCAAACCCTTTTCTTAGTGAGTACCCATTAGCAAAGGGAATCCTCAATATTTCAACCCCGTGGGCCCTAGAGTAATTTGAAAGTCCCGTGGGGTGCAGACCTAAAGGGCTTCAAAACTATATTTGCAAAATGTTTCTTAGATTAGATAGATAGTACCTATGAGCTAAGAGAATCGTCCTTGTCAAATTTCAACACGTAGGCTATACAGTATTGTCAGCTTCTTTGAGGTAGAGCCCTAAACAATTTCGAAAACTATAATGGTAAAACAGCTTCTTAGTGAGCACCCATGAGCAAAGTGGAACGTCCATGTCAAAAATTTCAACCCTGCGAATGCCCTAAAGTAATTTTGAAATCCAGTGTGGCGGAGCCCTTGTGCTTCAAAAACTATATTTGCAAATCCGTTTGTTAGTACCTATGAACAGTAAAAAAGTATATAGTAATAAAATACTAAATACAGTAAACTGCACTTAATACAACCAAAGTACACCAATCTAAAAGTAATAGTACATCACTATAATCTTGAAAATGTCAAACATAAATAAACATTATATCTCACACCTGGTTATTTCTATGCTTATATAAGCATTTTCTTGAATGAATCATCATGTGGCAGATGTAAACAAACCTAATTCAATTTCCATTATTATCCTATACTCTTATACGAGCAATGTTTGCTTGTTTGCTTGCTTGCACAATTATCTCAAAAACGGCTCCGACGATTTCCTTCAAATTTTGGAATATGGGGGTTTTGGCCACCAGAAATCGATTGGAGCTGGTCCCATAGCTGGGAAAAATCCGGTTTTCGCGCTAGAGCCCTTCAAAGATCCCATGTTATCCTTATGGAAATTTTTTAACTGAACAAAAATCAGCTGATAACTGTAGATAAAATAAACCAATGTGTTACATCTTTAACCTGTGGTTTTAGGAAAATCATACCAATGTGCAGCAAACCTTCCGCCTGGCGAGTGAGCGGAGCGAATGAGCTTTGTATGAGAAACGAAAGTAATAATTTTACCGAGCTTAAGCTCGGTCCCCCTGGTACTATGTTAGAATACAAAAATGTTGCTTCCATAAGAATAACATGGTAACTTTGAGGACGTTTAGGGCGTAGCCCTTTGTGAATATTAATATGAAAATAGTCAAATAGTCAGACTTTCCTATTTTGAGCCTAAAGAATGAGTATACCAAATTTCAGTACTCTAGCTAGTCAAGAAGTTGGAGAATTAGTGATGAGTGAGTGAGTGAGGGCTTTTTGTCCAGGCTCTGAACAGGTTGAGCATGCACTAAAAGTCTAACGAAATTTGACTTTTGATTATTTTTGGAAACATTTAGTAGATGTAAAAAACCGATGTTGCCACATTTCCAGAATGGGCACAACACGGGGGACGGCCTCTAGAGGAAGTCGTAGAGGAAACTGTATTGGCCTATGTCATGTTATATATCATTTTAAAGGTCTTTGAATGTAGATTAAAATGCCACAAACCGGATCTCTAAAGGTCGAATATAACGCGAGTTATTGCGTTTTGGAATTTCGGTAAAATCGCTTTCATGCAAAATTTGACTGCCTGCCATTTCTGGCTCAGACGTTCATTTGATGTCGAGTTGGCAACATTGTTTTCAACTCTATTTGAATTCTATCTATCTACTCTTTATAAAGATCCTGAAAATCAAGTTAAATGTTTTATTTTAAGTCTACATTTGCTGTCTTCAATTGCTGTCAGAAATATTATGATTACATTATGATTTTCAGCCTGATTGGGGACAACCCATGAAATCTTTTATGAAATATTTAACGTGAGCTTTAGGATCATGTTTAACAGAAAGCAATGCCGCAAAGCCGACCTTAAATGAACGCTTGAATCAGAAATGTCAGGTAGTCAAACTTTGCATAAAAAGCATTTTGCCGAAATTTCAAAACGCAATAACTCGTGTTATATTCGACCTTTGGAGATCGGGTTTGTGGCATTCGAATCTACATTTGAAGGCCTTTAAAATGATATACAACATGACATAGGCCAATACAGTTTCCTCTACGACTTCCTCTAGAGGCCGTCCCCCGTGTTGTGCCCATTCTGGAAATGTGGCAACATCGGTTTTTTACATCTACTAAATGTCCTCAACAATAATCCAAAGTCAAATTTTGTTAGACTTTCCTGCATGCTCAACCTGTTCAGAGCCTGGACTATTTGCCTTTAATATATATTTAGAGATATCACATATACATACACTGTTGGGTGCTGGTCATCATGGTCAGATTCTTTTTTACTGATCTTGATTTTTCTACCTACTATTCCTTTTCTTTTCATATTTTTTTTAATCATCTGTTTAATTTAAACCAAATGTTTTTATTTTTTTTTATTTTTTTATTCATTGTTCTTTTCTTGGTTCCCACAACCCTTTGTCCTTAGCAGTTAACAATTAAATAATAATTTCGTTATGCTCCCAAGGCCCTTGATTTTAAAACCATTTCCAAATCTAATCATAGTTTGTAACAATTACCAGTGGTAAATTTATTTCAAGACGGACATTAAAAGACTAGTGGGACATCAAAGCAACAAGCATGTGCCACGATTCCAAGGAGTCCAATGAATATTGAAGAAGCTGGTAAAATGTGGAACCAACGTAAGTGTGATTTCCAGAGACTTAAAGTTTTACTTGAACTTCTCAAAGTGCGACTTTATCATTGGTAATTAATGTTACAGATAAGATATTCAATTGAATTATGTGTCCCTGATCATGTTATAACTAACTTTTCAAATGTTCAATGTTCTTTTCTTTGATTCAATTTTTTTAAATCTTTCAATTTTTACGCAATAAATCAATTTTACTGAATTTTGACTCCAAATACTGAGTCTGGTCCTTCACCCTTCTATGAGTTTAAATCCTCCAGCCTAGGGCCATAACCGTACATATACATATAAGATGAAGGTATGGTATAACCGGGGCCGACGAAAACTAACGGGCCTGCATATTTCCCCCCACCACCAAAGTCACGTGACTATTTGCGGCCGATCTGCAGCACAAGTTTCCATAAGATAACATTGTGAAAACGTGACATCCTTCACTTATTTCCCACCTCTTAGGAATTAGATAGTAGGTTACTACACAAGACTTATATATTTTAATCTAGATTAAATAACGAACAAAATGATACCATTACTGTAAAGTTAACAGTTTTCCTGATATTTTTTATTAAGAGATAAAGTCAAAACTTAATTTAGTTTATAGTCTTGTTTACATTTTTCATCAGCTGTTTACATAAGAGTATATTTTGTTGCAAATAACAAAAATTTAGAACCGAAAAGGTACATTTTAATTTGTTTTATCGAAAACAAAAATTATAACTGGCAAACTACTGATTTAAGACGTTTATTTCATGTCTTATTCCTACAAATATCTTCAAAATCATTAGAAGAAATCTGTTTACACAAAAAGTCAATGCATCCCACAATGTGAGAAATTCAAGTTTTTCTTTTATCCAAAAAGTGAGTTTTAAATTTTGCAAAGCGGAACGTTATTAGTATCATTCAATTAGTAATTTAATGAGTTTTACAAGGATATGCAACACTTATGACTTCATTCACGTGTATTTAAAAATACACGTAAAAACGGATGCCAAGTCAGGTTATTGCAATGCTTTCAAATGGAGATGACAGCTGAAATTCGGCCGCATCTGGTCACGTGACCAAAAATGTACGCAGGCCCGTTAGTTATCGTAGGCCCCGGTATAACTCGGGTCGAAAGTGTAATTCCATGACTCAATCAAAATTCCCCTTTCGGCAAACAAGTTCAGCGTAATCTCGATCACCACCTGGAAAACAGCACTTACCACCACAGAGATGAAGTATATGATTAAATTGCAAGTTTCAGATAGACAACTTAAAAGGTTATATAAAAAAATACCAATCAGTATCTATTTACAACATATATTTAATCAAATAGTTAAAGTAAGCCTAAACCTATCAGTACGATACAAAGCCTACAATAACTTCAAACATTAATATACATTTTACAAATACATAAATTTTAATTTTCCTTAATACCAGGCTGTAATCAAAATATGTTTGAAATTGTAAAAATTACAAGAAAATAGTTGTCGAATCAAAGCTATCACAGACGGGCCAGGATCGTTGTAGCTGAAGTCCGACTACAACGACATCTTGCGACCTTCGATTGAAATCTCCACCGCCCGTCTGGCCTTGTTGAGCCGTTTTCTGTCAATAAAGTTCTTCAAGTGTCTTTCAAACCTGTTGGGCAGTTTCTTTGAGGTCTGTGAAACAAAACAAAAATAGTTTTAAAGCCTCAAAAATAATTTTAAAACCTTAAAAAGTTAAGTCAACAGTCAATGATAAAAACAGGATGAAAATTAAACATACATGGGAAAATAAATGTTTAATTGGTGAAGTATTTAATGTAATGAATATATAAAATTTTCAGATTTAATCTAATTTATAATTAATTACTTAAACCTAATTTAAAACTAGTTCTATAATTCATATTAGCTACCTGAAACGCTAATATGTTCTAAAACGATGTATAAATTAAATCTCACAATGGAAATATGTGTGTAACATTGATGTAATATTTACAGATTTTACAAAATAATGAAATTATATTTTAAGCTCCAACATGGGTGAAAAATTGAGTGAATAATCAATTTAACCCTTTGGCCGTTCCTGAACTTTCAAATCTCCTGTCCGTTGAAGAGTCTATATTCTACCATCTTATGAGTGTTTGAGTCTATATTCTACCATCTTATGAGTGTTTGAAGTTACATTCAAGTATCACTTATATGATTTTCAAGAGGCCCAAAGAAGTAAGAAAAAAGTTGTTTTGTTTTTGCACAAAATAGTTATTTTACTTAAGCTTATAAATTAAAACGGCAGTATCTAAAGTCAATTTCTTGAATTATCACTGTCCCCAATTTCATTATTTGTTGTAGTAAATGTTATCAAAGTCAATAATTGAAGGATTTAAATTGATTATGACTAGAGGTCTGCGGGTACCCGAAAATTCGGGTAACTCCGGGTATGAGCGTGAACCCGAGTGGTCGGGCGGGTTTGACACGTCACGGTCTTTATTCGGGCGGGCTTTTATTTTAAGCCGGGTCGGGCGGGTACCTAATGCCCGAATTAAATCGGGTTTTAGGTACCCGACAGGACATTAAAAGCAAACCCGGGTTTTTAAAACTATTTTACAGCCAAAATTTGTGAATTACAACGTTCACGGAATAAATGGGCATCGTTCCCCACACTATTTTAGACTAGTGGTCATAACTGCCAGTCATTATTACTGAGGTGGATGTGGATGAACTGGAAATACCTTAGCTTACTATTCGCGACACTGGCACATGAAAATGTGGCTTCTGAAAGAAGCTAGCGGTCTCTGGTGCCTAGAAACGTAAGCAATTTTGTTTTGTTGATAATTTGGTACGCCATATTTCATGTTCAATTTAAAACAAATAACATTTTGATCATGAAAGATCGTATTTGACGTAGGGAACATTTGTATTCCTTTAGTACAGTACTATTTTATGCCCAAAAATAGTTTAAACACCATTAAATCATTTGTTGCAAGCCTAGACACCAGTAGCGCTAGCATACTTTTCTCACTCTAACCCAACGAGATTAAATAGATATAGAGGGCTCATCACATGTTAATTTTGTGTCCCTTTTTCAATTGCGCCATTTTACCCATGATTCCCGCCGTTTCCTTGGCAAACATCCCACACTTTACTCTTGTTTCCTTGGTTACTAGTTTTAGCTATTCTAATTGTTCGCTACAAGCTTAAAAAATCACAGCTTATACTCTTAAAACATCTGATTATTTTTTGTTTTGTTGTTTGTTTTTAAAACCAATTTGATTTGATGGTCTGTGAACAGGAACAGGCTATTGAGATTGGTTACCATAGAAACGTCGTATAGCTGTGGGTAATATGGCAAAAAAACATGGGGAAAGTGTAAACAAAGGACTGGTTACCAAGGAAACGGCGGGAATCGTGGGTAAAGTGGCGCCAGTCAAAAAGGGACATTTTTCCCTATCCGGTGAGCACTCTATATCTATTTAATCTCGTTGCTCTAACCTAACCTAAACGAACTGCTCAGTGTCGTGACTGACTCACACTCTTAGGCCAGAAAGATAGACTGTGGCGTAGCCAATACCGTCACCAACTGTACAAACCGAAATCAAGGTAGCAGTGGCATTGGTACTATCATTGACTTTACATACAAAGTCTTTGTTTGTAAAGTCAATGGTACTATTTACACGATAACCGGTAAATAGCAAGAGCAAAATAAAAAGTAAATAATCTCTACAGATTAGTGTTTACATTAGTTTTACAATACAAAATTCATCAGTGTATACATTTTTACGAAATATAATCAATATATGACTATTCGGTATAATTGGTTTTATTGCCGAATTATTTCTCATTCCATCTTGCAAATTGTCAAAACATTTAAGATTTCTTGATAACCAATGAAAACAATTTCTTGGATAATGTAACAGTTGGATATCCATAGTCAATGGTTGGATACTTCATAGACAGATTTCTTCATTCTCTATGTAGTTTTATAGTAACGGTACTCCATGTTTGTTGTATGGTATCGGTATGGCGCGATCCGTCGTCTGCATTGATGGTTTGATAGGATGGTTTTCCTCTCGTTCTTGTTTATTCAATTTACATTTGTGTTACTTGAGTGATGTTGAATTTTTTTCTGATATGAAAAATAAATATTAAAAAGCCACGGAATTGAGAGAATTCTAATGTCAGTGTATCCACTAACAGTCCTACTAGTGAAACCAAAGATTTGGGAAGTGTAAAATGTCGTGGATGGGCATTCATCTGCTATTTGGAATCACTCAAACAAAGAAACAAATTTGCCGAAAGTAATCCAACAGAAATGAAATGCAATTATTTTAAGTCTGTTTTGAAAATAGGATATGGCAATATTGATTGAAAGGCCAAGTTTGAGTATAATCACATAATCTTTTCATAATAAAATAACTTTGTGTATTATTAGGCCTACAGAAAAATCTACGGTGTGATAATTTGCATCTAGGGTATTTTGACATTTATAAAAGTGGTTTTTGTTTAGTTTCAACAGTGTACAATATAATTTGTATATTTGTCATGTTTGTTGAATAAGTTAACATTGGGTAAAGTAACTTAGGACTAAAGGAACCCTTAGCTTGATAGGTTATTGGCTCGGGAGAATTTTTTATTTTTAACTTTTGTTAGGTCTAGGCCTAACTTAGTAGGTGGAAGATTTTGCCTTGTATTTATTAATACTATACTTAAGCTTAGTAGGCACATCAACAATTATTTTAAAATGAAATAACTTAGGCCTAGACATTTTTTTTACAAATAATAGCGAAGCCGACCCGAAGTTTTATTCAACTTACAATACCCGAGCCCAACCCTAGTTTTTTTTTTAACATACATAGGCTACCCGAACCCGACCCGAGATTTTTTTAACTCACACACCCGAACCCGAACCCGACCCGAATTTTTCTTTAACTTATAATGTTCAAACCCGACCCGACCCGAAAATTGATGTTAATCTACTACCCGACCCAAAACCGACCCGACTTGAAAAATCACTACCCGCAGACCTCTAATTATGACAGTAAAACACTTGAAAATTGGTCAAAAAGACCCAAAACCATGGTGGAGCAAACTAAACCCTCTGGATCACTAGTTAAGAGCCAGTATCGCAAACCATTCTTTTACTATAGAGTGATCAAGTAGCTAATCCATAATAAAATAAGAACAACGCACAACAATAAAACAAACAGAAAGACTGATAAGTATTTGAAAGTAACTATTCCACACACCTTGCTCATATCTACGTCGTTCTTCCACTTGGGCCTCGCAACGTAGTCCTTGTTGGAAGGTATCGGCACCCTGGCTCGACCGACCCAGCCCTTGTCACCCGGACGCAGAACACTGGAAAACACAGGGAACAATTAATTACAATCTAGATGATTACTTAGGGCCTAGTAGAAGCACCATTATCAAGCCTATGATGAAGTTTATGAGGAGGTCCTCAGCTCCTCAAGATAGGGTTCTTGAATTTGTTCTGCCGTTGAATCAGGATCTTTTCACATTTTTTTATTACATTTAATATATGTTATGGCATTAAAAAATATGTTTTATTTTTATTTACTAGAGATGCCTGATGGCCAAAATTCGACCACAATTATTGCAGTTGATCTGGAATTACTGCAGTTTGATCGCAGGTGCTAAGCACCTCAGAGAATGTATTATATTTTTCTGAAGTTGGTGGCTGGCTACTTATGCCATACCATATATATATAGTTGATCCGGATCCAATTAGTTTATAAAATATTTAACCTCTGAAACATCTGTTCTTCCTACTTTTCTAGCATTTATTACAAAAGCTGCTTAATGATTCAATCAATCGCCCTTCTTCCATAAGATAAACATTGGAACTTTGAAACCCTGTGGGGCACAGCCATGGGGGCCGATGCGAATTATAATGATTCTGCACATCTACAGGACACTACCTTTCTAACACTATGCCCAGATTTCTCCTACGATGCACACAAGCTCAGAAAAAGGAGGAAAAGAAACATGCTTGCCTATTAATATATAGATTTACAATGTCTAGTGACGCCTTTACATTCTAAGTGTGCCTGAGCAGTAGACGTGCCAAAATCTTGTCTTAACCTAGTGTACTAAAATCTAAATCACAGTCTTTTTTTCGTATTTCAAATTAGCGTATTGGATATAACAAAGAGAAGGTACTGGAGTATGAATAAGGAAATGGGAGAATTTGAAGCTATCTGAAAAAAATGTGAATCATGCTAACCACATTTCAGACAGCTTCTAATTCTCCCACTTCATTAGTCATACTCCATTGCCTTCTCTTCGTTAAATAAAATCCACAAAGATTTTTGGATTGATGATTTTTGAACAGTAATGATGTTCAAATCCAGCTGAATAATTAGAACATCAATTGCAACGCCTATGGCTGGGCGTACATGAACCTTTCAAATTTTGGCATCATACAAAATGCATTTGATGAGAAGTCTATTCATATTAGTGTATACCGTCAATGGTGGTATTTTTTAACTTGTACTGTGATAATTACTATGTCAAGTTGTGACTTGTAAGATGGTTCTAGTCCAGTGCTCTACTCACGTTCCCTCCCCGGTGATTGCCTTGTTGAGGTCCTTCTTGGTGGGGGAAGGTTCGGCGTCGACGGAGCTCCGCCTCCGCTGCGGCATCTGTTCCAGATCACGCTGGTGTCGCTCCTCACGGCTCAGGGCTGTCACAACAACAGGACACTTGCAATGAGTAAAACATGAATGGTGGTAACATTTAAAAATAAAATAAAACATTGCAGATCAGTTTAAGGAACTGAGCTGTGGCAAATATAACATTGTAGAAGATCTTTGAAAAAGGCTTTCCCTGTAGTAAAATGTGGTAACTCATGTATGAATTTACAAAAATTGGCCACTTCCACTTTTATAATGGCTTTGAGTAGTAATGATCAGTGAGCAGTATTCACATTTTCTCCTGTATTTTGTCAAAAGTTGTATGATTTACAGTAGACCCTCATGGGATGGATAACCCATAAGGTTGGTTAAAGAGGGTAGTTGCATAAAAGTGTCAAATAGAGATAAAAATGCATCACCGTACATTTTAAAACAAAAATATGCTGCTAATTATAGAAAAGGTTGAACACACATGAGACGAACAGGCTATAAATGACGTTAGGTGACATTCTACAATATTGTGAGTTTACTGTGTGATTCACAAACAAATTTTACCTGAAGAGATGCGATTCTACTTTGGTACAGCGATAAGGATGACAATGGAAGACAGTTCTAAGAAAAAGTCAGTTAAACTGACCATTTTTAATTTCCGGAGTGGAAAAACTGACCACTTTTCATTATTTCCTGTGGATAAACTGATCCCTATTACGTGCAGGGCAGAGGATGTTAATCCAAGCGGCAATTGATCTGGGCCCAATGAAAATCAGGGCTACTGTACTTATTTCAAATTGACAACTTAAAAAGGAAAAAAAAAAACAACCTAAATTTTATATGGTATGGATTTGCCGCTTAAGAAGATTCTTAAATGATTTGACAGTTCTTTACCTTTGAAGTCGGTTGAGAGGTTGAAGATAGGCCTGACCCACTCGTTGATCAACCGTCCCGCTAAGTCTTTGTTCTCTTTGGTCTCCTTAGGATGCTTGTACAGATACATGACGGCTTTGCCGATGCCCGAGTGCTTCAGTGTGGACTGGTCTACTCGAGGAAACTGAAACAGATTGGCCGTGTAAAAGTTTGTGTTTTGAGTGACAGGAAATTTAGGCTAAGGGCTTCTTGGATGCCAAACATATAAGTCGAAGAAACAAAGAAACAAAAAAGAGTTCCAAGAAACTAACTGGTTGTATGGATGCTGGTTTTACCAATCTTATATTGAAAAAGGCCAATGGCTCAAATTAATTTTCTGTTTTCACCTAGTGAAAACAGAAGTTGAGGTTACTTTAAAAAGAGATGTAGAAACTCTAAATTAAAGTATATTTTAGGATTAAGGTACTTACAAAATTATAAAGGTTCAACTTTTTCATATACAAATCTGTTAGTAGATGATATCAAAATCATTAGGGCTATTACATAAAAAGGTACAATACAGTAGAGTATGTATGTGTGTGTATGCCTTATGTAGTGTATTAATGGTGTAATATTGAAATACGGACGACCCACTCTATGCAAGGACAGTTAGCGACTGTTGCCTAATTGGTATCAACAGGCAGCAGCACTGTTCGCACATACTATAATGCCTTCTGTTGCTAGTGTGTTACCCATGTAAGGTATTCCATTTTACAAGATATTAGGCCTGATCATAGTGAAAAAACAAGACAGGTTTTTACGAACATGGAGAGATTCAGTCATCTTCGTTCTAGTGGAATTTACCGTTTTATTGATGATGACGGGTTTTTATTAAATTATTTATATAGTGAAGTTGATAATGAGCAAGTAGATGAAACAGAACATAAGATTCTGAAAAAAATTATGGGCCAATCTTTAAAGAAGGGGAAAGAAGGAGGATACATAACAGAGAAATAAGAAAAATTTACAAGATTTTAACATAAATGTAGTTTCCGGATGCAGTTTGTGAATTTAAGTGTAGAAGAATCAGATGGGCTGGGCACATTTTGAGAGGAGAGGACAACAATAATTAAGTGATGATGAGGAATCCAAAAGGAAGGTGACCAAAAGGAAGACCTTGCCAAAAATGATGGAGTCAAGTGATGGCAGAATTTGAGCCAATAGAAGTAACTGAGGAACTAATAAGATAGAGAACTAATAAGATTGTGCGGCCAAATATCTTCTTTCTTAGATATGCATGGCCCTGGGAGTAAGAGTTATTAAGTATCATGGACAAGTAGATGTTTCACAAGAGAGAGATAGTGAATTGGACAGTGAATATTTCCCTCGGGGAGAACCTAGGCCAACCTAGGAGATCAACACCAATCTTGTTGCTCACATTTAATTTTTTTATGCTTTTTTATAGTCAAATAATGTTCAGTAGGCCTATACATGTTCCACATTCTTGGGATTTCAAAGAATTCTTAAGTCTAATAACGAAATTACATGCAATTTCATAAAAGCTTGCAGAATCATTCAAATTAATATTTAAAGGGCGTCTCTAGTGGCAGTTATAGTAGGCAGTACCTCTTTGAGCAGCCGCAGCACACTGTCGCGGATGCGCAGTGACGGGAGGCTGCGGTCGGGCATGGGTGCCAGCCAGTCCGTCAACACGCTGAGGACGTTGTGCTCGATGAACGCCAGCTGTAGGTCGTGCTTCTTGAGCTGACTCATCACCTGCAACCATACAACCACAATGGTTATTGATTAACCACCATCACTTCACACATTTCTTATTTTATCTAATATAGTTGCAGTATAAACCATCAAGATGCCCACAAAATAAAATCCACGAAATTCCCGAATACTTCCTATATTTTCCTGCAGACAATTTATGTTTTTCCCACTGGTTATATACCACCATTTTTCCAAACGTATAGTTCATAAAAATAATTATTACTATTCATCAATCAAAGCCCAGGGGTATCAATACAAGGCCAGAGGACCCCCGATCAGCAAATTCAAAATAATTTATTCTTGCTAACATAAAACAGTACATACAATATCAAAACAATTAATTTTTAAACTAGTAAAATAAGTAAAATAAACTTATCATCTCTAAAGTAAGATAGTACTAGAAATTGAATAAAACACTTTTATTGTTTATAAAATTAAATATATCCAACAATAAAAATAAAAGTGAAAAGCATATCTGTGAGGAATAAAATACTAAGGCACTAAGAATTTATGTTATTCTTGTCTGTGCCTTTTTCATCAGTAATTTACACCAGAAATTTAAAATTTAACATTCTAAAAACTAATTAATTTAAAATAGAATCAATACAAAATGTTTAAAAAATTAAATTAAAAAAGGAAAACAGACAGATGGACGAATCTCAGTCACTCAACAGAACGGACAATAACACTCATACGACAGATGGACGGACAGGAGTCAGGGATCTCTGAGTTGTGAGGGGAGAGGGTAATCTACAACACTTCATCCATGTCTCTTACGGGATAGGATGTTATGATAAAATACTATACATATTTTCAGTTTCTGAATAAGATAATGATAGTAACCATTTCTTTAATCGGGATGAGAAGATTTTGGTGGATCTAGGACGCTTGATTTCAGCGGGTACACTATTATAAAATTTAGGGCCAAGAAAGAGAAATGTGTTTGAAAAATTGTATAATTGGTATGACGGGATCTGAAATCTTCACACGATCTATAGTAGGATTCACAAAAATAGTCCGATGAGAGGCAATACATTGTTGCCAAATTTATTCTGAAACAAATTTTTATACTGTATTACACATGGTAAAAATAATCACAAATGACAACATTGCAGGGCGAGAAGGGGTGAGGGGGGACACAGCTGTTTAAATTTCCATTGGACTATTTTCGTGCATCTTACTATAGTAAAGTGGCTAGAAATATAGTTAACATTATTTCCATCATTTTTGGTAATTTTGACAAATGCATTTAAAACTTTGTACATGTGAAGATATCTTAGGGGCAATATATTTTGGGCACGAAACAAAAGCAAAGATTCAGATGAACGGGTTTTTTTTTACATAAAATAAGAAAAATTTTTTAATAAAAAAAAACAGGACAAACATCTGTTAAATATGTACACCAACAAGAAATTCCATAATTTAGTTTAGAGTGGATGAACGCAAAATAAATTTGATGCAAAACATTATCTGGGCATAAAGGGCTCAAATAATAAAATTTTTGTAAAAATTAAAACAGATACTGTTTGATGCTTTTTACATGATTTTTCCACAGTAAGTCTTCGTCTACTTTTAGACCAAGATATTGTACTGAGTTTGTTTTACTGAGTTTACAGAACGCTACATGAGCAGTTATGGTGCAGAGCAGTTTAAAGAATGATACTTAAGGGGTGCATCAAAAGTTAATGAACTTGAAAAAGTAAAGATCATGAATTTGGGTTTTTTAGAGTTTAATGATAATTTATTGCAGTTAAACCAAAGGCTCAGTTTATCGAGGTCTTGTTGCATGTAGGACATCAGGCCAGTGAAATCTGCAGACGAATAAGCAAAAGCAGTGTCATCGGCAAATGCTATTATCACCCCTTAAAACTACCAGAAAAAAGGTCATTTATGAAGATAAGAAATAATACTGGACCAAGGACAGATCCTTGAGGAACACCACTTTTAATACCCAATGTATTGCTGTTTGCCTCCAAATGAAACATACTGCATTATATTTTCTAAAGAAGATACAAACCAGCTAAGTGCAACTCCCCTTATACCCGATGAAATTTGACTAGAAGCAATTTGTGGTTCACAGTATCAAAAGCCCCTCGCTAAGTTAAGAAAAAGTCCAGCAGTTTTGTTATTTTTAGTTATTAAGGCTGTTGTAAATATGAGATAAAAATTTTTCTAAAACAATTTCAGTATTAAGATTTTCTCTAAATCCATACTGGCATTCGGAAAAAATTTTTGCTTGATCAAGAAAATTTAGTAGACTTTAAAATTTTTTCAAGAAGCTTAGAAAAAACTGAAAGAAGAGATATTTGCCTGTAGTTCCCAACTTGCAACGGCGATTCACTCTTAAAGATAGGATCAACTTTTGCAACCTTTAGGGCTTCTGGAATTTCTCCCTTTGATAAAGATAGATAAGTTAAATATAAAGACCAAAATTGGTGATCTGGGCCAGATTTATTATTTTGAAGTGAATTTATTATTTAAAAACTTCATCATTACTCACAGGTTTCCAAAATATTAAATTTAAATTAGATTTACAAGGATAAATATAAGTTTATACTGTTCACATTGATCAGAAGAAAGACTTAGAAAGAATGCTGACCCCGTAAGGTCCCCCAGTAGGTAAGAAATAAGCCTGGGACCATGTTACTTTTTCGTTTTGAGGTACCCAGAGACCAAAAATAATAGTCATAAAAATTTATATATAAATTTTTTTTGGTAGAGATGTGTAATCCTACGTTTATTCGGATGAGTTCATAAACCAGACATATCGACCTACCGGAAAGGGGTAGGGGTTTTGTACCCCAAAAATGGGTTTTATTGCATTTTTCATATGTAGTTTTTAAAATTTAAAATTTTTATTATCACCACTGAATTTAGCTCAAAAACACACAATTTAGTAATTTGAAGCTTAGCTTTGCTTTATCTTTATTGGTTACCGAGATATTAAAAAGTCTAAAGACAGTACATTGTATTTTGGGGCTCAAATGTTAATCTTATGGAGAATAAGGACGTGTTAATATTTCACTTATTATTTAAAATTTATGGCTGAAACTTGGTATTTAGCTTCATTTGGTTGAGATTCATCCATTTATGATAAAAAAATCTTGGTTTTTGAGCTTATCATGGCAGCAAACCTGCATACTCTTTTCCCATGTTAATCATATAGAAAATAGGCAAACTCCTTTATTTATAGACAGATATACATGAAACTTAGTGTATGGCTTCATATGGTTGAAATAATATTTTTCTTTTTGTGGTAAAAACCTACTTTTAGTGTTCCTTATGGCAGCATACCTGCATACTCTTTCCCAACATTTATATAAGGAGAATAGACATTTATTTTCCTATTTATGAGCACGTGATGACATTTTGTTTACAGTTTTATCTGGTCAAAATTATTATTACTAATATGGAAATTCACTAAGTAAGCAGGTCTGCTGGGACGGGGGGTGTTTAATAAGTGACCGCAAACCTAAAAATGGTCGACATGTGACATGTATATAACATTATTTATAAAATGCTTTACCAAATTTAAGTTGATTGTAGATAAAGTGTATGCAATGATTGTATTTAGCCTTTAATTGAGATATTTAGAACACTAGCTTAAGACTCTGCAGTACCGGTCTCCTTGGATTTTTATTCCCATAAGACTAATTTTAAACAAACATTTGCTACGCCTTTAATTTTGGTTGAAAAAGAATTATCTTTATATAATTTTAAAGGAAAATTTAAAACTAAAGGCCTGGGGAAAGCAAAACTTATTGTTATTATTGATTGTTTGATTAATAAACAACAAGATATTCTCAACATTTTATTTTTAGAAAATGGACGCGTTTTTCAGTAGTTTAATCTCATAAATAGCTCTATAGTCAAGATTTTTACTTCACAGAGTGCTAGGTATTAAAATTTCCTTCAAAATTACATAAAGATGAATCTTTTTGACCAATATTAAAGGCATAGTTGATGTTTGAAATTTAACATTACAGTAGAAGCCCTCAAATAAGGCCACCTCGGGACCAGACCCCCGGCCGGATTAACCAGCGGTTTATTAAACGGGTTAAACTGAGACCTTAATTATAAGTGTGTTCCAACAATAAACTATTAGAGTGTATTTAATAATGAAGGGTCTCATACTTTGTCCAATCAATAGTGTATCGACTTTGTAACAATCATGATTTGCTCGTCCAGACGTTGTAGGTCTAATAGCGCCGAAATGACGATCGGACAACAGACAAGCGAGCGCCAGCGATGAAACTACATTTAATGGATACTAGTGTTCTGTCAACGAAGGCACTATGTATGAATGGGACCGTAATAGCGACAAAATCTGTCTAGTTACCTAACTTCTATATTACATCGGGCCATATATAAATAGAAATGAACAAAATGTTTTAGAAGACATCAGATAACGAAGAGATCGGAAATTGGCAATTACACTGATATATTATAGTGATATAACATGAATCAAGTTGACTCTTGTCTATTTTGACCGTGGGAAATGACCGCGGCTGAACATTTTATTTCCAGAAGACCCCAGCCGGATTATCCGGCGGCCAAACCATCCGAGGGCAGACTAGAGGGCTTCTACTATAGTTTTATGGGAATAAAAATCGGTGGCGATTATGAATTAATGGGAATTATGGGTGGGCGAGTACTCGAGTTTCGAGTAGTGGCTCGGGTAATTAGTCCTACTCGAACTCGAGTCGAGTAGTTGCAAATACTCGAGAATCGAGTCGAGTAGTCGTCGTCGTCACTCCCGGCGGCGCCGTAACAATAGTTGTTTACGTCTGGCGGCCGGCGTCTGGCGGCCGGCGATCTCGCTAACGAGCACAAAAAACACTACCGCCGAGACGATCTATTGTTCAGCTTATCTATTGTTCGACGCCCGGCAGTAATTTATTCAAGAGGGGTGTTTTTGGCTCCTAGTACCAAATGCTACTTTCTGAACCAATTGTCGTAGAAAACTAAGGGATGGCTCTTTTAATTCGTCTAATTCTTATAAATTAAACAAAACGTCAACCAAAGTTGTGTGACTTTCCAAAAGGAAAGTGGCAAAGTGTTGTTAAATAAATCAATCTTTAATTGAATTACTATTTTATAATGTTAAAAGTATCTTATTATAATTAATATAATTTTTGAATGAAAAACTTCAAATCCCATTAAATATATATTTTTTTCACTAAACATTACAAATATATTTATTAGATTTTGAGGTTCATAACTTAAAACCTTCATTGTTTTTTTTATTGATTTTTTCATCATACACTCCTTTTTTAATATAGCAAAAATAGCTAAATGAATACATAGAATTAAAAATAAAAATAAAAATAATTAGGTCTAGTAGTGTATATTTTCAAAGTTCAATTTTTATGATAATCTCTTAAGTAAGAACCTGTCTCAGTTAAATCAATAAGTAAAAAAAAGAACATTTCTTGGGGTTATAAATGGCGTTGGTTTGTTGAACCACTTCATTCCTTAGTGTTAATATTTATTGAGCATGCCTTAGGCCTATTTATGTAATACAGTTTTGTTTTCTTTACAATTTTTCCATTTTTTAAATCTACATTTTGATGTACATAATTTTTCTGTTAATTCTTTGTACAAAACGTTTAATATTTCATTCAACAAAACTTTAATGGACATTTATTTTTATGTATATTGTTTAGTGATTTGATTTTAATTTTTTTGGTTACAAGAAAATTTGTACTGTATCCTTATCTTATTGTATACTGCAAATATAAAAATTAGATATTTAAAATCTTTTCAACTAAAGGAGGTTCATTGTAACTTATACAAAAACAAGTGGAACAGTTTGGAAACAGAACCAGTTGATATTTAACATTCATTTTTCTTTATACAACACCCAGATAAAAGTTAAAACGAATATTTCCTGATAGATTCGAGGAAAGCAATCCCGTCCCGAAATTGGACGGGAAATAAAAATTCCCGTCCCGAACTAAAATCTATTCCCGTCCATCCCTAATTTTGCTGTTGATGAAATTTTTTACTTAGGCCTAATTCTCAGAAATTGATTTGTACTACACATTGTAAGAGGAAAACTGTAAATAAATATACTTACTTTTATATCAACTTTTATCTAAGTAGTTCTTATTGTCATACCCTAATTTGATGTTATCTTTCAGTGTTCTCATGCATAAAGATGAATTTAATGATACTACTTTTATTATTTAATATCATTTTTAAAAACTCATTTTAAACTTTTTTACACTACTACTCGACTCGACTCGATACCCGAGTAGTTGATGCAATACTCGACTCAACTCGACTCGAATCGTAAAACCACTACTCGCCCACCCCTATAAAAATCCAAGGCGGCCAGTACTGGAGACTCTTAACTCAAGTTGTAGTTCACATTTCAATCATGGCTTAAAGCCTTCACAATAGAATCATTGCATGAACCACTTTGCAATACCTTCATGATTGTGAGAGAGCATGGCCATCATCGCTGAGGAGTGAGGATTGATAATTAATAATTATTATTATCAACAAATACAAAACATAAGTCCTACCTTGGGCAACATTGCACTTTTGTTGATAGCTGGCTTGCCTTGCTGGTTTAACTTTCGGTCCTCCTGCAAATCAACAAATATTTGTTTATTCAACTTCCAAAGTTTAATTTTGGGACAATTTTTAAACAAGTTTATTTGATTAAAAATCGGTTGTCATGTGGAACAATTATTATAAATAACTTGAAAATTTCAAATTAATCAAGTTCATTCAGATAGTTTTATTACATAGATCCTCTCTTTCTCTGGATAAGAGAATTTACAAGAACTTGTCAATGACTGGCTTACGGTTTTAGGTTACTTTGTAACACAATTAAATTAGTTCCAATAGCAGCAGATGTATATTTTTGGCATTTTACCAAGAAATTTGATTGCAGGGAAATTAGATTAATTCCCAAGTCATGGGACTAGGGTAATTAGATTAATTAGAAAAAGTCTTGGGCCTCAGTATACAGGTTTAACCCAACGTTTATTACAAATTAGTTAAATATTTTATGGGAAGGATGTACATAAAAAATGCAATCAATATGTAAGGTGAATATTATTCTCAAATGCAAAACGTGCTAATTTAAAATATGAATGTGTTTAATGTTTACTTGCGCTAAAGTTTCTTCTAACATTTACCTCCTAAGACAATTATCAAAAATTTGCACTGAAAAAATATTAAAAATGGCATACTACTGCCTTATTTACCCCCACATAAAATATGGAATCATGTTTTGGGGTCAGTGCGCTGAAAAAGAATTTCAAAGATTATTTGTGCTACAGAAAAAAGCAATAAGAATTATAGGAAAATTAGACCATCGTGAATCGTGTCAAAACTCTTTCAGGGAATTTGGAATATTAACACTCCCTTGTATTTACATTTTAGAAACAATAATGTTCTCAAAATTCAACTGTGAACAAACGCGAGGGGTTGAAATTCATTCTTATGACACAAAAAACAAATTAAATTTTAGACCTCAACAACATAGACTAAATTTGTCCTCTACTCTTCCATCACAGGCAGGAATATCATTGTATAATAAATTACCAAACTATATCAAAATCGAAACCAGTAGGAAAAAATTTAAATCTAATTTGAAAATTTTTTATTGAATAGTGCATTCTATAGTTTTAGTGTGTTTATGGACCACCAACACTGACCTGAGGACAAAATTGAACCCTAAAAATTAATTATAATATTATGTAATAATTAAGTCTAAACCTATTCTAAAAAAATTGTAAAATTGATTTATTTCAATGGATGTGTTAGCCTCATATGTTAATATAATCTGCATTTAATAACCTTTTTTCAAATTTTTGTGAAGTTAACATTGATACACAACTTTGTCGTTGTTTAAATCAATAAAATATTTATTATTATTATTATGACTCGTACCTCCGCGGCATTCTTCATGTCAGAGAGCAGTTGTGCGATGATATCGTCATTGTCATTAATGAGGTCAATGTCTTTTCTCTTTCTGCGTTTTGAACTTTCTTCTTTCTTCCTCATAAGCATTAGGTCAAAGTCTGAAGCAAAGCTTGAATCATTCCTGTTAACAGTGAGACACACTTCAGACATCAGGGTAAAAATTGTTATTAGACTTATTAGAAAATACGCCTGACAGTTTAACACTTTTTAATTTCAGTGACATTAATAGCCAAAAAACAATGCAAGTTCATGAATTGTATTATGCGTTATGTCACTGACACTGATCACTATTAGAAAAGTTACATAACAATTAATTGCTTAGATTTTTTGATAAAGACTTTTGTAAGGTGAGGGAAAAACTATAGGCTCAATATTACATTTTAAAAGAGTAGGACTTTGATAACTTATTTGATTTTATAAGTATATTTTAAAAATCAGGATTCTTAAAACAAAGAAAAACAATCAGTCTTGTAGGCGAAAACAAAATAAACTTATGAGATTATTTTCAGTTATTGAACAATTACTGCAAATCGTATTCAATATGTTTAGCTATTTTACATAACTCTGTTTATACTTGTTTGACAAGAGCATTTCAAATATATAACTACTTTACTGAAACATGGCCTTCAAGTCTTATGACTCCCAAGAAATCTAAAGGGCCTAATTATTAAAAGACTTTTCTGATTCTGAATAAAAGCATTTCAGTAGTTGTAATGTCTCACCTGTTGGACGGCCGATCTGTGTCCGAGTCCTCATCAGATATGCTGGGCAGAACGGCCGCTTCCCCTTCCTTTTCCACCCCCTCCTCACCCTCCTTGGTCTTGTCCTCCTCCTCCTTATCACTTCCCCTCTCATCCTGCACACCTTCGTCTTCAGAGTCAGATCCGATCTTTCGTTTCGCTTTCTACAACAAGTTATTTATTTATATACAAAGATACCAGATATTTAGTTATATTTTATGGTTGGTAAATTAGGCATGAAAAACTGCAAAACTGCTTTAGAAGTATAGTTGTTGAAATCTGCTTATAACTGATTTTAGTGTATTATATTCTACTGATGTTAGCGAAATAGATATGTAATGTCAGTATGTGCGGCAAGTGCTTAACAATGTGTAAACGACTTTTTGGTTACAGTAATTCTACAGGGCTGAAACACATACTATATATATCTATCTGTCTATATATATAATATGTGAAGCCGTTTTTTTGTGAACACAACTCCTCCCTTATTTCTGAACCAATTTTAACATTTGAGGTGTTAAAAGAATGGTATTAGTTTGTAGTTTTGCAATAAGGTTTTAGATTTTCATATTTTAATTCTGAAGACCACGGGAAGCCCTTAAAGTTCGTTTTTTGTCCATATGATTAACATGGGGAACAATTATTGAATTGCAAAATAAAGCAGTTGTTGGTAGTAAAACAAACAAACACATGTTAAAAGCTAGCTGAATCAGGACTGGGGGAAACTGCTGTAATGTAATAGATTTGGTTTATAGTACCAGGAGGACCGAGCGTTGCTCGGTGAAATATTAGTAAATTTAAATATCAGAACATAAACAGCTGTTACATTTCTTTTTGAAGTTCTGAATGTACTTCTTGTTTATATGTTGTTGATTCGTTGCCAACATGGCAACCCATAAGCCCAATGTTAAAATTTTGTAATTTTAAACTTTAATTTTTAGCAAAATTAGATTTTCCCTGGGGGCGAGACCCATCTCAATCGTATTTTTAAGGTAAAACTAAGTTTATTCCAAAATTTGAAGGAAATCGTCGGAGCCGTTTTTGAGATAATTGTGCAAGCAAGCAAACAAGAAAACAAGCAAACATTGCTCGTATAAGAGTATAGGATTTACTCCACAGTCCTGTAGCTGGATAGAAGCAATTGAACTAATGAATGGTACTGAAATATCAAAACAATTCCATACTTTAGTACAAGGAGTGTCTATGTGTGAAACAAATTGTGTGTTTTACTTTTTCCTCAAAATGTATAACTGATAGATTGTGCTTGAACTTTGTATTTATATTAGGCCAAAAAAATAAATTTAGTAACTTAAACCCAGAAAAGTTTATTTTCCTGTACAAAAAATGATTGGAAATTTAAATTTATGTTTTTCTTGTGGGTTATCAGATTGGTATTGAAACAACAACGAAAGTTAACAAAATTTAAAATAAAACACCTGATGTTTGCGCATGAGTTTTCAAACTACTGTGAGCTAGGAAAAGGAATGTAAATTGGTGAAAATTAATTAACCTGTTTACTGTGTTACTATAACAAATTAAATGCAGAATGCTACAAATATTAAAATACCTGTTTAAAAGAGACAACATTTTTACAAGTTTTTTTACCGCCATTATATTTATTCCAAAAAATAGTTCATTCACAAAAAATAGTTTCATATACAAGCTTATTGCAAAAGTGGTTTGTATTAAGAGAACTTTAACCAAAATATGAATGCCACATCAAATCAAAATGGGCCACACCAACAAAGATGTAGCCTAGATTTTATTAATTTTTATGATTTCTTTTTTTTTAATTCTGTAGTGCCATGGGAAGTTACGTTAAAGAGGATTTAGTCCGTTGTAAATAGTAATAGTGTTGGCTTATTCAATATGTTGACTACTAACTTATACTACTAGAAAAACAGCAGCAGTGAGTGTTGCATAGCTCATATAGGACCGGGGAATTGACATAACAAATATTGATTTTTCTTCTGTTGTCATTTACATTTTTTGCGTGATGAACCATCTAGATCCAACATCTGTGAATTTATTCTACATTTTTTAGTTTTTGAGCAGAGGCTCAAGACAAATCGGCATAAGAACCATTACATTAATCCTATATAATTTGGACCTAAAAGAACAACCACCAAATCTTAACACCATCCCATTGGGAAGTTTGAGAATTATTGATGAGGATCGATTGATGAAATACCAATGTGGTGTGATCTGATTTTCACTACAATTTAATTTTCATTCAAAGTAACTCGATAAATTACTATGGAGCAAGGTTTGACCACCAGGTTTTACCCTTGATGAATGCAGCGCATTGCGCTGCACGGGCCCCCTAGTATATATTAATACATGATAAAAACAAGTTAAAATTAAGAGCAAAATTTATGCCTGATTTAAAAATAAATACAATTTTTTTTTATATTTCGCATTAATTTCTAAATAGAAACTAAAGCTTGAGGTTGTAATCAGACATGTGAGAGGGTGATATCCTTTTCTTGCACACAGTAATCAAAAACAAAGCATACAGTGACTTTTCAGTGTCTTGTTTTTACAAAAGAATGAGCAAAATGATTCACACAATAGATTAACCTTAAGTTTTTTGATGAAATGTAACACCAAAAATAAAATGTCTAACTGTAGATGGACTAAAATTATTCAGCGTAATTCATGATTAATGAATTTTTATTATCCAACTAAAATGCACCTTTGGGCTGTCATCTTCGCCCTCTGAGTCGGAAAGTACGGCTCGTTTCCGCTTTTCTCCACCTTCTTCTTCATCTTCTGACTCAGATAAAACAGCTGACTTCTTCTTCTTTGCTTTGGTTGCCAAGCGAGCTTCAGTGTCTGAATCGTCGTCTGCAACCCTCTTGGTCTTCCTACCTTCTGTAAGGGGACCCACAGTTATTCAGGCTGAACAAAGGTGAAAATATTTCACATACATATTGAAAATTATAGGTGTCTACGTTTATGCACTATCAAATCTTTCTGAAGAAATTTACTCGGTCACTAAATGTGTTCCAGTACAGTAAAACTAACACACTCGACACTTGTGGACTAAGTTACTGTTGAAAGTCGCGTTTCCCTCAGTGGATTTATCTCCCTCCCTTAAAACAAAGAGGGTCCTAGTTCTGGAAAAAAAGGCAGTTCGCATTCCAGCTGGCCTTGGACCTAGAGAATCATGCCGTACTGCTTTTAAACAACTAAATGTGCTTACTGTAGTGAGCCTTTTCATCCTAGAAACTGCCTTACATGCTAAAAGACAAAATCTGCAGAAAGGAACTGACTTACACAATTATAACACTAGCAGAGCCAACAACTTAGTACTTCTGATCCATCGTCTCACACTCTATGAAAAACAATCGAGATATCTGGGAGCAAAATTCCTTAATATACTGCCAGGAGAGGTGAAAAATGTCCACTGCGAGAAGTTAAGAAACAAGATCATCACATGGCTACATCTACACAATGGACGAGTTTCAAAACTGGAGACATGATTTTTAAAACTAAAGAATTTCCTATCTTTTGTATTAGTTTTAGTGACACATTTATTGTTCTCAAAGGATAATATAAATAAAGAATTATTGTCTGTTGTCTATTGTTAGACCATGTAATATTAGCCCTCAAGTGTAATCAAACTGCATCATAGTCGAGCCTTAGCTATGGATAACTAAGTAAAATGTGGAAACCAAAACTGTAAAAAACATAAAACAGAAGATTATGGCCAAAGCACAATCCATACCAGCCAACCCGCCTGCACTGACAGTTTGTGACACAAAAATAAAGCACTCTAGAATTGAACAATGAACATGCTCACCAAAGGAGCATTTGTGTCGGGCACTAGGGCAGATACCAGGATGAGTCGGTTGTGGAAGAGTCGGATTGGAGAGATACTACTGGGTTCATCACATAATGAATAACACTATATAACATAACTATATAATAATAAAGCTATAACACTAAATAATAATGAATAACTTAAAAACATTAAAACTAATAAATAAAATATATATTTACAAACTCAAATCTGATATTAAAATTAAAATCTTTTCCAAATTTCTCTTTAATGTTCAATTTTTTTCTAAGCTTTCTTTATTTTTGCCTTAAACCTTACTGTTGTCTAAAATAGACCCATACCTTTCAAATCATTTTTGTTTTCATCTTCAGACTCACTATCCACGACTGATCGTCGTTCTTCAATGACTTCTGAAATCATGAGAGAACTATATTTAAACACAGGGTATTTATCGTATACTGCTGTGCTAAGCGCTTCTTATCTAGGCAAGCATGTTTCTTTTCCTCCTTTTTTCTCAGCTTATGTGACTCGTAGGGGAAATCCACGTTAGAAAGGTATACTGCTGTAGATGAGCAGAATAATATTATAATTCGCATCCGCCCCAGGGCTACCCCCTACAGGCTTTCAAAGTTTCAATGTTAATCTTATGGAACAAGGATAATTGATTGAATCATGAGACAGCTGTTGTAATAACAAAATGCAAGCAAATCAGGAAGAACAGATGTTTCAGTTATACAACGATTTAAAACAAATTGGCTCAAGATCAACTGCATATTGGTCGAATTTCGACCAGTTGGCAATCTCTAGTCTATATATTAATAGGCAAGCATGTTTTGTTTCCTCCTTTTATCTCAGCTCGTGTGCATCCTAGGAGAAATCCCAGCATACCGTTAGAAAGGTATAGTCATGTGGATGAGCAGAATCCCATTCTAATTCATATCGCACTCCAGGGCTATGCCCCACATTCTTTCAAAGTTTCTATGTTAATCTTATGGAGAAATGATAATTGATTGAATCATTAGACAGATGTTGTAAAAACAACTGATAGAAACAGGAAGAACAGATGTTTCAGTTATAAAATGTTTTAAGCTTCTTGGATCCAGATTGACTGAAATTTGGTCGAATTTCGATCAGGAGTTGATCTCTAGTTCTAATTATTTGTTAATAGTAAAAATACAACTTTTATATGAGAAAATACAATTTTGAATGTAATCAAAGGGTTATCTACTTCTATTAGAGCTGCTATCAATATATATATATATATATATATATATATATATATATATATATATATATATATATCAAAATTAACATTTTCAACACAGCACTCTATTATTTCACTTATATTTCACAATTCATTTGGGAAAAAGTTTGGCACAATTCCTTTGAAATCAAAAACTACGGTGACAAACTTCAAACCCTGATATCTCAGTTTTGTGATAAAAATCAAATGTACAGTTGGCTGCTGGAAAATCCATTTTATAAAATAGAAGAATTTCTTTTATCTGAACATGTTTTTTTTCTAATTTGGCCATTTAGATTTTTACAGAAGTTTTATATAAAGTGTACTTAAGTAGGCCTATGTTTTTATCTATTTTAGTTAGTTTTGAGCGATTTTCTGTGATGTACTGATTGTTGACCTGGCCTGAATGTTACTGGCTAAAACTATGACCAATGTAGATACTTGTAAAAGTGAAATGACAATAAAGATGATTTGATTTGATTTGTGCTTGATGTAGATACCCCCTTTGCACTTAGGACGGCAGTATAACTCTACTGACAATTTCATACTTTCATTTTGTATTATTTAGCTCTGGAAACAAGTTCTCTCCGGCGAGATAATTATTTGCCTGTCTAGGCTCTTCATAAAAATATCTTATTGCAAACAACTAATAGGCCTATTTAAATAATTGGATCTAGTTCAACTTTCAGGATCTAGCTGGCAAAATTTAATGACACTTTAAAATATTAAATTGTGGTTCAGCTGTATTGCTTAAGGCAAGTAAATATTTTACAATGGGCTAAGTCTAAAAAAAATACTTGAGAAAGTAATTTTCCAACAATGATTGAAGGCAAAAGAGTAACTTCATGAGAATGACCTCAAATCATCTACATCCTCGCTTAGTCCGACTGTATTTGGTAATGAACGCAAGTGTGAGTATAGGTATACTGTAAGGTTTATGTGACATTTGCTTATATTATTACCTTCATCACTTCTTGCTCTGGAGCCTGAACGAGATCTACTCCCGGACCTTGATCTTGAACGAGATCGGGATCTAGCTCTTGAACCTGATCTTGACCTAGAACCTGATTTTGTTCTAGATCTAGAACGTGACCTTGATCTAGATTTGGATCTTGCTCTTGAACCTGACCTTGACCTAGAACCTGATTTGGCTCTTGACACTGATCTTGATCTTGATTTAGCCCTTGAGCCAGAACGTGATCTTGACCCTGATTTGGCCCTTGAACCAGACCTTGACCTTGACCCAGATTTAGCTCGAGAGCCAGAACGTGATCTGGACCCTGATTTGGCCCTTGAACCAGACCTTGACCTTGATCCAGATTTATCTCTTGATCCTGACCTCGATCTTGAACCAGATTTTGCACGAGAACCGGATCGTGATCTTGATTTCTCCCTTGATCCAGACCTTGACCTTGATCTAGACTTTGCTCTTGATCCTGATCTTGATCTAGAACCAGATTTAGCTCGTGATCCAGACCTGGACCTTGATCTGGACTTTGCTCTTGATCCTGATCTTGATCTAGAACCAGATTTAGCTCGTGATCCAGACCTTGATCTCGATCTAGACTTTGCTCTTGATCCTGATCTTGATCTAGACCCAGATTTAGCTTGCGATCCAGACCTTGACCTTGATCTGGACTTTGCTCTTGATCCTGACCTTGATCTGGAACCAGATTTAGCCCTTGATCCTGACCGTGATCTTGATCCAGATTTTGCTCTCGATACAGATCTTGACCTAGATTTAGAACGTGATCCTGAACGTGAACGGGAACCTGATTTAGCTCTTGATCCGGACCTTGATCTTGATCCTGATTTTGCTCTTGACCCTGAACGAGACCTTGATCCTGATTTTGCTCTAGATCCAGATCTGGAACGTGATCCAGATTTAGCTCTTGATTGTGATCTTCTTGGGGAGCCAGATGGTGAGCGAGACCCAGATTTTGCCCTGGACACAGAACGTGATCGAGATCTAGAACGGTCTTGGTTCTTAGTATTTCCTGAGAGGGAAGATGTAGATCCTTCCCTAGATTTTGGCCTAGACCCTGATCTTGACCGTGACTGACGTGAGCTTACACTCGATCTTGAAGAGTGTCTTGATCCTGCATGTGATTGGGACTGTGCAGGAGAAGGAGATCGAGGTCCAGAAGGAGAACGAGATCTAGGTTTTGAAGCCTCAGATCCATGGTTTGAACCTGAATTTGACCTTGATCTATTTCCTGATGGAGATGCTGAACCAGATCTGTTAGAAGCACGGGATTTTCGAGAAGAACTAGAAATATCTGAGTTTCTATCATCGTCATCACTTGCCCCTCCTTGATTTTCTTGCACTGGACTCATCGGTGTATCTGAAAATCATAAAGAACAACAATTGTAAAATTAGCATAACACATAAAAAAAGAAACACAAAGGAACTAAATGATAATTAAAACTGTCTTAATCTTCAATATATCCATGTCATTTTGTGATCATAGGTATTTAGCAATATGCTGCCAGTAATAATACCCCTGTCACAGCAGACCTGTGTACTCAGCAAATTTCCAAAGATACATTTGTTCCACCACCAAAGAACTTTGAGGTTATATAATTAATAATCTTTATACCAGGAAATACAATAGGCCTATATTTAATGGAATATTTCTCAGTTTATAAATTAAATATTCCCTATGGGGAAATACTCTAAAAACATCAGTTGGATGTTTATGAACATATGGTGTAAGAGTGTGTTACAACCTAAATGGTCCAAATATATAGACAAAGCCATTAAAGCTTTAATCTCCCGCACTATCTTTTGAGCAATTTTATTGCCTAGATGGGTAATGATTTACATTGGTGGTTATTGATGTAAAATACCCGGGTATTTTAAACTCAGGGCAAATACCCACAATCCATCAAGAATAACAATATTTTCACGTGAATATGTTATTTTTCATACAAAATAAACTCCTTTCATTCATTCATTATCATTGTATGAGAAATCAAGATAGTTTTTAACTAATTATTCAGTATTTTTCTTTAAATGACAGAAATATTATCCAAAGTTTGTAAAAGGATAAAATAAACAAGACTTTAGGCTGCCGCATCTAAAATCATGTTAAATTAATTGCTTTCTTTAAGCAAAACCTGTTTAACCTGTTTTCTAAAGACATGTATTTAGTTGGGGTAAAATCCATAATTATTTACCATATTTGGCTTCTACGGGTAGTGTGACGTAGTCCATTCTTTTCAGCGGCGATCTTCGCACTTGTCAATATTTAAAAAAATGTAACACTAACACACCACACATAAGAAAAAAACAAACACTAACCCATAACAATCCAACATTTTGGGGAACCAATAGAAATGTTTCTACTAGTTGTGGTTAGGCGCTCGGGGAGACTCGCTAGTGAAGTAAAAAGGACCCTTGAAAACAGGAAACGTTGGATTGTTAAGTGTTCGTGTTTGTTTTTTTTCGTATGTGTCATGTGTTTGAGTTATATTTTTTAAATATTGACAAGTGCGAAGATTGCCGCTGAAAAGAATGGACTACATTACAATATCCTAGACGGGTGAAAGCCCAAATAAGGTAAGAAAATCAGGTGCATTAACTATTACTATTGAATGTGTAATTTTATTATTGTAATGAATAATACTCTAGGATAAGCTATGGTGATCCCAATGTATTTATCATTTTATAAATAACCTGATTAATTTTTAACCTGATAACCTGCTTATGCTCCTACGTTAAATGCTAGTGGGGACCATTTGAATTTTTTTTTAAACACATGTTATAATCATTTTACAATTCTTGCAAGGTAATAATAGTAAAAATAATATCAATCTTCCATTAATTCAATAAAAGTTATAAATACCCTGTTTTGAGTGTTCACTTGGGCCTGAGATAGATACCAAATTTATAAATAGGCCTACCTCCCCACTGGGTATTTAATCGGCCCACATTACTATTGGCAGTATATGACCGTTTTGAAGTAGGTATTTTATTTTTAATGGGTTGCGATATCTTGGGTTTTCCCAAGAATGCTAAGGTTTGCTTAGGTTAGGTTGGGTTTATGCTTGGATAGGTTAGGGTTATACTTGATAAATTATTAATATAATTTTTATAATCTAACCTAAAACAATGACTGAAATATTTTTCCTCTTCATTGATAGGCCTACACCCAACATTTCAATCGCATTCAGTCAGCTCGAGGTCACGATCAAGACTAGCTTACAACTGCTCAGTAGTTCCTACATATCTGGACCTGGACCCATTTCATTTTTGACATTTTAATTTGAGTGGTTAGGAATGTCAACGTCAACCTTGAATGGTATTTTTGTGATCCCTAAGAAATCCCAACCCATTAAAAATATAACCGTCGCCCTCTTGACCAGAGCTATGGCCGTTTTATAAGAAGAATAGACAGATAACAGGAATGTCCATCCAAATCTACCCATTAAGCAGTTTTGAAAGGTTTAGGAAGGAATTCAACCCTGAATAAGTAAATAATAATATATAGCCTAACTAAATTATTTCAAGGTCCTTGACAATGCATTCAAACAAAATGGCACATACTATGTTTCATTTACAACACACAAAAAGTACAGTATCAAAACGTGCATTATGCTGAAGTGATTGAAAAATTATTTTCAAAAAGCAATGGCTCAATAGACAAAGGATGATGGAGTCAATCCAATATGGCATCTGCTGTCTCAGGACTTGGATTCAGAGAATTTTCTTTTAGCGAATTTCCCTATAGGAAATTTCCCTTTAATACACTATTACGGTAGTACTCACGGTAAGACCTAGGCCTGGAACCATGTTATTTTTTCGTTTTGCACCATTAGCTCAAATTCATAGGCCTTTATGTATATATATATATATATATATATATATATATATATATATATATATAGGGTGATTCACGACAAAGCGCAGAAATTTTGGGAGCTGATTCTACACATGAAAATAAACAAAAAAGTCAAAGCCGCCATTTTGTTTTATACATTTAATAATTTTTATCTTCGTAACGGATTGATGGATTTACTTCAAATTTGGCATGGATCTTTATCTATCACAACAATTTTATTTTTCAGAAAAAAATTTATTATTATCTGATGTGCATTTTCAAAATGGTGGCCATTTTAAAATTTTAACTCAAATCTCTCAAAAACGGCAAATTTCATAAAAATTTTATAAAAGACAAAAAAGTTGACAAATTAAATTATCTACACAATGATATCAAGATTGTAAAGATTTGACAACAAATAAAGGAGTTATCACGATTTTTCTTTTGTAATAGCCTCAATTTGCGTTAATCATAATGCAAAATGTATGTTTTTCCGCAGAAAAATCTCAATAACTCCGTTATTTGTTGTAAGATCATTACAAACTTGGTATTATAGTTTAGATAACTAAATTTGTCATCTTTTTTGTCAATTAAATTTTTTTGAGTATGTCGTTTTTGAGAAATTTGAGTTTAAAATGTTTAAATGGCCGCCATTTTAAAAATACAAATCAGAAAAAAATATTTTTTTTTCTGAAAACTAATATGGTATTGATAAGGGTCCATGCCAAGTATGAAGTAAATCCATCAATCCGTTACGGAAATAATAATTATTACATGTAAAAAACAAAATGGTGGGCAGCGACTAAACGAAGGATTTTAAGACATATGTTCATATGACTTTTTTTGTTTATTTTCATGTGTAAAATCAGCTCCCGAAATTTCTGCACTTCGTCACGAATCACTCTGTACAAGGTGTTTTCGAACAACCTGAAAATATTTTGGTTGTAAAAAAATCATATAAACATGTCCTAAAATGCTTTGTTAAGCCGCTAGTCGCCATTTTGTTTTTACACATAATAATTTTTATTTCATCGACGGTTTGTTGTATTAAGTTCATATTGGGCATGAAACTTTATGACACCAATGTCCATTTTCAGGGAAAAAATATTTTTGTCCGATGTGTATTTTCAAAATGGCGGCCATTTTACATTTTTAAACTAAAATATCTCAAAATCGGTAAATTTTATAAAAATTTTACTAGAGACAAAAAAGTTGACAAATAAAACTACCTAACTAATGATACCAAGATTGTAAGGATCGAACAACAGATAACGGAGTGCCATTTTTATGCATAAAAACATTGATTTTCCATTAAAATGCATGCAAATTTGGGTTATTTTAGTAGAAAAATCTCAATAACTCCGTTATTTGTTGTCAGATCCTTACAAACTTGGTTTCATTGTTTAGATGATTTAATTTTTCATCTTTTTTGCTGTTTATAGTAGTTGTACCGATTTTGAGTGTAATAATTTAAAATTGCCGCCATTTTGAAAATACACATCAGACCAAATTAATTTTTTTCTTGAAAATGGATATTGGTGTCATAAGGGTTCATGCCAAATATGAACTTAACACAACAAACCGTCACGTAAATAAAAATTATTTTGTGTAAAAAACAAAATGGCTGCTAACGGCCTAACAAAGCATTTTAAGACATATGTTTATATGAAATTTTTTTATTGTCTCGACCTAAAGAACAAAAATACGAAATATTTCCAGGTTTTTCGGAAAAACCCTGTATATGTGTGTCCATTTACACAAAGTATCGAATTGAACCTCCGATTTTGATGAAATTTGGTACAGTGGTGTAGGGCAGCATTCTTTAGATCAAGTTCGAAAACCAGGATGATTGGCCTATGGGAACAGGGTCTTATGGGGTTTCAAAAGGATCAATATTGGGGTTTTGGCGTTTTTCACCTTTAATTTATTAAATTTACCAATATTTAAAGAGACCATTAAAAAGAGCTTTAAAAAATAAACAAATAAGTATCATTAATTTAGCTTCACTGGTTGAGAAAATACCAAAAAGGTTTACCATGTTATTCTTATGGGAAATTAATAAAATCCCATATATATCGCTTATTTTTGTACATTTTTCAATAAAATTTGGTATACACCTTAATAGGTGATGAGTAAGTAATATTTGACCAAAAACGACTATGGCAGCAAACCTGTAAATTAAAACCCATGGTATTTTAATGGAAAATAACTGTAAAATGGGAGAAGGAATAGAAAGAGGTACGTCTAAACCATAATCAGCCGATGATCAGACTTTCTGCATTTGTCACATTGATGTTTACATTTTGGGATTTATAAAACAGATTATTCTTTGTGCATTGTACGCTACCTCTCCTCTCGCTAGGCTATGCACATTTTAACTGTTCTTAAAACTAATTATATCCTTAATTTATGTGATTATGTATAATTAATTTTAATAATTATTGAGAATACATATAATGAAATAATATATTTTCTTGTATGGGTTAACAGCTTGAGTAATAATTTAAAGTACTTTTACATAACTTTCACATATATTACTCACTTATAAAACCAAATATTTTGTTTATTAATAATAACCAAATAACAGCGATTGGAAATTCGCTAAGTACACAGGTCTTCTGCGATGGGGGTATTTTATGTAGGCTATGAATAATTTTGTGTAGCATATTCTTCTTTGTGTTCTCATTAGGAAAACCACTTTACCTATATATTTAAGCCATTGTAAGGATTATCGGTTAACTGGCGCCACAAACAGTCCACTCAGATGAGAATGTTGGACCTGATGTCATCGCTAGACCAGAATTAGTGTGTTTTTACCAGCTTTATTGAATGTTTTTAACTTTGCATAATTTTGAGGTAAAAAGAAATGTGCAGCATTTTTTATGACCAATGAATGTGAATATTCAGCAGTGACCATATTAAAGCATATTAAACCATATTATTACAGTGAGTAAATAAATATAGGCTAGGGCTAGTTAAACCTCGATTAACCGTCCTATCTCTTTTAACCGCCACTCTCAGTTATGTGTCACTTCATAAATGCTGTTCTCCTAATGTTGGCGAAACTTCGTTATCCGACTCCACCGTTATTATCGATGTTGAAATTTCGATATTGTGATAATATTGCTATTCTATCAACGATACAATTTCACAATACGATTACAATTTTATCACCTGATTTAATTTTGTTCTAATATAGTTAAACACATACCTTTTGACAATAAAACATATATATTGCAAACAAGTCACTGAAAAAAACAAAAGTAAGGTCAAGTGGGGTAAGTAGACGCCCCAAATCACATAGTACCACTTTGACTGCAGATTAAAAAACACACGTAAGTGTTATAAAAATAAATTTTTGTATTATTATTCTTTGAAATGTTTGGTAAATGTAGTATTTTTATTTTGTTAAAAATTACAATTTTGTATTTTTTAGAATTTTTTTTTGTAAAGTGATGTTTGGGGGGTACCGTACACTTGCCCTTGAATTTGGGGTAAGTGTACACCCCCCTTCAATGTAGCTTTGCATTGCATATATGTTGATGTTGGGGCAAGTGGATTAAAGAGAAGAAAATGAGCTTTCTTTTGATTTTTTATTTATCAAAATATCTCAAACGGTCCAGGAGTTATGAACTTTTTTGTGAACCTTCGCATGGTAAAACGGAAAACCCCGTTTTTTTTAAATGGTAAAGTAAATGAAAATCATAGAGATAACACTGTTTTAATTAATTGACACTTGATTAATAGGTCTTAAAGAGCAGAAAATTATCTTCATTTTGTTTTTTATCCATCAAAATATCTTGAAAAATACAGTAGTTAGGACATTTTTTGTAAACGTCCGCATGGTAAAGTAACTTAAGAACAAAAAATAAATCTTAATTTTACAAAGAGCAGTTTTTATCTTGCCATTCATACATGAGATAACAGGCAAATCATCAGCTAATTTATCTATTATTGAGGGGGCCGTACACTAGGGTGGGTCGAAAAAAATAAAAATAAAAATTTCGAGTCGTAATATCGCGGAAAAGTTGCGTAATTGTGAGACTAAGAATAGGTAAAAATATCAAATTTTATCGGCAATTTTATTTTTATATTTTATTTACGATTTTTAATAAGTAATAGTGGTAAATGTCATCTAAGACACGTTAGGGAATTATACTTTAAACGATCCTGTTGTATGTTAACATCTTCCATTCGCGCGTGGGCTACAAATATTGCTAAAATTTCAAGAAAACGTGATTTTGAGCTAGTCTTATTTTAAAACGTTATTATTAATATCAAAGTGAAATACCTGCCATCTACTTATACATTATCTGATAGTAACCAAACAAAAACAATGTACGACATCAGAGTTGACCTTCCGATCGCGCATAGAAATGCAAACTGTCCCGATCGCGGCACTATCCGGTCAGTGACCCGCGCAGGGGGCGTGGTGCGGTGTCATGTGTTACCACCCTCTCTACTGCATTCTGGTAGATATTGCGTCAGTCTGGAGTTGTTCCTTGAGTGTGGTGGATTTTTTCAGTTACTGTTTTTGCATTTGCAGAGTGTATTGTTATATGTAGGCTAATATTTTTGTGTAACATTGTGGACTATACTGAGTAATGGACGATGGCAGTAGGCCTACCTTAAACAATCATCACTAGACAGGTATTTGATTGTCTAATTTTTGGTGCGCCAAAAGACTTACCTTTAAACAAGCTACCTTGTATCCCAGCTACCTTGATAATATGTATCCCAGCATTTTAACTGAGAGTGACGATTGCATTAATATTGCGATTGCGGTCGCTGTCACTGCACTCGTCACTCTCAGTTGAATGCTGGGATACATTATCAACATTATCCTGTTGTTCAATTTCGGTAACATTAACCTTAGAGCTTTGGTTTGAAGTGCTAGCGCGAGATTTCCTTTTGATTTTAAGTATTTCTTAGTTTCACACAAGTCCACCCCTCCAATTTTTCCAATCCCATGTACTCGTAGCAAGTAAACGAATTTAAGTTCAATGGATGGTATCTTATTTGATTTTTCACAAGTACAAGTAATAGTACAGTTGCACTGACATAGGTCGGGAGCCTTCTGGCACGTGCAGTCAAGAAAAATAGGGCATTTGCAAGCTGCAACATCAAAAAGTAACGAGAATTTTCGCTCGAACTCGTCAAGTTTTTTTATGAAAGATTCTTTTTCTTTATCACGTTTATGTGATTTTCGCAAGCCATAATATTTATCATGTAGTGCATTTAGAAGTTGCACTAGTCTTTTATCACTGACCGTTTCAATAGATGCCTTCTAATACGAACTAATTAATTTGTTTGCTACCGTGTTAGCTACTTGTGAAAAACTGACTCTCTTATTATTAATTTTAAGTGCCAAATTGTATCTCTCATTTGATAGACATCGGAGTACGTCCTCCCCAGTAGGTAGCTTGTTTAAAGGTAAGTCTTTTGGCGCACCAAAAATTGGACAATCAAATGCCTGTCTAGTGATGATTGTTTTAGGTACTGCCATCGTCCATTACACAGTATTGTCCACAATGATACACAAAAATACTAGCCTACATATAACAATACACTCTGCAAATGCAAAAAAAGTAACTGAAAAAATACTAAAAACATCCACCACACTCAAGGAACAACTCCAGACTGACGCAATATCTACCAGAATGCAGTAGAGAGGGTGGTAACACATGACACCGCACCACGCCCCCTGCGCGGGTCACTGACCGGATAGTGCCGCGATCGGGACAGTTTGCATTTCTATGCGCGATCGGAAGGTCAACTCTGATGTCGTACATTGTTTTTGTTTGGTTACTATCAGATAATGTATAAGTAGATGGCAGGTATTTCATTTTGATATTAATAACAACGTTTAAAATAAGACTAGCTCAAAATCACGTTTTCTTTAAATTTTAGCAATATTTAAAGAAAACGTGCGAACGGAAGATGTTAACATACAACAGGATCGTTTAAAGTATAATTCCCTAACGTGTCTTAGATGACATTTACCACTATTACTTATTAAAAATCGTAAATATAATATATTAAAAAATTGCCGATAAAATTTGATTTTTCCCAAATTTTATCAAACTTTAAGGCACATGCGCGAACGGTAATTGACAACATATATTTTTAATATTTTTACCTCTTCTTAGTCTCACAATTACGCAACTTTTCCGCGATATTACAACTCGAAAAATATTTTTTTATTTTTTTCGACCCACCCTACCGTACACTTGCCCCATTGCCCAAAGTACACTTGCCCAACAGTGATGAGTACGCCAACAGTGACAGGGTAAGAGTACGCCCCCCCTTATAACTCACCCAAAATGACTTTGTAGGGCATTAAAAATATTATTTTTGAATTTCTCTTCAAAAAATGAGCCAGATTACCCATTTTAATATAATTATCTTAATATTTAAATTTTTAGTAATTTTTTAAATTTTCCGAGCGGCACTTGCGTTTAGAGTAGAAACTTAAGATCAACAAAACACACAGAAATAATAACCAGGTAATTTTTTAGTGATTATAATTTGAAAGAGCATAGTTTGAAATACCTTTGGATAAGTTTTGAAATTTTTTTGGATAATGAACCAATTTTTTATTAGCTGGGAGTCCACTTGCCCCGGGCGTACACTTACCCCACTTGACCTTAAGTACAAATTTTAGCTAATGTAACCTGTAATATTATCATAGAACAACACAAAATAAACTAACCAAGTTTATTGTGTAGGTGACCCTTAATTGTGAGAAGAAGCAGAATTCGTTAGAATGAGGTCACACAAATGCTGCCAAATACGAATCAGAAAGGTATTTTTTGTAATTGTATTAAGGGAATAAGTTTATGCGTTTTAAATGTTTCCAAACACCACTGATTTTGTTCTTATAGGTAAAAATCTCTGTCAATAAAAGTGAAGGAGCTTTACAGTTACATTGTTAGGTTAGATTATTATTATGATACATTTTTAATCTCAATATCGTTGATTCGATTGTTTTCATCGCACAATTTTAATCGCAATATCGAAATTTCCACATTGATAATAACAGTGGAGTCAAATAAAGAAGTTTCGCCTAATGTTTCATAATTGTATCTTTCATAATTTGTAGCATTGTGACTGAACGTAATGTCAATGATCTATTGTTATCCATAGTTGAATACCTTCATAAACCTATATTCCTGATATCCTAACCTACTTACAATAAAAATTGATATAACTTAAGCCTATTTTAGAATTTTTGTTAGGCTAACCAAACCATCTTTTTGGTTATAAGGGTGCAGTATCATAACTGAGCTACGATACTATTAAACGAAAATATTGATCGATCCAATCGATATATCTATCATATCAATTATCAATTCAATCTAGACCTAAATAACAAAGACAATCACTGTAACTTAGTTATTTAGGCCTACTTCTAAGTTATTTTTATTTAACTTTCCATTCCCATATTTACATTAAACAACAAATATTTTAGCCTACCACCGTACTAGACGCTAACTTATGTCAGCAAAAAGAAAACACTAAAAAATAACAATCAATGACAACTTAGGCCAAATTTTAACAAAGTAACATACTGTAAGAAAAACAGTTATCTATGTATTGTACTCCAATGTGGTAGGTATACTCCCACATATAAAATTAAACTTTTCTGGGCAAAGGTTGGTTCTTCATATTAATGGAGATTAGTTTAGGCTATGATAGTTAGTTAGATTAGAACAAATTTTGTCAAGCTAAAGTTTGTATTTGACGGTCATTTTTGATCCGATACGATATTGATTGGATCGATCGATCTTTTCATTCGATAGCATGAAACTGCACCCGGTTATAACCCTAATGGTCTGGATACACAGGTTGGCATTTGGTTGAGTTTCCAATGCACGGAACCTAAGTTAAAAGGTAAAGTTATTTTTGTAACATGTCACAACATTAGCAAATTGGACACTTAAGTTTAACTTAGCCTTATACTGGCGAAACTTCGTTATCCGTCTCCACCGTTATTATCGATGTGGAAATTTCGATATTGCGATTGAAACTGAGTGATGAAAACAATCGAATCAACAATGATACTGAGAAAAGATATGTATCATAATAATAATCTAACCTAACAGTGTAACCGTAAACTTCCGTCACTTTAATTGACAGCGATGTTTATAACAACAAATCAATGGAATTGGAAACATTTGAAATGCATTTTACCTCAATACAATAGCAAAAAAGAAAGAAAAAAATACCTTTCTGATTTGTATTTGGCAGCATATTTGAGTGACGCCATTTTAGATCTAACGAAGTCTGCTCTTATCACAGTTTGAATTTAGATACAGCTGACACAACAAACTTGGTTAGTTTTTTTTGTGTTGTTCTTTGTTACAGGTTACATTAGCTACAATTACTTTTTCTGTTGTTGTTATTTTCAGTTAGGCCTACTTGTTTGAATATATACAGTATTTGTTTTATTGTCAGAACGTTTATTTCATTATATTAGAACGAGAAACTAAATCAGGTGATAAAATCGTAATCGTATCGTGTAATTGTATCATCGATATAATAGCAATATTATTGCAATATCGAAATTTCCACATCGATAATAACGGTGGAGACAGATAACGAAGTTTCGCCGCCTTGTAGTTTCTGTTTTAAGTTAAACATATTATTTTATTAACTTTTGACTTCCAGTTAGAATGTGGCTAAAACAAATTCCTAACACCTTGAACAAAAAGGAAAACTGAGACTTAGGCCAAGTTAGGCTGAACTGAGAAGAGACTTGATATAATATTTAATAGACCTGTGGTCTAACACAATTTACTAGACCTTGGGGCACTTTGTTTGAACTGAATATGTTTTTTCCAGGCTTCTAACATGTGTTAACCATAAGTAGGCCTGAATACATAGCAGATTTAAAAGGCAATAAACTTTGAAATAGGGCTACCTATTTCACCTTCGAAGGTGAAATAGGACTGGAACGGTGGCGTTGTCCTATAATCCAGCTACCTGGAGGTCACGAATTGGATAGTTATAAGTGATGGCTTGTGGATGCAATATTCCCTAGTGGGGATTAACGTCTACACTGGTGAATACTAGGCACTAGTTCATCCATAAAGACCATCCTCCTAATTAGTCGTCCTGTAATCCAGCTACCTGGAGGTCACAAATTGGATAGTTATAAGCGATGTGAGGATCTAAGGCCTATATGAGGTCGAAATTGTAGTTCGGATCCCACGTTAAACTGTATTTCCCAGATACCATTGGTTGTTGGACTAGGCCTATTAATTAACAGTCATGTCTAAGGAGAATGTCGCCATAGACAGTAACAAGGCTAGGCCTACAAGATTGCACCACAATTATCCTGTGCTCATCTCTCATTCATATTCAGGTTAAAATACCCACTAGGGGTCTGCCTATGTGAGGTCCCTGTCTCAAAATACTGATAGGCCTATATGAGGAATACTTTATAGAAAATTTAAAGGTCCACAAAACCCATTACATTATACAAGTTAGACAACCCTCAAATGCAATTGTGGATCGGCAATAAAAATACTACGTTAGGCCTAGAACTCAATTGAGTCATTCCTTTCCTCAACCAATGGAAAGCTGAAATCACGCAGCTGGCAATGAAAATTATTCAACCGAGTGGTGCAAAATAACAAGTTAAACATACCTTCCACAGCATTCATTTTTAATTTCACTGGCTGACTTGAGATATAAAATTAAACTTTACACAGGTAACTAAATACAAAATTATTCAGCTTTGCTAGAGCCAAGAACAGAAGACAGTTAGTTGGCCTGGCCACATAACACAACACAACAACGAAGGACCGACAATGACAATAATAACCAACCAACCAGCAACCAGGCCAGGCAAACTTCTTCAAAAAGGGGCATAGAGTACCAAACATAACATCTAAAAAGTAAATAGAAAAATTAACATGAATAACCTTTTACTATAACAAATATGATATTAAATTTTGTTTATTTTTTATACTTCAAGAATCTGTTCTTAAAATGTTTAAATCGACTAGCTAAGCATTAATTGTCATTTTAAATAGTACAAAATTCAATAATAACAAAGTTACAGTAATTAAGTAATTAATTTAGAAAAGAAAACAAGGCTTTAATAATCGACCCAACCATAAGGATGGAAACAGGGGAAGAGCAGGTAGAAGAAGGAAATAACGAAAAGAAGAAAATATATGAACCTTGCATCCCATACCTATCAGAAAAGTATAATATCAAAAGCTGGATTGTGATTGGCATTCTAATTGGCAGTCGTGGAACCATTCCAAAATTTCCTGTTGATTTTTGTAAAAAATACGAAATACCATAAAAAATTATCGATTAAATTTGTATAAGTGTTATAAGAGACTCTATCAAAATTTTAAATCATCACTTATTCCAGCCAAATACATAACTTTTATTTTACTGTATGTAATTGAAAAATTTCTTATTGTATCACAATCAAAATTGTTTGTATTCTGGATCAACTTTGGTCAACTGGAAGTCCAGTCAGATTTGTAACTTTTAATAAAGTTAATTTCTCTCTCTTTATCCAATGACTATGTGTAGTGCATGTATAATGTAGAGTGGGCCGCTTTCTCGCTGCGACCGAGTGGCAGCAAGGCAGCCACCCGTCGGTCGGAGAGCACTTTTTCACATCCCTGGGAGTCCGATGATGACGTAATCGGTATATACTTCATCTCTCCAAAATCGAATGTTTTTCCATCGAAACCATATCGTATCGAACCGAAACTACAATAGTCAATGCTACAACTACACTCGAGAGAGAAAGAACAAACAAAGTGGACCATAGACTGTACGTCCACTCAAGAATCAAGAAGTTTATTTCCATTTGATACATCATTTGGTACATTAGAAATAGTCAGAGTTTGGTTATGTCATATAGACATCAGTCCTAGTTTAAGATTTTTACACAATTGCATTAGGCTTAAAAAATTATTTAAATCTACTAGTTAGTCAGAAAGAAGTGGATTTATGGGCATGTACTTTGGAAACTGAGAAAAAGAAAGAGGTGATTTTGACTCAGTCAAAATCATTCATAATTTGAACCAAAAATGCTTGAGAAATTTAGATACACAGCCCTGTTATAGGGATATTATGCTTAACATAAAATTTGTAACTAAAACTGCTGTTCTTGAGACACTCAATAGCATGGTGGGCCTAGGCCTATGGAACACGAATAATTGAAAGTTTGGGCGTGTATTGCATGTGAAAACACATAAGTTAAGCATAGGCTTGGCCTAACTTTGTAAGTTAATATAGGCCATATAAGTTAATAGGCTGAACCTGAACCTTGTCGGTTCTACAAAACATTGGCAAAAGCTCATTCCATAGCCGTGCTAAGGCCTAATGGCACACTCGATTTAACTTGAGTTGTCTATCGGCTTGTAAGTATTAATGCCGAGCCTAGATTTATAAATTATACAAGCCTTTTTCATTCAATCGATTTAGATGAAATGTGAGCCTTTCATGCTCACGTAAAAGGATTGTACTAAGCCATAATTTAAATTTCTAAGGACTTGGTAAGTTACACCCATTCGTAGACCTATTCGCTTCAGGGCTAAGTCATTCCTACACAAGTTACGTTAGCGCTAGATCAGTTGAAATTTTGAATAAATTAATTGAGTATAAGTTAGTTAGCAGGTGATATAAAATGTTAAATGTTAATTATAAAAGTTATTTAGGCCAAAATTCTGGTTTTTGTTTTATGACTTATCTATCACGTAGGCAATAGGCATGCCAGTAAATAACATTGTGTAGTTTTTTATAAGTTAAGTCAGCTATTTTTCGAAGACATGATATGGCACAGGTTGAAGTAATGATTCCATTGGACTTTTAAGTCGGTCATTCTACTTTAGCCAAGGCGCGACTGCAGGAGAGGAATCAAAGTCAAGCGAAGTGAAATTATGAATTTGAATAGAATAAGCGTAATGGGAATCGTTAAACGTCTGTAAAACTTTCTACTATTACTGAACTGTTGTTTAGTTATCGAATCGATCGAGTCTGCAGGCGACGCGATTGTTTTTATACGGTCGACACGAAACAATCGATAGTTTCGTGACGTCATAATCGGATTCCCGGGGATGTGAAAAAGTGCTCTCCCCGTCGGTCACTTGACCTGTTTATTTATTTGTTCACCACCGGATTACACCATTTTCACAGAGTAAGGATAAATCTGAACAATTAATTCTCAAAGTAGACAATATTTCACACATGCTAACGCACATAGCATGCATAATAATAGATAAGAAAACAAACAGAGATAACTATAGTAAGATGCAAGGTCTGTAAAGGAAGAAGCATAACTTCTTCCAAGGTCAGCCGTATAGCTTTTTTTTGTGTTCCGGATATGAAGCGTCTAAACTAAAACGGAAGTCAAGTTACGTTATAATATTTACCATTACACAGCTGATTAAGAAAGAGAATGAAGCAGTCTTGCCACGGGTACGATATTTATCGTAACGACGCCATATTACTCTACTTTAAATTTGGATTATTAGTTGATAACAAACCATTAGGTAATGACCAAATTACAAATTATCAATCAAGGTAAATCTAAAACCATAAATTCTACCCTATTTTGCTTTGAAATCCCTTATTTTAGTAATTGTTGAGACGAAAAATTCCCTAATCAACAGATATTTAGAATCCTTAAGACTCATAAGTAGAACCAAACTCTGCCATTGACCGATGCTTACAGTCAAGCTCGTTCCTTGACTAATTCATCACTAATTCATTCTCTAGAGTATGAGGCTTCATCTAGTCATACCATTAACACTATTAACGATAGCTTACCCGAAAAATGTTAAAATGCAAGCCAAGTCACCAAAAGTCAGCTAAGATTCTGCAGTAGGAGCTGTGCGGGCTAAATGCCTCTTTTGTGGAGGAGCTAGACATCACCGCGAAAACTGTCCGTCAAAAGATAAATTATGCAACAACTGCAGGAAAACTGGACATTTTCAAAATGTTTGCCGCGCTCACAACCCAAGAAAAGCCGGTTTACTATAAATAATTCTGTATGATTTCATGTCCTGTGTCACATCAGTCAAAAGTAAAAGCTACAATTACTCTCAAAATGGTTACCAACTTTGTGGGATGCTAGATCCTGGTAGTGATATAAGTTTGATCGATGAATCCACTAAATTAGAAAATTCTTAGAACCAATTGAACCAGCAATGATGAAGTAGAGGCCTTATAGCTTCTAATGCTCATAAGGTTCAAATAAGGAATTTTTAAAGCAAATCTGGAGATGCTCGGGCACAAGTATCCAAATACTAGACTCTCTGTATTGTTTAATCTTTGTTCTGAGGTCATTATAGGTCATGATCAATTACAACTGCATTCATCTGTTCAATTCGAATTTGGAGGAAACAAATCTCCCCTATAGTTGTTTGTGTTGCCCTTACTGTAGCTAACGTTGAACCTGCTAGTTTATTTACAAATTTGTCCCCAAATTGTAAACCAATAGCAGTAAAATCAGTCCGCCATTCCCTGAATGATTCTCAGTTCATAGAAGCTGAAATACATAAGCTCTTAAAACGATGGCATTATTGAGAGAAGCATTTCACGGGCCCAAGTGCTGGTTATATCGACACCAAATCATAAAAGAAGGATGGTCATAGATTATTCAAGAACGATAAATAATTTACAGAATTGGATGCTTATCCTATCCCTACAATAAATGAAAAAGGTAGCCAAGTATAAAGTATTTAGTACCATTGATCTTCAGAGTGCATACCGCCAGGTACCAATACCTGATGAACAGTACCGCCTTTACACTGCTTTCGAAGCTGCTAGGGAACTCTACCAGTTTACACGAATCCCTTTTGGTACAACAAACGGTGTGGCAGCATACCAATGTACCAACGTACTATGGACAAAATAATACTTAAAGAAAAGTTGAAAGATACTTTTGCTTATATAGATGACATACACGGTCGCACCCAAGCCGAACACAATGATAATCTTAAAAATTTTATGGAAGCTGCATCAAAGTACAATCTAACGATCAATCATGAGAAAAGCTCATTTTCTTTGCGAAGCATAACCCTCCTGGGACACTTAATCAGTGATGGCATTATTAAACCAGGTCCCAAACGTTTTAAACCACATAGTTAAGGACTTCCCAGCACCTACTGATAATGCTTCCATGAGAAGGGCACTCGCCATGTTTTCCCACTATTCAAAGTTCATCCCTTGTTTTTCTGATAAAATCAAACACTTAACGCAGTGCTCTTTTCCGCTCTCTGCTGAGGCTCTTTCAGCTTTCGAAAAATTCAAACTAGATATTGAGAACGCATCCATAGCTTGTATAATGACGTACCATTTTGAGTGGAAACCGACACTTCTAATTCTACTGTAGCTGGTACTTTGAGCCAAATGAATCGACCTGTAGCATTCTTCTCTCGTACTTTCGCGGACTCAGAAAAATGGCGTTCTCCTATTGAAAAGGAGGCATATGCCATAGTTGAGGCTGTCCCTTACTGGAAACGCTATCTCTAGGGCAGGCATTTTTGACTCATTACTGACCAACGCTCTGTAGCATTTATGTTTAATATGAAACATGTAAGTAAAATTAAGAACGAAAATATTACAAGGTGGAGACTGAATCTTTCTTGCTACTTTTACGACATTGTGTTTCCTCCAGAGTAGACAATCATGCGGCTGATGCACTCTCGAGGGTTGGGTTTGTATCCTCTAGAGTCAAAAACACTGATGCCAACTTCATATCTCTCCATTAATCATTATGTCATCCAGGCGTCTCAAGACTCTGCCATTGGATCTGCTTCAAGAATCTTCCTTATTCTGTAGAAGATGTGCGACGATTTACAGCGGCATGTGGCACTTGCGCTGAAGTGCAGCCGAACTTCTATAAACATCATGACACTCTCATCAAATCCTCAAGACTTTTCGAGCGGCTTAATATTTATTTCAAGGGGCCACTTCCTTCGAACACTAGAAACAAGTATTTGCTTACTGTAATTGATGAGTATTCTCGATTCCCTTTTGCTTTCCCTTGCCGGGATTCTTCTGCTTCTTCAATCATCTCATCGCTCCGACAGCTCTTTACCATTTTTGGTGCTCCTTCATTTATTCATTCAGACCGTTGCTCTGGATTTGTGTCTCAAGAATTGAGAACGTGGCTCTCTTCTCTTGGCATCGTGACAAGTAGGACAACTCCAAATAATCCTCGCGGTAAAGGGCAAGTAGAACATTATAATGGGACTATATGGAGGACTATTCAACTTGCCCTCAAAGATTGAGGATTAAATATTACTCGATGGGAAGAAGTTCTGATAGATACTCTCCATGCTATTCGATCCTTACTATGCACTGCAACAAACGTAACACCGCATGAACGAATGTTTGTTTATCCCAGACAATCTTCAAATGGAGTTTCAACTCCATCATGGCTTGTCAATCCTGGAAAAGTTCTTTTTCGCCAATTCAACAGACAATCTAAATTCGACCCTTTAGTAGAAGAGGTAACTCTCTTGGAAGGTAATTTGGAGGATGCTCATATTCGATATCCTGATGGACAAGAAACAACTGTATCTACCAGTCATATAGCTCCAGCTGGTGAAGAGTATGACAACCTTGACACTGATGACAATGAAGAAGCTTGCACACCCTCAGAGTACTTTTCTGATGAGCAAATTGCAAGTGCTGATGTCCCTAACATACCTCAACAATCAGTGACTCAGCAAGTTGAAGCTAACAGACCTACTAACTTGAATCCAGAGCTTGAATTAAAGTCTATGTTCGGGTTAATCTTTGCTTTATTCTACTACAATTGCTAATAAATTCTATAATTATTATTCATAATTTGATATTCTACATCAGCTAATAGAAACTGACGTGCAACTGACAACTTGACAGGTGAGCTTACAAAATTAGTAACAGAAAAGAATCACAACAATAAATACTAAACAATTACAACAAGCTAGTGACTAAAACTAAAAAATAAAAAAAATAAACAATAACAAGTGCAACAATAAATAAATTTATAAACTTAACATGGCAGTAACAGATAAATAACAGTGAACATAAAAATGAAAACACATGCTTGCACACTGTGCAGGTAAACCATGCTAATAAATATTTGTACAAACATGTTCAACGAAAGATAAATATAACATCAAACACAATAATGTGAGGATAGTGCAAAACTACTTTATCCAACACAGCCATTTTTCGGTTGAACGACTCAGGCATCTCGCTGAAGAAGTCCAGGATAGAGGCAGCTGAACTTCCAGCTCTTAGGAGACTACTGAGGCCACTGTTGTACTCATAGCTGGTGGGGAAGTACAGCCTGGAGAATACGGTTCTTGAGTGAGTTCCCAGAGGTATGCAAAAGTCAATATTGTGCAACAACTTTGGAGAGATGATAAGACCATTCACCAGTCGGAAGGGGGACATCAGATCTGCATGAAGACGCCGTAAATGTAGTGGTTGAAGGCCGAAGAGGTTATCCACACTTGGTTGACAGGGGTGGTTCGGAAGGAGTAACCTAGCCGAATACCAAGCATCCTGATAAACCGGTTTAGTATTTGCTGCATTTGGTTGGACTGGGTTTTCTGGTAAAGTGACCATATGACTGATCCATACTCAAGAATAGGGCGGATCAAAGTCCTGTATAAAATGACCAAGGTGTAGGGAGGGTCAAAGTTTCGTGTTGATCTAAAGATAAATCCAAGCAAGGAGTTGGCCTTCGCAGTGATGTGGTCAATATCACACACCACATTTAATGATTTGGCTGCACTTGGTACCCCAGTGGGATGCAGACATGACAACTCCTAAATCTTTGATGTTATCGACATGTTTCAACTTAATGCTATTGGGAAGTTAGTCATGAGGATGTAAAACCATCCCACGTTTGAAGGAGATCACAAAACACTTGCTCACATTTAGCTCCATGGCATTCCTCCTGCAACAATCACAGATGTTGTCAAGCAAACGTTGAAGGAGGGCGTGGTCAGCTGATTTGGATATGATGTTGAAAACCTTTAGGTCGTCCGCAAACATAAGGAATTTAGAGCATATCAATCAATCAACTTTATTTTTCTTTGTACATATGATATACAAGAAATGGCGTCAAAATAAATAAAACAAACGTGATACAAAATCAAAACAGATAAAACTATAAAAACTTACTAACATTAACTTTTATTCATAAAACTCTTCAATTGAGTAAATGGATTTGTCGATTAAATATAATTTCAATTTATGTTTGAATTTATCTTTGTTTGTTTCTAATCTTAGTTCATCGGGAAGTGCTTTAAAGAATTTATTTCCAATGTACGTGGTCTTCTTTTTATAAAATTCCAATCTATGTTTGTCAAAAGGTTTTTCGGTTTGTCTTCTTGTGTTATATTGAGATGCAATTGGTTGTAAATGTGTTTTAGTTTTAAAAAATAATATGCATTCAAAAACATACAGTCCATATACAGATAAAATGTTAAGATTTTTGAAATGTTCTTTTACGGAATCATCGTGTTTAAGTTTGAGCATACATCTAATTGCCTTTTTTTGTAGTTTGGATATATAACATCACTGAGAATAGGCGTGAGGTGAGAGTCCTGAGGAACTCCCGAGAATGCATTGAGGGATGTTGAAAATGCATTTAGCCTTATGGAGCTTTTCACATTAGTGCGTCGCAGCGACCCACCTCGATGGCAGCGATCCTGCTTTTTAGTGACTCAAGTCGCTCGCGGGGCATTAAAACATACGGAGCCTTTCACACTCGGTGACTGCAACCCAACCTACCACCACATTTTCGGGATGCGCACGCAGCTTGATTATGTCGTCTGCCTGCCTCCTTCCCTGTGTCTGTCACTTGCTGACTTGCTCATCGTGAGAAATCGGTCGCAGTCACCGTATATGTGGAATGACAAGCGTGGCTGCGACTTCTACGAGTCAGTGGCTGCCACCCGTTTGCAGCGACCCAATGTGAAAGCAGCTTAAGTTGACAATGTCGATTGCTTGTATCTACGAGCTTAAAGACAATAAAGTTCTGATTCTGAATAAGTTATTTTTTTCAGGAACAGTGCTCAATACCACATTAGACCGGGCGAATGCATAAGGAATGATCTCTTTATAAATTCCAAAATGTATGAAAAATGCAGGAAGTTACATGATCAGCTAATTATGTTCAGGTTCAGACACCTCTCCCTATGCCTCCTCCAAGGTGTTGAGAGGTAAGCGCAAGCCCCTCAGGGGGATCGGGAGTCGGCTCTCATCAGAGGGGCAACGGACCTCTCCCCAAGACCTCTGTGAGTCGGTTGCTTCGGGCAACTGCACTGTGATGGGTATCACGGCATGCACGGGATGCCACTGCCCTAGCTAAAGGCGGTGGATCTAGACTTGGCGGTCGATAAACAGGCCCAGAGTCGGGGAGCAGCGACTCTGGCAAGGACCTGGGGCGGAGGTGAAGCACATTGGAACAGCCAACAGGGTGCCTAGTTTATTTCTCTTTCAAAATTCAAGACTAATTCCAGACTTTTTCAAGACTTCTTTAGTTTTTTCAAGACTATTGCACTACTCGACATATTAATTTCTATTTTACATTTTACAAAATTATTCATACAGTATAGTTGCCGCTAACAGATTTGTTTTAATTAGTATTCACATAACTTCCGTCAAGCAGCTCAAATTTTATTGTTGAATATAATCACTACATGTTTTGCCAAGAATACGGCATTGTCAAGTGATACAAGAACATACTATCCATTAAGGATTGGTCAAGAATCAAAATACAGTAGACTCCCTTTTAACCGGCCACCTCAGTACCAGGCAGCGGCTGGATAATGAATTGGCCGGTTAAATCGATGTTCATTTAGGAACGCCAACCTCCAATTTTATATGGCCTAAATATAATTTTCACTTGAAAAACAACCTTAAATACATTCCTGTATATGATTTATAGCTAACATCCGCTACCCATGAAATCCACCACAAACCTACACTAACAACAATTCGTTTCTTTATTGTGGTCTACCGCTGGATAGTAGGTCCAATTGCATTGACTTGGCATTTACTTTCGTCCAGGACGTGACATTGTTTGAGAACGTCAATATGAAATAAAGTTGAATTGAATGATACATTAGATAAGAAAACTACGTTTCTGGCGAAACACAGGCCGGTTAAAGCAATGTTGAGATAAAAATGGCCAGTTAAAAAGATGTCATTTTGTGTCAGGGTAGGCCGGTTAAAGCGGAGGCCGGTTAAAAGGTGGCTGGTTAAGAGAGAGTCTACTGTAGACAAACTAAACTGTTTGTGATATGTTAGCGAATTTCCCTATAGGGAATACGCTATTACGGTAGTAGCCATGGTAAGACCTAAGCCCGGGACCACTTTACTTTTTCATTTTGAGGTCCCCAGAAGCCAAAAACACTATTCGTTCATTTTCATATATATATATATATATATATATATATATATATATATATATATATATATATATATATATATATATATATGTGTCCGTGGTACTGATAACTTTTGAAGGGGACCTCCGATTTTGATGAAATTTGGTATGAAGGTGTAATACCAGATCTATTTTCATGAGTTCGCAAACCAGCATGATCGGGTTATGGGAACGGGGTTTTATGGGGTTTCTAAGGGGTCAAAAATGGGTTTTTGGCATTTTTGGACCTTAATTTTTAAAATTCAACAATTTTAACCAAACCCATTTAAAGGAGCTTAAAAAAACAAACAATTTAGTATTTTCAATTTTTAACTTGGCGTAACAGGTTACGGAGAAAAGCTAAAAATAGGTTTCCAATGTTAATCTTATGGGAAATCAACAAAACCCTGTATCTCGCTTATTTATAATAATACCTTGATTAAATTTAGTATGAACATTCACAAGGTAGGGTTTAACTGATATTTGCTTACAACACCCATATAGCGGCAAACCTACATACTCACCCCCATGGAATTTATAGGGAAAATTTAAAAGGGTTAATATTGATACAATTTGATATTTATCTTATCTACCTTCTACATTTTCTAACAAAACTAACATTTTCTAACAACATCCAATGGCAGCAAACCTACATACTCATTCCCATGGTGATTATGGGGAAAATACAAAATCTCAAGATCCTTTGGAAATTCGCTGAGTACGCAGGTCTGCTGCGACGGGGGTATTTTGTCTATTTTAATCCTTAAGACTAATCCTTCGATGGATATTATGTTCTTATATCACTTGACAATGCTGAATTCACGGCAAAGTATGTGGTGATAATATACAACAACAAATTTGAGCTGCTCGACAGAAGGTATGTGTATACTATTTCACTCTTCAATATCAGTTCAGCGGCTAGTAAATTTTAGTCTTCAATAACAAATCAGCGGCTAATACAATGAATCTTAATATTTTTTGTCAAAAACAAGACTATTAAAATAAAACCATAAAATTCTACCTTATTAATAATAAGCAATATTAATTCTGCGACAACATTGGAAATTAAAATGGTCTGAATTAAAATAATGCACAAGTGTGTTATTCTATTTTTATTGAATACTAGCTGTGTGCCGGTCTTTCATAGGGCAGTTTAGTTTATTATTAAAATAAATAATATAAATAATTCTACAAATTCAATAGTGATATCAAATTTATAGAACACATAAAAATTGCATATATTTGTTAATAATTAAAATGTTGCTTCTCCTTGTTTTTCATTAGCTTGTACGCCAATGATAGTTAACACCATTTTTAGGAAATTTTTCAGCATACACTGAATCAAGAGTCAATACCAGCGTCTCCGCACGGTGGTCGCGAGCATTTACTGTCTACAGTTGCAAGCGTTTTGATTGGGGATCATAAGCATCTCCAGTTAGCAATCTTAATCAACGATCACAAGCGTCTCCATAGTTAAAATTTTTTAGAAATTTCAAGACTAGAAGGCAAATTCAAGACTAATTCCAGACTTTTCAAGACCATTGTTAAATTCAATACTAATTCAAGACTTTCCAGATTTTTAAGACTACTAGACACCCTGAGCCAAGCGTCCACTTCAGCAGCAGGTGGAGCGAGAGGGTCGCAGTACGGCTGCTGCACTGCCAACCTAGCTCTGGTATGTGTGCAGCGGTTCTGGTGTTCTACTGACGGACGGAGTGCAAGGAGCACGGAACGGTCGTCATACTGCTAACTATGTCTGTTTCAGACACCAGCATGGCAGAGAAGCAACATTTGGAAACTACCCCAGGTGGGTCAACGCCTCGGCGTGAGTCCCACCCCTTCCTTATGGAGGGCAAGCCCGTGGATTCTGGGGAGGGCACCTTTTCTGCTGGTAGTGTTTTGAAACCTCTTTTTGGAGGGGAGCATACAGCTAAGAGAACGGAGACTTCGGTCGCGAGTTCCCTCGCTGTGACCGTCCCCCTCGACCAGTGTTCTCTTAACACGCTTGAGTGGGCACACCGGACCATTCCGGTCGGTGCACCCCCCTCGAGTTTCAGCGTTGAAAAATGTACCCTCAATCCTTGAGCTGAGGATGCGGAAACGCACGACCTCGGCATGGAGGTCCAGGACACTAATCCATCTTTTTCAGGAAACGATGACAAATAGGATTCCATCCAGTCGAAGCAGGGGAAAAGCGAGGCTAGGAAGCTAATCAGGGCTAGGAAGGAGGCTGAGGGCACGTGGCTGCCCTACGAAGAGTGGTGGAAGGCAAAAGGCCTCCCCAGGAAGCGCGCAAAACATGCGTAGAGGAGATGAAAACAAAACAGGAAGAGGGAGGATGGGACTCCTAGCCCTGCACAAGACCAGCAGGGCTAAAGACAAAGACAAGACAAAATACTCTTTATTGACATGAACATTAAGTACAGTCATGGCGTCATTATTTTTCTTCTTCAGTGATGAGGTTGGCCTCGTCCCTCCAGGAATTCTTCAACAGAGTAAAATTCTTTTTCCAGTAGCCAGTCGAGAACAGCTCCTTTGAAGTTTCGGTTGGTTTTTTGTTCTTTCAGTGCAGGTGGAAGGGTGTTGAATAGTTTTGCTCCGATGTAGCTGGGTTTTTTTTCATAGGCTGACAGATGATGTGCAGGGAGTATGTAGTTGATTTGGTTTCGGGTGTCATAATGATGAGCCTCTGAGAAGTTTATTATGGGTCTTTTGTTAACTACGTGGGTAACTACCTCGGCAATGTATAGGTTAGCTACTGTCTGTAGTTTCAGCCTTTTGAACTCCCCCCGGCATGAGTCACGAAATGCCAGTCCAGCCATGATTCTGACAGCCTTTTTCTGTAGACGTAATACCCTCTGAAGGTTCCCCTGAGATGATAGCCCCCATACAATCAGTCCATAACGCATTTGCGCCTCAAAAAGAGCATAGTAGGCAGTCCTTGAGGTTTCTGCGTTACTGATGTGTTTCAGGCGCTTGATGACATAAAGAGCAGTGCTAAGCTTCTTACAGAGTTGATCTACATGGGGTTTCCAGTTGAGGTCACTATCAATGGTTATCCCAAGGTATTTTGCCTCTTGGGATGCTATTACATCTGGTAGCGCATGAGCACTCCTTCTTTGTGAACCAAAGAAGAGTTGTTGCGTCTTGTCTTCCTTTAGCACGAGGTCATTCTCTTGGCTGTACTGTTTGGCAATGCTGGCAGCAATGTAGGATTTTATTTCTAGCTCTTGTATATTTTTGTGGGATACAACAAGGGCAGTGTCGTCAGCATATAGGAAAGCATCACAATTGTCGTGTAACACAGAAATAATGTCATTCGTGTACAGTATGAATAAAACTGGACCCAAGACAGATCCTTGAGGAACTCCTCTGGTTGTCTGTACTTGTGTGGATCTGTATTTTCTGGATGTCTTGTTTGTTACATTAATTATCTCTGTCATTTGAGTCCTTCCGCTGAGATAACTCTGAAACCATTGATGTGCGGTTCCTTGTATTCCTAGCGTTAGAAGTTTGTCCAGAAGATGTTTGTGGCTCAGACTGTCAAATGCTTTACTAAAGTCCAGAAAAATACCTGTTGTTGTAGTCCCTGCTTCTGTGGCATCAATGATAGTTTCTACCAAGTCAATTATAGCCGTGATGGTAGACTTGCCTTTTCTAAAGCCATGTTGGTGATTGGTTAAAATACTATTGTTTTTTAGATGTGTGAGCAGTCTTGTTAGAACTATTTTTTCAAAGACCTTTGATAGGGTTGAGATAAGCGAAATAGGCCTATAGTTGTTGACAAGGGAGGTGGATCCTTTCTTATGCTTCGGGTAGATTAATGATTGTTTAAGTATGGAGGGGAAAGTGCCTTGTTGAAAAGACTTGTTTATTAGGTTAACTATTGGGTCTAGCACTTCATTTTTGCAGTGTTTCAGAATTGTTGATGATATTTCATCGATTCCTGATGATGGTTTTGATTTTAGACATGTTATAGTTCTATCTACTTCAGCTCTATCTGTTGGTGAAAGGTTCTCTTCGAATGACATTAACTCTCTTTCATGTAGTGTTGGATGTAGTTTTGGGAGTGCTTGTTGAGAATCCAATAGAACTTGTTCAGCAGCATTAGCAAAGAAGTGATTCATATGTTCAGCTATTTTCTGGGGATCTGTTAGGGTTGTGCCCTCAATGTCAAGCGATTTTATTTGGTTTTTTTGAGATTTTTTGTTGAAACGATTGTTGTTTATGACCTGCCAGACTGCTCTGCTTTGGTTTTCTGCATTTTCAATTTAGGTTATTGAAGCTTCCTTTCTGAGTTGTTTGAGGTATTGGTCATATTCTCTCTTTCTGTCATTGGTTTGTCTTTTATTTTCTTCATTATTAATCAGAATTGAGTTGTTGAGTGCTGTAGTATATGCTCCTTTCAGCCTCATAAGTTCACGCTCTTGTTCTTGATTTGTAAATATTTTTCTTTTCTTTGGTCTTGAAAGTACACTTGGGCAAGCTGTATCTAGTGCTTCTCGCAGTATTTTGTCAAATTCTGAGTAAGCCTGGTCTGCGTTTTGAGTGTTGGTTACGGTTTCCCAGGTTTCTTGTGCCAGAAGGTTTTTAAGGTTTTCTATGTTTCGAGCACTGTAGTATCTTCGAGTTGTGTTTGGTATGACAGATTTGTCAAACTCAAGATGTACTGTGCAGATCTGGCCTGTATGGTCTGATAGGCCTGTGAGCAGAACTGCAGTGTCAACTTCTGTTTGCAACAAGTTCGTTGCAATCATGTCAATTGATGTTTTTGAGTGAGAGGTGATTCTTGTTGGCGGTAGAGGTATTCGGTTGATGTCATGGCTCAGCAGAACTTGATTTAGGAGTTTACTGTCATCTTCATCAGCCAGGCTGTCTACATTAATGTCTCCAGTTATAATAACTGGATTTTTCCAAGTTGGTAGATCATCAAGAATGTTGGACAGGGTGTCAAGAGCCAGGTCAAGATTGGTATAGATTGGGGGCCTGTATATTCCTAGGATATACAACTCTGTTTGTTTCATTTTTATTTTTATAAGCTGTGTTTCACAGACAAGTTCTATTTGTTTTTTTGCAATGTCGATGCAGGAAATGTCATTACCTAGATTTTTGTTTGCATATATTGCAACTCCACCTTTTCTATGTTCAGTTCTCGAGTATAATAAATTTTTTTTTTTTTTTTTATTCCGCTGACAAATTTACATTGTATGGGAATTTACAAAAGTCTTTCTATGTGTTTCACAATTTAAAACTCACAATTCCAGATTTTTCAACAAGATAATTCATTGTTTATTCATTTCATACTCAAAACTTTTTTAGTCTTTCAATTATTTTTAATTGTTTTTTTGTTTCTTCTTTCTTTTTTAGTTCTACTTCTTCTTCTTTCTTCCTTCTTCTTTCTTCTTTCTTCCATTTTTTATTCTGTGAGTACAACTATGCTTGGTTTGGTTTGACAAAGTTGGTGGTTTAGTCTGTCAATTTTTGTACTGAGGCCATCTATGTTTTGGTGGAAAATCGATAATTTGGCTGGCTGAGGCAACGGGTTTTTTCCTAGTTTAGTTAAGTTGTTATTACTGGTTTGGTTGGGAATCCTAAAAAAGGTGTTTGAATCTCGTTGCCAGACTTGTGAGGGACTGCATTGATGTAGTTTGCATTTATAGTTTTGAAGTGCTCTATGTTTTTTTCAAAGAAGATTTCCCAGCTTTCTTCTTTTTCCAGTAGCATTGCGGTGATGGGTGGGCCTTTCATATAAACATTATTAAGCATTTTTTGCTTTTTTGGGCCAGGGAGGTTTTCAGGTTGACAATAAAGAGAGTTTGCATGCTCTACTTCCTCATTGGTTGTCGAATTTTCATTAATGGGGTGCTGTTTTTTTGAAGGGGTTTGGCAGTCTCCCCCGCTCTTCTCTACTTTTTCATTGGTTGTCAAGTTTTCAATAATGGGGTGCTGTTTTTTTGAAGGGGTTTGGCAGTCTCCCCCGCTCTTCCCTACTTTTTCATTCATTGTCAAGTTTTCATTAATCGGGTACTGTTTTTTTGAAGGGGTTTGGCAGTCTCCCCCGCTCTTCCCTACTTCGTCGCTGGTTGTCAGGTTTTCTTTGGATGTGTTGATGCTCAGTTTTTGTGACGGGGTTTGACTGTCTCCCCCAGTAATCCCTACTTGCTCAATGGTTGTCAAAATTTCTTTTGTTACTACAGGGTTTAGTTTTTGTGGAGGATTTTGTGGTACCTCCACTGAGTGTGTGTTTAGGTTTTCTCTGTGTTTTGCTAACTGCAAGGAGATGCTAAAATGATTTTTCTTATAGTTCCTTGAAGCTACAGATCTGGTTTTATTGAGACTTGTATTACTGTTTAATAGTGATGGGGTTTGATGATTAGCTTTTAAACTCTTTTGAACATTTTCTATACAAAGTTCCATGGTGTTTAGTCGAGATTTTAGCTCAGCTACTTCAGTAAGCAGATTTGTGGTGTTGTGCAATAATAAGGGGTTATGTGAAGATGTAGTGGTTTGAGTTTCACTGCTTTTTACAGATACGGATTCTTGTTTGGTGTAATCTACATTGTCTAGGCGTTTTTTTAATGAAGTTACAGTTTTTTCTAAGTTACTTATTTTTGAAACATAGCCTTCAATAAGATGATTTAGTTTTTTGTCATGTTGTTCAAATATGTCTTCTGTTTCGGACCGTAGTACTTTTTCTTTAGTGATTTGAGCATCTTTTTCAGTTATTATCTGCATCAAGTCTTCTATTTTTTTACTATGTTTCTCTTCATCTTGCTCCATTTCTTCTATTTTTGCCTCAAAGTTTGCCAATTTAATTTGTAGAAGTTCGTTTTTTTCTTTTAAATATGTATTTTCTTCTAACAGAGCTGCTCCTATTTTTGCTGCCATTTCTAACTTGTCTTCATCACTCTCTGTATTTGCTAGGCTTTTATTTTCAATTAAACTATTTTCTAGCTCCTGTATAGAATGATTTAGGGTATCATTGTTATCATTTGCATTGGAATTGGTTCCAGTCAAATCTTCTTGATGTGATCTACAGTTTGTACATTTCCAATTTTTTATTTTTCCGGGGGTCCACCGTTTTAGATCTTTCTCGGGTATCTGCTGGCAGCCTGCATGATACCACGTATTGCAACGGCTAGTACATAGTATTCCAGAGTATTTCACCCCTACACTACATGAGCCGCATGGATACTTAGTAGGCATTTTTATTGTTATTTTTAAGAAAAATGTTATTTATTTTCATGAAAATTATATAATTTTGTTTGATTTTAAGGTTTAATCAAATACCGTGTCAATGTAAAATTAAAACACTGTGATAGCCAGCTGGTGAGTAAGTAGGCAGAGTGCCTAGGTCAGGGTTGCTGAGGTTGCAGGTGTAGGTCACTAGCATTTGCTGTGACACATGAGCTGTCTATCTGAGTGCTATGTCAACATTGCTTCGATGAGTTGGTGGTGTGATGGTGGATCTGTTGTAAGTGTCGTGTTGGAAGATTTGTGATGTGACTTGGCTCTGACGTCACTTGACACCTTACCATATGTTTTTTCATATACAGAATTTTTATGAAGTTTATGTTTGCATTTAAAATGTTTGTTTTTTCAGAAGTGACTAAAAAATTTGAGGTTGATCTTTTAGTTGAGTTATATTAGTAGCTTGATTTTTATTGAGTTTTATGAAATATGAGATTCTTACAATTGCTTCCATCAATAATTAGGTCAGTTCTTGAGTCATGGTATTTGAGTTGTATTTACTTGATTATATTTTAGTTTGCTGATAGAAATTTATCAATAAGTAGACTTACAGTTGCTCCAAGTAAGTTTTGCACATAAGTTAGATAATGTTTGTTGGATAATTATCACTTATACACACTTTTTCTTGAGAGTCACTTTACTAAGACAGTAGTCAGTCAGCCATGTTGGTTTTGGTCTCTGGGATCTCTCCTCTGCGTCGAAAGACTACCTGGTTGTTGAAGAGCAGGAGAGGCAGCAGCAGCACCGACAGAGCCCGAAGCGACCCAGGAGATGGGACGTGCCGCCGGGGGAGTCAGGACCTGCAGCCCCTGTGGAAACCAGTTGTCTTTCAAAGACCAGCTCACCAGCTGGAAAATGGCAATTGCTCCTGATGACTATCCTGATTCCGGGTTCACGAGAGGCAGTTGAGAACTTGGCAGGAGAAGTTATTTGAGATGATTTCAGCCACCACTCCGCAGCAGATCCTGAGGACGTATCTGCAGAAGGGTGCTCTTGCTATCACTTGTGGTAGTGAGGTCACCCAGGCCTGGCTTCTCGAAGTGGTTCCTGGTTTGGGTCTGGTCGGGGAGGAGGGGCTTGATGTTATTGTGGGGGATTACAAGGATCTCCTACGTGTCACTGAGGTTCTCCTTCGGACCGACTGGATTCTTGCCAAGAAGGAGCCAAAGGAAATCTTTGACTGTGTCAGCAGGCAAAACCCAGGAGTCTCTACGGTGGATTGGCGGGTCATCAGCTGCAGGAGAGAGGATAGCCATTAGCCAGACTCTCGTGCTTGCGGTTGACGGCGGTTCGGCCAAGATACTGAAGGACCATGGCTGGAGGATCTTCCTGGGTTTGAATAGGGTGCAGCTCAGGGTTCTCTCTAAAGCTCCTTTTTATGATCCGGGTCCTCCAGGCGAACATTCAGCATAGCAATGCCGCAACGGCGGTACTAGGTGAGACCATCTCCTGTGGGATAGTCGACTTTGTACTGATCCACGAACCCTGGGTCAAGAATAACATGATTTCAGCTTTGGGGGCCCCTAAAGGGCAGACCATTTCTGGTCATGTTAATAACCCCAGAACCTGCATTTGGGCCTGTAATGGGATCAAATGCGTGCCGGTTCTGGAATTCTGTTCAAGGGACATCACTATGATCAGGACTACGTGCCAGTCATCTGGAAGACACCTTCTGTTGGCATCGGTCTACATGCCAATGGACACACACAACCCCTGCAGGAGGAAGTCCGGAGGCTGGTTGATCATGAGATCGGTTCTGGTACCGACCTCTTCCTGGGATGTAACACAAACGCTCACAACACGGCCTGGGGCTGCAGGAGGAACGATAACAAAGGTAACATACTAATAGATTATCTAGTCTCAAGCGGACTCATGATCACCAATGTGGGGTCGGAACGGACTTTTTGTCAGTTGAGTCGGACAATCGGTAATCGACCTTACATTCTATACAGAGGGGACAGGGTTGCCACAGAATTTTGGAGGCCATTTTTCCTGACTTTTCCTGACTTTTATGACCAATCTGAGAGATTTTTCCTGACTTTTTGGAACTGCGGGGTTTTACGAATAAAGACTGTTTTTTTGTTTTTAGTGAATTTTCTTTTGAATATTTTTTTAATGCTATCTCCTCCATTCCCTAAGTTGCCCATCAATAAAATTTTTATTGAAATATCCCCGTCACAGCGAAATACTCAGTGAATTTCCAATGGTTTAGTTAATTAACCAAAGAAAAAAAATATTTACATATAGCATTAATTAGGTCTTTTGAGATTTTTATTGGGAAATGTTAAAAAATAAGCAATATACCAGGTTTTATTGGTTTCCCATAAAAATTAAATGGAAAATTTGTTTTTTTTTTTTAAATTTTCTCCGTAATTAGTGAAACTAAGTAAATGATTCAAAATACAAAATTATTTGTTTTTTTTTAGTTCTTTTGAATGGTGTCTTTGAAAATTGAAAATTTAAAATTTTTAGGGTAAAAAATACCAAAAACCCCTCAAATTTGACCTTTTTGAAACCCCATAAAACCCTGTTAGGAATGTCCTATCAACCTGGTATTCAAACTTAACCTGAAGAACGCTGTCTTACACCTTACCAATTTTCATCGGAATAAAAGGTGTCTTTCAAAATTTATTGTGTAAACGGACACATATATATGAATTTGAACAAACGGTGTTTTTTGGCTCCTGTGGACCTCAAAACAAAAAAGTAATATGGTCCCGGCCTTAGGTCTTATCATGAGTATTAACGTAATAGCGTATTCCCTAGAGGGAAATTCGCTAATATTCCCTGTAGAGAAATTGGCTAAAAATAAAACAAAGTGTTCCAATAATAAAGTAAAAACTAACAGTATAACAATGAAAAACACAATAGAAATATACATTATTAATAGGTAATTAATGTATAAAAATAATACGTTTTACCCACTACAGTACTTAGTAATTCCGATTTATGAGAGGGGTCAAAAATCGAGACGGTCGGATTGTGCCACTGCAAATTTTCCTGACTTTTGGCACTTTTCCCCTATTTTTTCCTGACTTTCGGCATTTTTTCAAACTTTTTCCTGACTTTTCCTGACCAAAACCCAAAAATCCTGACTATTCCTGACTTTTAATGTCTGTGGCAACCCTGGGGGATGAGGGCTGAGATTGCCGATTGGCATGTGTCCCATGAGCCATCTCTCTCTAATCATAAACACATAAAACTTATCTTTTTAATATCTCGGTAACCAGGAGATAGAGCAAAGCTTCAAAATACTAAATTGTGTTTTTTTTCACAACGTAATTGCATACAACGGAACTGATTTGAGTAAACACTGTTAAGCATCATAAGTAGGTTGTAATTAACAATGCTTATGTGAGTAATATAGAAAATGTATTAGAACATTGAAATGATAAACATAGGCAATACAAAACTATTTCTTTTGCTTCTTCTTCTCGGCTTCCTCCTCCTTTTCCTTCTCAATTTCTGTCACATATTCTTCGATTTCGTCAGCATTCAACATCTGAAAAAGTTAAACATTATCACTTACACACAATAATTGATATTAAATAACATATAACATAAATAACAATTGAGACCATAACATTTTTAGTTCCTCTGAAGAAAAAATTTGTACTTATGGTTGTATGCGATTGAGCATTGAAGAATGCTTTCTTTAGTATCCTAATCACCCACCACAGTAGTATGGGAAGGTTAGTGTGATGGGGAGAGAATTAGGGAAGACGGAAAGGAGCTTTGTGTGTGTCTGCCTAACTGCGCGAGCATTTACGTGACTGGCGGTGTTATCCCAGATCAGTGGCGGCTTTCCCATAAGGACTCCCGGACACCGCCCCACCAAATTAAATAATTTCAATAAATACATCTACATTATTATAGTGTACGTCATAAGTTCGTTCATAATGTACGCATTTAGAAAAAGATCGTATCGAAATAAATAGACAAGCGACATCGATTGTGTCTGTAATTTGATCGTGGCCGGCGCGAGGGACACCGGCTAGGGTGACCCAGTGTCGTTGCATTGTCATATGGGGGAAATTTGCACACACGCTCGCACGCACACAGCAGTGCTATATGAACGGGCTGTATAGGGCGCTGCCCGAGCAACCAGTGCTGCCCCACTCAAATACAATTTCCCCACCAGAAAACACGGTTGTTGTTCCTTATTTACGTTGGTACACTGAAGCATGTAGTTCATCCTGAGTTGGCGATCGTCTTAAAGTGTGATTTGAAATAGTTCTATGTGCTAGTGTTAATTGATTGTTAATGTGTTGTGTGTGTGTGTGCCCAAAAACCTGTAAGTTTTGTCTACATCTGATCTGTTAACAACCAATCTAACACCAACATCATCATAAATGTATTTATTTTTCAAACGTAGCTTAGGTTACACCTAACCATATTCCTGGCTCTATAAAGCCATTTCCTTTAATTTAGTTATTTATTTGTGATTGTTTGTTTACAAGTGTGGTCACAGGATTAGGAACTAAATGTTACTAATTAATTGAGTTATTTTTAATACTCATTTAACTTATTGGTCCCCTCGTTGTAGTGTGTGTTTGAAGACAAAAATAGATAACCTTTAACATAGTGGGAAACATCGTCTGAAACAAAGCAAAAAAATGAAAAAGAAGAACCAAGAATTGCCTTATATAACCCTTTAATTTTCTTTAAATGAAATAAAGGTAGGCCTAGGTAAGATTGAAATTTAGGTAGTTAATTTTGTAGGCCGACAAAACTGTTGTAATTGCTTCATATTTTTGCTAATCAATCAATTTGTCTTCAAAAAAACATTTTCTTAATAAATCATAATAAAATAACAAAGAGCCCTCCCACCATCTGCCACTGTCCCAGATCTAACGGTGCGAGTGATCGGAGAACTGCCTACGTGTCTCTGACGTGTGGATGTGTTTGTTCACTTTTTATATTCACTATGGCTGAAGTAGCAAGTAAGGATGATGAAATTTGATGTTGGTTGAGTGAAAGTGAAGGAAATTAAGTTATGCGAGAAAACCTAGCGAACATTGATTGTGTAGCTGAGCAAAGTTAACCTGTAGTCATCCCCCATACTACCCCAGGTATCCTGTGGCCAGCTTGACGGTTCGGTCAGGTTATGTTGGGTGGGGATCTCCTCACCTGCATGGGCTGTCCCCGCCGCATGACCGCGATCTCTAAATTCTTGCGGCCCGACTGCACTACCTCCAGGAGTGCCTTGATGGCCAGCTTGACTGTCCCCTTCTCGGAGGCGACGTCATCTGCCGTGTAATGCTTTTCCAGGAACTCCCGCACTGTCTTGGCACTGCGGCCCGTGGCATTGGCCTGAACAAGAATCGTGTCAGGCATGCAATCTCCCAAAGCAGAATGTTTTTTTTTGTTTTTTTCAACTTCATGGGATAGTGTACATAAAAATAAAAAATAAAATAAAACTTTCAGCTAGCTTGACTTGGTAACCTTATGTAAATAAACAATCGTTCATTCAGACAATAACCACAGCCGCATTTAATGCATTAACACAAATCTCAAGGTGATTATGAAGTTAATACAAAGTACCAGGGGGACCGAGCTTAAGCTCGGTAAAATTATTACTTTCGTTTCTCACACAAAGCTCGTTCGCTCCGCTCACTCGCCAGGCGGAAGGTTTGCTGCACATTGGTATGATTTTCCTAAAATCACAGGTTAAAGATGTAACACATTGGTTTATTTTATCTACAGTTATCAGCTGATTTTTGTTCAGTTAAAAAATTTCCATAAGGATAACATGGGATCTTTGAAGGGCTCTAGCGCGAAAACCGGATTTTTCCCAGCTATGGGACCAGCTCCAATCGATTTCTGGTGGCCAAAACCCCCATATTCCAAAATTTGAAGGAAATCGTCGGAGCCGTTTTTGAGATAATTGTGCAAGCAAGCAAGCAAGCAAACAAGCAAACATTGCTCGTATAAGAGTATAGGATAGACATACAACTTAGCTATGATGAGAAAATTCATGTAGTTCAGAAACAGTCAAATTGTTTTTGTGCTTTCTGAAATAGCCTAGAACTTGTCAGGCACGGCCGATCATTCAGACGCACCTGAGCTTTCTGAAGCAGCCAAGCTTCCTGCGGCAATTACGGTCTTGCTGTGACAATTTCTCACTGTCACCCATTTTTCTGTTTTTTGGTACTCTAGGTTGAAGACTTTAACAAGGTACAGTACACTTTCGGGATGGAATTCCCCAAGAGAGGAAATTTGTTGAGAGGCGATTTATGAATAAGGGAGGAGTATACCCATTTTAATCCTTCAAAATAATTAGGTAAGCAAAAATTAAGAACACTTACTAATTATGCTTTAAGATTTAAAAGAATACGTGAGAAAGGCCGTAATTAGGACTTCTGCCTGAATCCAACATACCAGTTTTAATAAAATAGGGCTAAAGAAAATCGGTGTTCCATAAATTTTAAAGGCCTACTCATATTAAGATCTTTGAACTAACCTTCCACTCGTAGTAGATCCCTGAAGGCTCAGTCTGATAAAGATGTGGTTTTCCATCATAGTCAAAACCAGCAATCAAACACGAAATTCCAAATGGTCGTCTTCCATTGCTTTGTGTGTATTTTTGCTTTAACCCTGAATAAAAAAATTGTTATATACATTAATTGCAAAGGGCCATTAATTCAAATAAATGATTTGACAACACATTGATTCATAAGAACTTCCAAATTTATAACATTGTTGTTATTACCACATACTTTATAATATACGGCCACTGGAATATGCTTACATAGATGTTACAGATTTGTATAATATATTTAAATTTCTAGGACAAGGTATCAATGAAGAAAATATAAACATTATTTGATGAATGTTTGTTGTACGGAGACCACTAGTTCACATTGTGCTTCAGCAACTAAGTTAAGAATTTTATTGCTCAACTTGCCTGAAATACTTTCCCCGAGTCCCTAATGAATGTGTTCGGTGGCAAAGTGGTTAGCCCCACCGACTTTGGAACCATGACAGCGATGTCATGGGTTAAAATCTGCCTTCTGCCAGGAAACTTATCAGCACCTTTCACCAATAATACTGTAGCGGCTCAACCCCTTACTGTGTCTTAAATACATTCCATGTGCAGATCAATATTCTATGTGGACGGGGCAAAGTAAGGTAAAAGGAAATTTGCCACCCTCTTATAAAAAGTAACCTTATAGTAATGAAAAAAATTCTCGCTGTCAAGACAGCTAACAAATAGGCCAAGGTCAGGTTGTTGACAGTAGCATCCTTCATCCACTGTTGACTTGCCAAAGGATTGAGTGTGTGTATTATTTTTACTGTGAATAACTTAATAAAGTATCTTTGACCTTTAGCAATAACATTCTTAACCTAACCACCACAGTGCGATGAAAACTTGGCTGAATGTGTGTAGAGAGCTCGTGTCACGGCTTAACCATTAGCCGAGATGCTTGCTATTGTCTGCCTTTAAAGAATCATAACTCAAAACTAGGAATGGATCAGTTGTTAAAGTCGGTTATTGGTTTTATCGGTTTTTGAAGATAACCAATAACCGAGAATTGATGAGAATTGATAACATATGTCGGTTTTTTACTAATGAAAGATAAAACATTAAACAGAAATCAATTATAAGGAAAAGGACATCCACAGTTCTTTACAATACAATACAATGTAATATGAGACAATAGATAGAATGCAGGAACCTTATCAAAGAATTGCAGGTCTTAGGACCTGCTTATAAGAGCTCTATTGTTTGGCATCCGACCATCGATTGCTTATCTGATGTCCTTATCAGTTCCCCAGTTTATAACATTTAATTTCTGATCCAATTGCCGTACAACAAAAAAAAAAAAAAAAAAAAAAAAAAAAAAAAACTATAGCTAATTTTTTTGTAAAAATTTTTTGTCACAAATTGAATAAAACTATAATCAAAGTTGGACGACTTTCGGTTCAACGTTTATAGGTCAATTAATGTTATTATTATGTTGTTTTCAATATTGGACTAAAAAATATGACAACAGTCCTTATTTTTTTACAATTATATAAATCAAATTATCATTTCACTGAATTAAAATAATTGTCTGAATAAAATGCATTTCTTTACATGATGCATTCTTGCATCGTAATAGATGCAATTCTTAAAAAAATGAACATGGAATAAAAAAAAACATTTCTTAAGCCATAATTTGCGGGTGTTCCTTGACATTTTTTCATTGGTTGTATTTTATTACCAACATTTTCATTCTATCCTCATACATATTTTATCAATTCCTATAAAAATACAACAATCCAAACTTTTTATCATTTTTTTATAGTTTTTGTTTAAAATTGCAAACTTGCCCACTAAAATGGTTGTATTACTTTTTTACTACTTTCAGATAAAATATAAGGCCAAAGTATTGTAGTTGGATAAACATTTAATATTCATGTATTTTCTTGCAATGGCTAACTGGTCAATTTAAAAATCATTAATGTGTAAAAGACAGAAAATAGGGTTCAGCCTGATTTTATATAGTAACCTTAAATTGTTTCATGTTTACTATCTAAATAAACCGACAACCAATGCAAGTCAAAAACCGAACCGAAACCGAACTGATAAATTTTGCAACCGACCCATCACTACTCAAAACCATTCAACAGAATCACATAACTTTCACACAATTTCCAAAAAATACTTTTTTAGGTTCAAGTTAAAATTACCTTAAAAAACTAGACATCCATATAACAAGCAGCGTATAATGAGTACCTATAATTATTCATAAGGCCTAAAACAATTTTTATTTTTGGCCAAGGCCTATTATGAAGAAATATAACAATAGGTACTCTCAAGAGCTTTTTGTCCACATGAGATCAATTTATATTTGCATTAGGCCTAGCTACATAAAAATTGTTTCATTGATCGAGAAAAAAGTGTATTATAAAAAACTTCAATAATAATAATAACAAAATTTAATTGATTTACACTGTAAAACCAGTGAACAAAAAGTGAGATAAATTTTTTAAATGTAATGAATGACCTATGCAGTAGGCCTAACTATTTGCTTACCTGCAATATAGCGTGTAATGTATTCCAAAGTGACTGGATCTTCCACTGTTAATTTATGTGACTGACACTCTACTTGCGCTCTATTTATTAATATTCGGGCATCTGCTGTGAGACCTAAAATCAAAAATTAAAATAACAATACAGTGATTTATTTTTTTATAAAATGAAAAAAATTAAGCACTACTCATCTTGCACCATTTTATTTAATTGTACTCTTGAGGATCCAGGTACCATAAGGTGAGAAGAGAATCAAATCAAAATATCATCTACGTATTACATTTACATTTAAACCGATTGAATTTAATAAAGTCAATACAAGATAGGTGTATGTATGCATAGTGCATAAAATGCAGAGTGAATAAAATCAATGACATTAAAATTCTCTCTCCATCAACACTAAACCTTTTAACCTTTGGTTCTCCATAGGTTTTTGAGACTAAGTTATATAAAATGATATTTAATGTAAATTAGGTAGGCCTTATACGAAAATTTGCTAAAATAATTATAAAGTTGAAAAATTGTTAATAAATTGTGTCACAGTCTTTATCTCACTCTGCTTTTAGAATATCAATGTGAAATGAATGCACTTACTTTAGAATTAAAATGTCCTCAGCAAAGTGTGGCACCTTTCTGTGGCACAGTACGGTACCTCACCACCTCAAAAGTCAGACCAAACTGAACCTAGTGAACTTTCTAATTTAAACAAGGAGTATTGAATAAAACTATAGCCTACATTATATGTGATAATCTAAGTTTCATGGTATGGTATTATGGCTATACGGTACAACACCTGCAAAGGCCATGACTACATGGTCGTCCAACAAGCAAATTTTCCGCACAGTTCTCTCCTCCTGCAGTTTGGCCACGGACTTCTTTTCTACTCCTAGAACCACGACGTCGGCTCCTCTTACGCCAACCTGCGATAAATGATAAATAGATAGCATCAAGTTAAAAATATAACCTACCCCCGTCGCAGCAGACATGCATACAGCGAGTTTCCAATGGAATTTTGGTATATTCTCTGATTCCCCATAAAAACCATGGGTATGTAGGTTTGCCGCCATATGGGTTTTGCTACTAAACATAACTTAAGTTAAACCCTACCGAGCGAATGCACATATACCAAATTTGATAAACTAATGGTTTTCTTTATTTCCCCCATAAACCTCTTAAGAGTCATCTTCACCCCTGGGCCAGTAGCCCATTGTTGCGCAGTCGGCAATGATAACCATGTGGCTTTTAATGCAAAACATGGTATTTTATTCCCCTGTTTTTCAACCGATTTTCTTAAACTTGGTAAGTGTTTAATTGAATAGTTATATTAGGCCCCTTATACCTCAAAATTTTGAAAATTTACAATAACTAATTATTAAATCTTATACTCTAAAACAAGCTCCGTTTGTACGGGCAAACTTTTTTTTCGCTCCAAGGATTTTTGATTTTTTTGTTGAATATGGGGCTTTTGGCCACTAGAAATCGATTGGAGCTGGTCCCATGTCTGAGAAAAATCTTGTACTAAGGAAAATCAAGTTACTTTGAGTCATATTTGTAAATTTTCAAAATTTCGAGGTATGAGGGGCCTAATATAACTATTTAAGTTAACAACCGGTAAACACTTACCAAGTTTAAAGGAAATCTGTTGAAAACGGCGTCCGAAACAGGGGAATAAAATACTAAAAAAATGCTAAAATGCTTAGAAATGTTTTAGCATAAAAGCCGTATGGTTAACATTGCCGACTGCGCAACAATGGGCTACTGGCCCATCAGGGGTGAAGATGACTCTTAAGGGTGAGTAGCCTAAACATGTTTGCTGCTATAAAGGCTTTGTAAGTAGATCATCATCAATCAATCAATCATCCAATCATAAATTCTTTATTCATTCTGTACATACAAACATGAATAGTGTCAAATACAAAGAACACAGTTACAATACTACAAAGGCATAGGACAACTGTTAAAAAATGCTCTTTACCAGTAAAGAATTCAGAAACATAAATAAAATTATTAAAACTATTACAAACTTTCCCTTTTAAAAAAATAAATACAACAAAAAATATTTAAGTGGCGTAGTATGTTTATTTAAAGATGGGCTTTGTACGAATACATTAAGAAAAATATTTTTCAATTAAATAACAGGTCTTTCGCATTAGGCCTAAATTTTTTTTTTTCAAATATTTCGAAATAGATATAAGTTAAACCCTTCTTAATAAATGTGGATACAGTAAAAAATTTTATCAAGATACCTATATCAATTAATAATAAAGATAAGAAGCTTTTGTTGAATTCCCATCAAAATAACATTGGAAACATATTTCTGAATTTTCTCCACTAACATTGACATTAACATTAACATCCACTAAATTTAAGTTAGTTACATTAAAAATTTAACATCCCACATTTTTGACGTAATTCATATTAAAATCCATTTTAAGACCCTTAACTGTGTATTTAAAGACTTAATATTGGCACATACCTTCGTCCAAACAGTTCAAAAGTGAAGAATTTTACTTTTTAAATGTTTGGACGAAGTTATGTGCCTAAGTAGGCCTAATTTATATGCCATACACTTTATTTTAATGGATAAATACCACAAAGCTGTGTATGGTATTTTACGGACCTGTAATCATGCATTTACATTTACTGTGCACTGTTATTTCTATAATTTCAGCCTCAAAGCTATTAGACTGTGAGCAAGGGGGAAACAAGACATTTTTTTTAGGCCTAACATTTATTTTTATTTCATAATTTTATTTAGAGCAATATCATATTTATTACTATACACTTATAATTATTACAAGCTTTTTTTGCAAGAGAAAAAATATTTTAGTAATTTTTTAGTAGAGAAAAAATTGGACATTTATTAATTTGATAATGACCCACAACTAAGTTTTAAGCCTAAACTGGAATGTTCTACTATGTTGAAAAAAAACTTTCTATAGGCTATACCGTTGTGTCTATAAGGATTGCGCACATCTTTATTTGTTTTTATTCTTTGCTTTAAATGAATTAATTATGATGCACGGGCAGGGTTGATTAACCACAAGTAAGTGCTCACACAAAGAGAGCGACGCAATTCATTTAAAAATCTAAAATCACACAACTCGTTGTGTTGCGTCGCATAGCTCTCTATGTGTTTGTGCACTAAGTTGACAACAAATGGCTCCAAATAGTTTTATGTGGGGCATCTAGCTAGCTCAATGTTAGATTCAAGAGATGACAAACACTTTCCATAAAATCGTTTGACTTTAGCCTTTAAAGTCAGTCCATATCAGTTCAACCAGACCATTTCACTCACCACCTCAAATTTTTATGAAACTTGGTATGGTTATTCTATATAGAGATAACTAACACCACCAAATTTTAAATTACTATCTTACTTAGTTTTTTAGTTATGGCACCTTAAAGTTTTGACGTTTTTCACTTACCCAGACTGGATAATACCAAACAAAACGAGTCAGAAGAATTTCTGAATTACTTATTTAACACCCTATCTCTGTGAAATTTTTAAGGTAGGGCTAATTTCTTTTATTATTGAGGAATTATTAAGAAAAATACCTCACTAGCTTAAATAAAGCCAGTGACACGGTAGGCTTAGGCCCTACTTTAGCACAAACATATCCTCTAGCAGTGAATATGTTACATTAGTTGTTTAAAATGTTGTATTGGCAAATTAAGTGCCCAAAGCCTTTGGCTATGTTGTGAACAAAGTAATTAATTTTAGAGGCATGACAAGAGATGGTAAATAGGCCTAACTTACCGCCGTAGATCCCTTCCTGACAGCCTCTTGAGCATATTCAACCTGAAGAAGATGTCCATCGGGGGAAAATACAGTAATAGCTCTGTCATATCTTGCAGTACCCATTATGTTTCAATAAAATAATCCCTCTAAATTGAAATTTATGAACTTCAACACTTTTCTAACCTTAAATTGTTTATGAAAGTGCAAGCAAGAGTCGGCGTAGGTAGGGAATAGGGATACTAGGGTAGGGAGGGATAGGGAATGGAACACAGAAAAGCTTGTCATGCTGTCATGGAGTAGGATGGGTTTTGTAGTGGATAAATGACATCAGATTGATTTTGTCGATAGATCTTTGATTTTTCTAAGTGAAAAATACAGCTCATTATGTGTTTTCTCTTTTATTTCAACATTGCACATACATAAGAACATTTTTACCATTGACTGACCATACATACGTATTATAGTATTTATAGTCAACGTTTTTACATTGACCCAAGCAATGAATTTTCATACTAATCTTCTTTCTTACTAATTCCGTAAGGAATTTCTTGTGAGCAGCAAAACTCCCTTATTTTTGAACCGATTTTGATGATAGAGGTGTCAAATTAAATGGAATTCTCTGTGGACGTCATTGAATAATTTTTCATCCTCAGTTAAATGTGCTTCGCCCCATTGGACTTTAAAGTTTCCATGTATTTTAAATATAAGACAAAATTTAGTAAGTTTACCTATAACATATGGTTCATTTCATGAAACAAACAGCTGTCTTCATAAAAACAAACCTGTCTTCCTTCTGTCAATTGAATTAATTTAGTTTTTCTGTTTACTTTTCAGTTAACTTTCAAATTCAAATACAACGATGACTTACGAAATGGGATGGTGTTTATTAACATGCAGTTTTTATTCGGAGTTTCAGGGAGTGACAATTGAATTCGTTTATTTAATTATGTGTTTGTATGTTATTTTCAGTTCATACAAGTTTCATACCATCTGCCTAGCTTTAGACTGGAGATGTATTCGTAGAGTATCGACTAGCAACGACTCGTATGTACTAATATAAGTATGTAAAGTCAATTTCCCAAGTTCAAGAATTTTTTTGTACAGTCAACTTATATATTTACACATAAATTCATCTGTTGAAACAACAAACACATGTTTTGTTGTTTGTTTTTAAAACCACTTTGATTTGATGGTCTGTAAATACCAACGAGGTTAAATCTATATATATAATTCTGTAAGCGATATTTCTTGAGCAAAATTGTGAGCTTCATATAGATCGCAGAAAAATGGGAGGGGTCTCAAATTAAAGGTCTCGGTCCCATGCACGAGGGAAAACTATCGGCGTGTCCATAATGTTAACAGGAAATGAGAAATCACGTAAAACGTCCTCCATAATAATAGCATAGGGATTTTAAAAACGTCTGCTTTGTATACATTAAAACATGTGTTATGGTTTAGTTTCAAAATGAGACACAGATGATAACATTGAGTGAAGTGAAGATAACATAATTCACACCAAGAGAGGCAATCTATATAATAATTCTGTAAGCGAAATTTCTTGGGCAAAATTGTGAGCGTTTTGCAAATTGCAGAAAGATGGTAGGAGTTTCAAATTAAAGGTTTGGGTCCCATAAAGCGTATCAATAAAGATGCAAGGAAATGAGAAATATAGTGAAACGTCCTCCTTAATAGCAGGGGGATTAAAAAAATGTCTTACTTGTGTACATTGAAACATATGTTTTGGTTTTATTTCAAAACGAGAGACAGATGAAAAAATCTAGTAAAGAACTATTCATAGCCAATTGACAAAAATTAACCCTAGAGTGGAAATATCATAAAATCATAAAATGCCTTCTGATCGTTGATAGAGATGCAATGGGCGATGAATTGTGGTTTGAGAAACACCTACATTATTTCCATTGTTTTGGTTTTATTTTAAGACGAAAAGTGTCAAATGATCATATTGAATGACGATGACACATTAATTGATACTTAAAGTGCATCAGACAGTGAAGTTTTGGTATTCCGTTACCTGAATTTTCCGAGAAACCTTTTGGTCATTTTATAGATTGTAGGATTATAGAAGACGAGTTAAAATCAAAGACGTTTGTCCTACATACTAGAGGAAAATGCAGCAGGTAAAAACTTTACAACAAAATGGGAAATATATTAGAATGATTATTTTCTGAAAGGTTCTCCTTAAAGATTCTCCATGTAGTGATTTAAAAAAAATCTGCTTTGTTTACACAAAATTAAGAGTTTTGATTATGAGGGATGAATATTCACAGCAAGTGAAGATGTACGTGCATGCACTGAGGTGCTTCGTTGAAATTTTGTGACTAAAACATAAAAAATAAAAAAAAAGTTGACAGGAGCGAAAAAATCCATTTTTTTATTGCCGCTTTTCTACGTTATATTAAAAAGCCGTCACAGCTCAATTGAGGGACTACAATTTCTTTCAAAACTTATTTTCCATAGATCGATATGAGTTTAACAACAGAAAAAATAGAGCATTTACAAACGGGTGACTTATTAGTACAGGATTGATAAGAGTATGTGGGGGCGAATGGTCTGTTCAAACGGTATTGTTAAAATATTATATACCTCAAATTAAAATTACATTTTCTGGAAACCTTTGCAGTGGAAGAAATGGTAATACGCTATTGTTTATGCTATTTTAATTTTTTGATTAGGGGCTTTTGCCCCTATGATCCACTAGTATACCCATAAAGATATAAAGTGCTCACCAGATAGCGAAGTGTCCCTTTTTGACTGGCGCCATGTTACCCAGGTATACCATTGGGATTGGGATTGGTTACCATAGAAACGTCAGATAGGTAAAAAAAAGTCAGAAAGGACTGGTTACCAAGGTATTCAAATTCAAATTCAAATTCAAATTCAAATTCTTTATTCAGCCATTCAATCAATTATTGACAATAGGCCCTGTCATTAAAACTAACTAAAACTAAGGAGAAAAAAATTACAATCAGATACAAATCCTCTTGATTAACAAAAAGCAGTCCATCAAGGCAAATCAAGGTTCATAGTCTATGCACACCATGCAGCACACCACACCATGCACAGGTAAAAAAAACCAAAAGAAAAAGAAATTTTAAAAGCCACACGCATACCTCTGGGCCAGTTACTGTTCTGTTAGGCAATATTAGAAAAATCTGCTTCCCAGAATTCTTGTAGGTTATAAAAGGGATTGGCCAGCATCCACTTTTTCAGAGTTTTCTCAAATCTCTTGGGTGATTGTTGCCTAACTTGCAGAGGTATGGCATTAAAAAACCTTATACCAGAAACAGGAAAACAGTTTAGAGATTTGCTTAATCTATATCTACATCTATATACATTGTAACTTGTTCTTGTTTCATAATCATGTACATTACTGTTTAACATGATATCAGACTCCTGTTTCTTCACTTCAACTAGGCACTGATAAATGTATACGTTGTATACGGACATTATGCCACATTGGATAAACAGAGGTTTACAATGCTCAAGATGTAGAGCTCCGCAAAGGATCCTTACAGCTTTTTTTTTGCAGGAGCAAAACTTTTTGAGTGGCCGGTGTATGACCCCATAGCCTTATGCCATACTGAAGGTGAGAATGAAAAAAGCAAAGTAAGCGAGGCGAACAAATTCCTGAGGCATGTCAAACTTAAGGCGTCTAATGAAATAAGTTACTCTACTGAGTTTACAGCACAGAGATTCAATGTGCACAGACGAGTTGAGCTGTGAATCCAGTGCAAAGCCCAGCAGCCTAACAGGTGGGTCAATCACAATACCTTTGCACAGACCAAAAGTGATGGACTGAGTTTTGGCTTCATTGAGTGAACGTTTGTTTAAGCGAAACCATGTAGCAGCAGTATCTAATATAACTCCTGCACTGCTGCCTTAGCAACAAAAAAGTCAGAGTGACAAGAAAACAGGGTGGTGTCATCCGCGTACATAATCACATTACCTGGAACTTTGTTGTACAAATCATTAATTGAAACAATGAACAAGAAAGGGCCGAGTATGGAGCCTTGAGGGACCCCATGCTTCACACCCAAGGAGGCAGTTACATCAATTCCAGCTTACAACTTGAGATCGACCATTAAGGTATGACCTCAAAATTAAAAGAGCATCGCTTCTCACTCCATACCGTTCAAGTTTTGACAAAAGAAGACTGTGTGAGACACAGTCAAACGCGCGTGACAAGTCACAAAGCATGACAGATGTAGAACTTTTATCTTCAAAAGAGTTTAAAATTACTTGAGTGAGGGAGTCCACAGCCTGGACTGTAGACATGCCCCTCCGGAAGCCAAATTGTGCAGGGGCGATGAGGCGATGCTCCTCGAAGAACCCACACAGCTGCTCCAACATGACAGATTCAAAGACCTTGGCAAAGATGGGAATGATTGAGATAGGCCTGTAACTTGTGACGCTATCTCCATCGCCTTTCTTGAAAACAGGAACAGTCCTGCTAACCTTTAGCATGTCCGGAAAGGTGCCTTCCTCAAGAGAGGAATTAACAATACTGGCTATCATTGGAGCAACTATGCTGGCACTCCTTTTCAACAGATCCACAGACATATTAAAATAGTCTTTACTCTTAGATGTTTTATAGTTATTTACAATTTTAACAACATTGTCAGGACTTATAGGACGCCAGGAGAATGTTGCAGGGTTATGAGGTATGGAATCCAAGGGATTTATTGATAGTTCATCAATGGTCAAGTTGGACTCACAGTTTACAATTAAACTATGCACAGATTGCAGGAAATAGTGATTAAAGTCATCTGCAGTACAAAAGTCACTAACAGCAACAGCTGCAGCAGGAGTCTTACGATTTGAAATGTGGTCCCACGCAGCCTTACAGGGGTTGGGCGAGTCTGTGATTGAGCTGGCAACCGCAGCCATCTTAGCTTCCTTCAACTTGGTCCTGTACTCTTTCCTCAATTCCCGCAGGTTAGGGAGAAGATGGGGCATACTCCTTGACAGGTCACTAATCACTAAAATATAATTCTTAAATCTAGCCAAGTCGGGCGAGTACCAGTTCATATTATTGGACCTAGTTTTGTACTTACTATTTGTCACCTTTTTGCATGTCTTTGGTGATAAGGGGGAAATAGAACTCAAAAGCCTGTCTGAACCTGTCAAAAAATAGTTAAAGGACAAATCAGCACTCATAGCCTGAATTTCATTGAGCCAAACAGCAACCTGGCTTGCGACATACCCAAGAAAACCTAGAAACTGGTTTTCACTGAACTTTCTGACAGATATTGTCCTTTCCTGTTTCAGTGAAACATTAGGATTAGGATCATTCAAACTAAGATCCGGACTGAAGAAAACATGTTTATGGTCAGACACTTGATCCTGGCTAACATGAACACTGTACATCCATCTGTCCAGGTTTGTTATAACAGTGTCTAGAGGAGATAATCCTCTTGTTGGCTCATCGATGCTAAAAAACAGATTAAAACTACGAAGAATATTTTTAAAATCATGAGCTTCATTTGGATGGGTCTTGGGATTCACATTGTTGTCTGTGCCTATTATAATGCTAAAATTAAAAGTAATCAAATAGCTCAAGCATGATTCCAGTAGGTAGAAAAATCTTTCAAAACTACCACTTGGTGAGTGGTACATTGTCACAATGACAAGAGATAGTTGAGATACAACAATACCAGTAAACTCACCGTGCATTTTTTCGCAGTAAGGACTTAAGTCTAGGGGAGAAAAGCTAAATTTACTGTCGAGATAAATGGCTACACCTCCCCAGGCAGAAGCACGACAAAAGCTTGACACTAGGTTTAGGCCACAGATATTAGAGTAAAATTCAGTCTCTACATCTAACATCCAATGTTCGGAAACACATAATGCATTAATGTTATTGTTCATACAGAGAAGTTCAAGTTCATTTAGCTTATTTTTGATACACTGAATGTTTATGGAGCACACGTTGAACTTAAGAGGATCAAAGTTCAATTTGGTCAGGGGTTCAGAGTCCACAGAAAGCCCAGAGTTTGATTCGACTATTTGGGTTTCCCTAAAAAAGTACGGGACTCCACAAAGTTGGAGCGATTCCCAGCCCTGTGATTTGTCCTACGATCAATAAATTCCCTCACAAGAGTTTCGCTGGGCCAAAAATTTCCACACAGAAGTTTGGGTGCGTCTGTAGATTGCACACCTATCTTAAAGGACCTATAACTATCATACTTGGATTTTAACAAAACACACTCACCCGATATTCCACTTTCAAGAATATAACCTTCAATGTCTTCCTTCGATACGTCAGCTGCAATGCGCGAAACGAAGATCCAGTCTCTCCTGCCCACAGCGTTTACCTTTGCCTTTGCTGCAGTTAGACCTAAACTGTCGTTAGGTTTGGTACCTATTATCACACTGTAAGGCTTTCGCTTGCCCTTGTTAGATATTTGCTTTTGCCACCCAAAATGAGGCGATGCAGTTTCACTGTCTGCCCCTGGTAGAGCAGGAAAATGTTCAATATTAAGACTAGGACTATTACTAGTTCCAATTGTCTTATGATTCACAACAGACTCACGATTAAAAGATTCGTCACTCGACTGCAATGACACGTCATTATTAACGTTAACCTCAACTCAACAGTTTCACTTGTATGCAATGTCTCTGATTCCAGTGTTTCAGGTTCAGGTCCGTCATTCCGAACGGCTGAAGTCAAATTATTACTACCATGAGAGTTATTATTTAAATTAGTACAAAGTTTATTTGTTTTATCACAAACATCGTCAACTCGCTTGTTGAGTGCCAAATTGTCATTTACAACTTCTTTTACTACTTTTACAAGACCGTCTAGAATAGTACGCGTATTTATTAAATCATCAACATCATACACACTAGACATGAGCCTGTCTAGCTTTGCCGTACATGCCCATAGATATATACTAATACACCTGGATCGATAACTGAAATGGCGGAATAGCGGTAAAAACGAGCCGGCTCCCCCCACCACTAGCCAGTATTGCCGCAGCTGCGCCGCCGTCGCGCCGCGCCGAATATCAGCTGACACGATTGTTTTTGGTGCGTCAGCTGCATTCTTGTTTGTTTACATTCTTTTAAATGTTCAATTATAATTATGATGATGAAAGATGGTTCTGTACTTGCAGCTTTAGGATGTATTAGTGCACATTCTAAAGCTTGAAATTTATCATTTCATAGGTAAGAAAGACTAAAAAGTTACAGTTATTACTGTAATTTAATTAATTAATTAATTTAAATTACGGTAAATGATTACTCGCACAGGGTTGGCAACACTGACCACGAATACTGGCTAGTGGCGGGGGTAACGGCTCGTTTTCGCAACACGGAGTTACCAATCCAGGTGTATTAGTATATATTTATGTACATGCCTTGCAGTATCACTTTACAAAGTCAGCTAGATCATAAATATTGGCATAATTTTTAGAATATATACCCACACAAGTCGGATGAAACCATTTTCTGCAAAATCCATCGCAAAACAGTCCTTCACAACCACTAGTTATTAAAATATTACATATTTCACAAGGAGAATCTTCCTCACGGTCAACCATCATACGAAAGCAGAAGAAAAAAAATAGTAATAGCAAGATGAATGTATATGTAGTGCCACATGTGAACTACATCCCATAAGAGCAATGAATGTTGTTAGTTTCTGCGACATCCATGGATGTCGCCACCAAGATGACTGTAGTGCCACAGGTGAACTATCTATATCCCATAAGAGCAATGGTGTCAGTTTCTGCGACATCCGTGGATGTCGCCACAGATTTTTTGTTGCTTAAAAAAGTGCTAAAAAACCAACCTTAGTTAGCTGCAAGTGTTGCCAACGCTGCAGGAAACAAAACAATCTTTCTTGTTTTCGTTGGAGATTTTTTGTTTCAACCATTACTAAAATAACTAATTTCAAAGCAAACTAGGGTAGAATTTATGGTTTTTAGCGAATTTCCCTATAGGGATTACGCTATTACGGTAGTAGGTAACACCTGACCATATTAATTTTTCATTTTGAGGTCCCCAGAAGCCAAAAACACTGTTCGTTCAACGGTGTTTTTGTATATATATATATATATATATATATATATATATATATATATATATATATGTATATATATATGTGTGTGTGTGTGTGTGTGTGTGTGTGTGTGTGTGTGTGTCTGTGTGTGTGTGTGTCTGTGTGTGTTCTGACAAAGAAGCCGGAGTGAGATCCGGCATATGGATGCACACCGGCACAGTGAGATCCGTTTCCGCAGTGAGATCCCCATCCCGGATCTCGTTGCGCCAAAGCCTCTGATTCGTCCTCTTGAGGTTGTCAGGATCACGGAAATAGTCGAAACAGCTCGAAACAAGCCGACAGCAATCGGATCTCACTTTGATGGATTTTCCCATAGTGTGCGTGTGTATAAGCTTCCATGAAACGACACCATGTCGCGCTAGCGTCGACTATACACAAACGGATCTCACTGTGACCGTGTGTATGGATACACACGCATTTACAATCTACGGTCACACTGAGATCCGGTTTTTAACGGCGCGGCGGCGGGCGGTCGGAGTCAGCCTGGTAGGTTTACTCGGCTGCCTCCATTTTACCAAAGTTTTGATTTACTTTTTATTAAGCCCAATAAGTTAATTTTTTTGGATGAATGTAACATTCAGATTACTAAATGCCTGCTTATTTAAATTTTTGTCTTGGCTTTAAACTCAAATTACAAAACATACAATATACAGCCTGAGTACGTAGGCCTTCCCAGGGCCGGCTTTACGAATTTGCCATCCATGGGCCCAAAACATTTCTTCCGCTCCAGTTCCACATCCACAAATAATATGTTAAATCCAAAACAATATTCGTTGTACAATATGTGCCAAAATAAATAGCACTGAAATTGAATCAGTCATCTTCACCAAAATGATACAAAACCTTCAAAAACGTTTATACGAGTGTTGTCTCAAGTGGACTGAGGTCATATTGAACATGTTTTTAATTGTGTTTAAGCCTATGTTTATATGTTGGTGAAACTAAGTATATCAAATCTTACAATTTCAATACGGTACTATTTATTTTGGTCCATAGGCTACTGTAGAACCATGTCCTCACATGATAACATTATTTTTTTCATAAGCTATAGGCCCTTACCTCACTATCTGGGTCTAGGTCGAATGTTAATTAAGACTGCATATTATTTGGGATGAACAGAGAATTTATGATATCTTTTGATACCTTTTCATGGTATCGCTTTTAATATTTATTTGTTTAATGGTCCAGGTAAATCTTAATAAAGTAGTATAATAAAAGAGAAGAAAAATAAACGAGTAATCAAAGTTAAACTGGAGGCCTGTGCAGCGCAATACGCTGCATTTATTAGGGTACCTGGTGATCAAACTTTGCTCCATGGTAATACTTAAAAAATTTTATTACCGTATGGTGAAAATCAGATAGAACATTATTGGTGTTTCATCAATCGATCTTCATTACCTATTCTCCAAATTCCCAATGTGATAGTGTTGAGATGTGGTGCTCGTTCTTTTAGGTCTAAATTAGCTAAGATTACGTAATTGTTCTTTTGTCGATATGTCTTAGGGCCTTTGTCTAAACCCTTCTATAAAATTTAGAATAAATTCACAGATGTTGGATCCACATTGTTCATCTAATGAAGAGGGCAATGGCAGACTTTCGTTCCACCCCACCCCCCTTCTTCAGCTCTCATCACTGGCCGGACGAGGGCGCCCTGTGCCCTGCCGTGTGGGCCACGAGTTCCATTTTGTTGTAGAATTCAGTCTTCTCCTCGGTAATATCGTCGATTACCCTAGTCCAAGAATGACCCTGACTCAATTTTATTATCGGTTGGTAGTATAAATTATTGTTTTGTTTACTTAAGACAACGTTTAAAGCTGTTACATGAGTCATCTTTGAATCAATTTCACTTTTTGTTGTTGGTATTCAGAGAAAAATGAGTCTGTTTCAGAACTAGAGGGTGCCAAATAATCTCTACGAACGGGCCTGTATTTATGTATCACTTAGGCCATAGTCACTTTGTTCTGCTATGGACTTTAATTTAGATTTTTTTCAACTAATAGTGTTCAATATCAATCAATTATCTCTTATATTAATACGTGAGGGCTTTTTTTGTGAACAAAACTCCTCCGTTATTTCTGGACCGATTTTAATGTTCGAGATGTCAAAATGTTTGTCCCAATTCGTAGTTTTGCATAAAGGTTTTACATTTTTATATTTGTATTCTGAGGAGCACGAAGAGCCTTTAAATTTCATTTTTTGTCTATAAGATTAACTTGGGGAACAATTTATAATGAGTTGCAAAATAAAACAGCTGTTGATAGTAAAACAAACACATGTTAAAAGCTAGCTGAATAGAAGCAATTAAACAACTGGTACTGACTACACTATTCCATATTTTAATACGAGGAGTGTCTATTGTGTGGAACAATTTTTGTGTTTTACCCTTTTCTCAAAATGAAGCAGGTAGATTTTGCTTGAACTTTGGACATATGTGTATTTGGGCACAAAAATAAGTTTTGGAAACTTAACCCCGGAAAAATTCATTTTCCTGTACAAAAACAAGGTTTGAAATGGAAATTTTTGACGTTGGGTCATATTGGTTATCAGATTGGTATTGAAACAACAACAAAAATTAACAAAGATTGAAATAGAACACTAAACGATTGCGCATGGGTTTTCAAACTGCTGTTAACAAGGAAAATGGATAGTTGGTTCTTGGTGTAAATTTTATAGCCTGCTTACTGTGATAATATAATAAATTTAATGCAGAATGATACAGCTGTTTGAAAGAGACGACCTTTAAAAATGTTTATTGTCGGGAGATGACATGTTGGCCACTAAGGGGGTTGGGGGGCGAGGGGAAATTTACATCCGACACCTACCGGTCATTTGGTTACAAATACAAATAGTTAAGAGTTTCCCTTTTGTAATTTATATTTAAGTAATGTAATCGCCTAAGTAATACGATGAATACAATGCGAGTAACATAATATCCAAAAGAACAAATTCAATTTTGCATTTAACAAGAGATGCGTAAAAATATTTTATTTTATTTATTTATTTATTTATTCCACATTGTTAACAAATACATTGTACACCTCAATTATATATAAATTAGGGAAATTTCCCACAAAGGCAGCGCCTGAGCGTGGGAAAGAGTTCTATCAGTCTATCTTCATGAGCACGACACAAAACAACTAAAATAAAACTTCTTAAAATACACTATGTAAGGAAATTATAAGATTTGAAACAAAACACAACAGTATATAGTCGGAACAACAATGTATACAAATTGTGAAAAGGAAAAACAAAAAGAAAAGATCAGAAGCCACAACGGAAACAGGAGTTATTGCTATCAATAAATAATAATTGTATACTGAGACTTGAACCACGCATACCGCCCCTCCCCCCTCCCCCCGGAAACACTCACACACGCATTCACGCACACGCACACGCACTCGCACCTGCACTATCATTCTTTCCTTTATTCTGCCTCACACCGTACATAGAAAAATACCTGGAATGTTTTATCAAGAGGAATACAACGATACAAAATAGTTGTCGATCTCGCCACGTCCGATTTCCAATAACCATTGATTAACAAATTTTTTGTATTTTTGTAAACTACATGGTTCAGGATATTTCAAGTTATTTGGTAATTTAGAAAACATTATCGTTGCAATGTACTGTGGTGATGTTTTATTAATTGATTTGTTAACCTTAGGGAATTGAATGCCGGTATTAATTGAAGATCTAGTTAAATATCTATGGGTAGTTTGGTTAAAAATCGTCTGCTTATTCTTAAAAATGTAAACAAGGAGTGTTCTGGTGTAAAGTTGAGATATTGTGAAAACTTTAAAGTCGTCAAAGACCAAATCTGATGAATAGAGTCGTGGAAGGCAAAGGGCAGTTTTTATTATTGATTTTTGCACAATTTCTATTGGCGCAAGAATACTTTTATAACCACCCCCCCAAGCTAAGTTCCCATATTGTAGTGTTGATTGCACGTAGGCATAATAAACATTCTTTAACAGATTGATGGTCAAAACTCTAGACAAATGTTTGAAGATGAAGATAAATTTGCGTAGTTTGTTTCTAATGTGATCTACATGACCTGTCCATTTCAAACGGTTGTCAAAAACTACACCCAGGTATTTATAATTACTCACACACTCGATACTTACACACCTTTCACAATCATTCTCGGTCCCACAGCTATGAAGTTTTAAGTCTAGGTTCAGAGGATCATAGTCTGCTCTCAGTGATATTGGCATGTATTTAGTTTTGTCTAGATTAACTGTGAGCTTGTTCTGATCGAACCATCGCTTGACAGTGAGCAGGCCGCGCTCCGCGCTGGTGAATACCTCCTGCCAGCTGGCGCCCTCGAACAGCAAGGCGGTGTCGTCTGCATACAGAAAAATCTTCCCACATCCTAAGTTGATTTTGCCTAAGTTATTAATATATAGTAAAAATAACAATGGTCCGAGAGTTGAGCCCTGTATAACCCCATAGTCTATTCTTTTTTGTGAACTGTTAATGCCTGAGATGGACACGGTTTGAAACCGGTTGGAAAGATAATTTTTGAACCAATTAAATGTTATTCCTCTGACCCCTACACAATTTAACTTATTTAAGAGAAGACTTCTATCAACAGTATCAAAAGCTTTTGCTAAATCAATAAACACAAGAAGAGGTTTTTTATTACTGTTGATAGCCTCGTGCAAATTATTAGTTAAAGAAAATAAAGCGTCATTTATGTTTTTGTCTTTTCGAAACCCAAACTGTTTATCGGTAAAAATATTATGATTTAACAGATATTTTTCAAACTGGTTTCGCACACATTTCTCCAATAGTTTAGCAAGCACGCTAGCCAAGGTAATTGGTCGGAAATTTATAAATTGATTTTTTTGAGCCCCCTTTGAAAATTGGAATTACTTTACCCACCTTAAAAGAGTTTGGAAATTTACCCTGCAAAAAGCTGCTATTAAAAATGTGAAGAAGTGGCTGCTTTAATGCAACAAAATTGTCCTTTATAATTTTTGCCGGAATTTCGTCAACACCAGGAGCAGAACCACCCTTCATTTCCTGCACGACCGAGGCTAACTCCGCCTCAGTAACGGGCACCAGCTGAAAGGTAGCGTCAACGGAAAACTCGTCATCGTCGATAATCGGCTCCGGTACGAGGGGGACGGCCCGAGCTAGATTGGCCCCAACGTTAACATAGTAGTCATTTAACGCATCCGCAACTTCTTTGATTCCCCCATCCTCTGAAAAATTCCCTTCGGAAATAAAGTGTTCTATAGGGAAAGCATCTTTCTTTTTGTTAATACCAATAACTTCAGCTATGTTTTTCCACAGAAGTTTGCTGTTACTTTTTGATTCCTCTATTTTCGCCTGATAATAGTTTTCTTTGGCCCTCTTGATTGCAAAATTTAATGTGTTTCTGTAATTTAAGTAACGGGTTCTAAGCGCAGGATTAAAAGGCTCTTTTTTCAATTTTTTGCTCATTTTATCTCTAACTCGAATTGAATTTACGAGTGCGGTAGTGATCCAGGGTTTTAATTTAGTATGTTTCGAAGAGAGAGATTTATGATAAGTTGACTTACTAACTACGTCCCGCAGCTGTCGCACAAATGTGTCACAGGCCACGTCGACGTCCTCGGTCTCCAGGACCTCGGACCAGTCGTGCGCGCCTAACAACTGTTTGGCAACCTCCGTATCAATACGTGAAAGACTCTTAATATCGCAGTTTTGTATCCCCTTTCTTTTATTAAAATCAAACATGGCTACAGTTATAAAGTGGTCAGTAATTGATGTTTTAATAATGGCAGACATTATTTCATTTGTATTTTTTGAATTTGTAAAAATGTGATCGATGCAACTTTTTGAATTTCCTACAACTCTAGTGGGGTTGTTTATGCAAGATGTGAAACCGGTGCCGTAAAGAACATCGAGATAGCGCTGTGGCATTGGATCTATGTTTCCTGGTAAAATACAGCAGTTTATGTCACCAACCAGCCAGCACCGCCCACCCCTGCACCAACCCTCGAGATAAACTTCAAGATCATCGATGAAAGCTTCAAGGTCAGACGACGGGCTCCGATAGACTGCAAGCAGAGACAGCCGCTCACCGCCAAGCGATACATCCACTTTAATAGCTGTGGCACCGTGCAGTCGTACTTCCTCATGACACACAGCAAACCTTTTACTCACATACACAATCACTCCATCATTCTGATTCCTACATTTCTTACTAACAATCACATCATAATCATTTAAACACACAGGCACACAACTATCATCCATCCAAGTCTCAGTTAAAACAATCAAATCAAATCTTTTATCATAGCTATTTAAAACTACCATCAGTTCATCAAAGTTCCTGTTGTAGCTCCTTATGTTTAAATGAATAAAACTAAATCTATCACCTAAACTACCATTACTTTCTTCAAAAAACTTGAATTCACTAAAACTACTGTACATAAATTCGCTTACATTACGACAATTTATTAACGCCTCGAGGTCCTCGTCTTTCATTACGATTCAAAAACAACAGAAAAAAAATATTTCCCGGCCTGCTCGCCCATCAATTAATAGCTGTGTTTAATATTACAGTTTTAAGAGTGCATAACAATGAAAAAAAATATCTTTCTGAAAAAGTCTTTACTGAATACTAATGTAAATAAAGAAACATAATAATATTTTCCAGTGATTACAACTTAATTGAAATCGGATAAAAAAAAACTAATTTAGGAAAAAATCATAGACTAATACGACAATAGAGATATGTTAAAAAATTTCCTGACGTTCATAATAAAAAAAAGCTTAGTCAAGGATATATTTATTAAAATAAATAAAAATACTTAAAATTATAAGCAAGTAACTTTACCAATAAAAAAAAATTCTTCAGTGGCTTGTTATTAATATTACAAAATTTGTCAAGAATTTATGTTAAGGACAATAATAAAAATATCCGTAGGCCTACTGATAATATCTCGATAACACTGGACATATTTCAGATAGTGGCCTCTATTCACAAAACTCTCTATTTGATTTATCAGTAGTAAGAATGTCAGCAGTCTGGATTACTGAAAACATGACCTTCCCATTTACTTCATAAGAAAAAATAATTATTGTTAAAAATTTTTATAATATGCTCTAATAAATTGATTGTACTGTATTTAGGAAACGTAAGAAATACTTAGAAATTAACGGTTTATAAAATTACTTTAAAAATAAATTCTTACTTGAAACATAGTACCCAGTTCGAGTTAAAATCCTATAACTAATCCGTCACTGACGCCTGCGAGGCGTCTTTACCGTCTTCGCCACCGCCGCCGGCGCCGCTGCTCCTCGCGCCGCCGCTGTTGACACTCTCGCCGCCGCCGCCGACTCTACGCTGTCCTGAGACTTCCTCCACCTCGTCCAAGGATAACACCCGCCGTGTTTTGGAGTCTGTCGACTTCTTTACAAAGATCTTGCCGTCGCGGCACCACGCATACGCGAGGTTTCCCTGCCTCACGTGTGATTTAGCACGGCCCAGAAGCGCTTTGTTATTCGCCGTCAGATGTTCTGCGATGTATATTGGTCCAGGGGGAAGTGTGGGAACGAGATCAGTCGTGCTGAGCCTCTTCTGTTTTGCTGCGTTGATCCAGACAGCTCTTGTAGATCTAGAGGTGAATTGTACCACAATTTGGTAAACCAAGGAATAAAAACAAACTTAGATTGTACTATTCTACATGAAAGATTTTGCTAAAAAAAGTAAACAATTATCTTTGTTGACAAACCAGCTAGCCCAATTCAATGTTAGACAATAGACAATAGACAATAGACAATATTTCTTTATTTACATATTCGTTGAGAATAGTATAAGCGTCAGTAGTTACAGTAAGAAATGAGGAAAAGCTCCACTGGTGCTGTTATTCAGGAATTCAGCTTCTGAGTAGTATGGTCTGTCCTGTAGCCATGATGTCAGTTGATTCTTGAAGCGTGGTAGTGGTAGTGTCTTGAGATGCTCAGGTAAATGGTTATAATACAAAGCTCCTTTGTATGCTGGTTTCTTTTCAAACAGACTGAGATGGTGCAATGGCAAGGCAAAATTTGAAGCATGCCTTGTGTTGTGCTGGTGTATGTCCTGATGTCTTGGCTGTTGTGAGGTGACTGCAAACAGGATTGTTTCACGTATGTAGAGTGAAATTACGGTGAGGGTTTTGAGTTCTCTGAAAGTCTCCCGGCAGCTTTCTTGGTGTTGTAAGCCTGCTAGGCATCTAATTGCTCTTTTCTGTTGTTTGAGGATCCTTTCTAGGTTTGTGTTGGCTGTCCCTCCCCATGTCACTATGCCATACCTCAGGTGTGATTCAAAAAGGGCGAAGTAAGCTGCTTTGGCCGTATCCAGGCCACTTATTTGTTTCATTCTACGAATTACATAGATGCCTGAGGAGAGCTTCTTGCACAGCTGGTCTATATGTGGTTTCCAGGATAGTTTTGAGTCGACTATGATGCCGAGGTGCTTATTTGTTTCTTTTATTTCTACTTGAGGCAATGGTGTTAGTTGTGTGTTCTTGTTTTTGGTCACAAAAGCGATTTGTACTGTTTTTGTTTCATTTAGGACTAAGTCATTTTCGGAGCAGTAACGTTTAATTTGATTGAAATAGGTTGTTGTGTTTCTTTCTAGAGTGTCTGCTTTTTTATCAGATATGGTGAGAACTGTATCATCCGCGTACATGACTGTATAACAGTCGCTTTGAAGCCGGTCTGGCATGTCGTTTGTGAGGAGTAGGAATAGTACTGGGCCGAGCACGGAGCCTTGTGGCACACCTCTCATTACATCAGCGGTTCTTGAGTGGGCTTTCTGAGTGATGTTGTTATTGGTGTAGCTGATCTCAACTAGCTGTTTTCTATCTTTAAGATAGCTTTCAAACCACTCTGCTTCTTTTCCTCTTATGCCTAATGTTCTTAGTTTTTGGAGTAGCCGGTCATGATTTAGACAGTCAAACGCCTTACTGAAGTCTAAGAATAGGCTGGTAACTAAGCAGCCTTCTTCCAGTTGGTCTATTATGTGTTCTGTAAGTTGTATCAGTGCTGTCGATGTTGATCTGCCTTTCAGGAAACCATGCTGTTGGCTTGTGAGTAGGTTGTGGTGTTCAAGGTGGGTCAGTAGTCTCTGAAGAACAATTTTTTCTATTATTTTTGAAAAAGTGGGAATGAGTGAAATTGGTCTATAACTTCCAGTATCAGTTTCTAGTCCTTTTTTGTACTTTGGATATATTTTGGCAATCTTTAATTTGGCTGGAAAAATTCCCTGTTTTAGAGACTTGTTTATTATGTCTGTGAGTGGGCCAGTAAGTACTTCTTTACATTCCTTTGTAAGTTTGGCAGATATTTCGTCGATGCCTGAGGAGGTTTTTGATTTTAAGGAGTCTATGGCTTTCAGTACTTCTGCATGTGTTGTTGGTCGGAACTGTAGGTTGTGGTCTATTGTGGGTGGTAGGTCTGGGGGAATGCTGTTTGAGTTTGTGTTATTAGTTTGGAGCGTTCTTTCAGCTATTGTGGCAAAGAATGTGTTAAAGTGATTTGCTATTTCATGAGGTTCACTAACCTGTTCCCCATTTATTTGAAGTTTTAGCTGGTTTTCTGTGCTTCTTGTTGCTTCTCTTTCATTATTTATTACCTGCCACAGAGCTTTAGATTTATTTTCTGCTTGGTTGATGTGTGCTGCAGTTTTTTCTTTCTTGAGTGTTTTCAGCCTTTGGTCATATTCTTTTTTCTTGGCGGCTGTCTCTGCTTTATCTTCTGCTCGTCCTGTACGTTGTTCTTTCTCCAGGGCATTGATGTAGTTGTTTTTGAGCCTTAAGCATTCGTTGTCCCAATAGTGCCTTTTTTTGCGATGTCGTCTTCTTACAATTCTAAGGGGACAGGTGTCATTGAGAGCTGCTTGTATGGTGTTGTGGAAATTGTCATAGGCTTGATTTACGTCTTCTGTTAGCAGGATGTTATTCCAGTTCTGTGTTTGCAGGTTTTCTTTGAAAAGCTTAATCCCCTTTTTGGTAAAAATTCTCTTTTTTTCTTTGGTTGTGTTTGGGTTAGGTTTTGATATGTTTAGTGTGATAAACTGCGCTGAGTGGTCGGAAAGTCCTGATTGGACAACAGAGGTTTGTATTAGTTCTGGGTTTATGTTTGTGCAGATCCAGTCTATAGATCTTGAGGATTCTTTTGTTACTCTTGTGGGTGGCAGTGTCATCCTTGTTATGCCAAAAGTGGTAAGTAGCTCCTCGATCTTAGTGTTATCACTATTTTCTGTCAGGTTGTCTACATTTATGTCTCCCATTAGAATAGTTTGTTTGTGTGTGTGTAGGGTGTTGTTTAAATGTTCTGATAAGATGTTAATTGCTTGATCCAGGTTTGCACTGGGTGGTCTGTAGACTCCTAATACTTGGACCATGTGCTTTTTGGATTTAATTTCAAAAAGTGCCATTTCACAGATGAGCTCTGTTTCATCCTTGCTTGTGCTGATGAGTTTAATGTCTTTCTCTAGGCCATTTTTTACATATCCAGCTACTCCTCCTTTTATATGGTCTCTCCTAGAAAATCCGCCTAATAGAGAGTAGCCCTCAAGGCAGGTTTTTTTAAGGTTATCTTGAGGTAGGCCGTGTTCGGTTACTATTACAAGGTCTGGTTTTTCATCGTCTAAAAAGTGGCCCAATCTCTCTAATTTGTTTGACAGCCAATTTATGTTTTGATGTGCGATTTTAATGGACCTTTCACAAAATGTTTGATTCTTTTGAGGGCTGAGTTCCAGAGTATTCTCGTTGTGTGAACTTTTTGTAATTTGTGTCTTTCTTTGGGGGGCTGTCCTTTGCCTAAAAAATGATTCACGATTTTTTGGCTATTGAGTTGCTGGTTTTGTGTAGTATTACTGTTTGCGCTGTTTTTTGTGGTTAGTTCATTTTTATTGTGCAGGAGGTTGTTCGTGGGTGTGTTTGTGATGAATCTTGACAGTTGTTCTGGGCTTAGGGAGTTTGCGTATTGTATCCATTTACCTATGGTGTCATTCCTGCAGGGAGTAATGTAGAGAAAAGATTTTGTATGTCTTGATATTGCGACAATACAGTGTGGTTGTGAGTCATATATTTCTTCTGGCTTACTTGAGGTGCGAATTAGGGCTATGTGTTCTGCCTGTCTACCTTGAAATTCATGAACAGTAGATGTGTTGTAACCAAGTTTAATGAGCTCACGTTTCTCTGATTGTTTAAAGACAAGACATGTGTATGTGTTCTTTGTCAGACTCTTGCTGAGATTTTCTATTCCCTCGAAAAGCTTTAGACTCTGTTCGCCTGTGGTGTGATTTGTTGTTACCATGCCTTGAGGATAAAGACTTGAAAGTATAGCGGTAGTGCTTGCTGTACACCTAAAGGTTTTGTTCAGTGTTTTGGTGATTTTTGCTATTTCTGCAATCTTGTGGAAATTCACCTCAAGTGTCTCTGTTCTGTTTATGAATGGGATTTGATTCATGTCACCGATGAGTATCACTTCTTTTACTTTTGCAAGGGTTGCTGCAAAGAGAACTTCCCCAGCATGCAGCATTAGAGCTTCGTCTACAATGAGCCTATTATACTTATTTCCTGTCTGTATGTGTTGGGTTGAATTTATTAAGAATGAATGCAGTGTTCGGAATGTGTCATTGCATTCATATTTACTATTGTTCGGATGGGTGCTTTTAAACCTTTTCCTGAAATCCAGTGCAGAGTCTCGCGTGGGAAAAAGGACAAGATCTCCAGTTTTGTAGTTGTTTAATATAAAAGTGGTTTTTCCACAGCCTGGCACTCCTTGGACAAGGTTTAGATCGATGTCAGGTATAAAGTTAATGTTAAGATGCTTTATGCTATTGTATAGGCGCAAGTCATTTAACAGTTGGGTATCATCTGAGACTACAATGTTTGAATTAATAGCGATGTTGTTTGGGGCTGCGACATATTTTCCGTTTTTATCTTTTGTTACTTCTATTAGTCGGGCTCCATCAAATCCAAATTGGTAGTGTTTAGTTATTTTTTGTTCTGTGTAATTATTTCCAGTTTGTAGGTTGATGATGGCATATTTGTTTTTCGTTTTTTCATAGAAAACCTTTGCCGCAGCATTGTCATTTATGTGGCTTATATTATATTCTCTATATACTCTGCTAAGCTCCTGAAGGATGACTTTTTCTTTTGATTTCCAGATTTCTTTTTGCTCATGCATTGCTGCTTCCATGTACTTTCTTTTATCTTCTGTCCCTAGGCGAGGAGGATTATAGGGGATGGGTGTTGCATGGGATCCTCGAGTTGTCCTCCAGGCGTTATACATGGTTACTTGGCGGGAGGGGGATAGTTGTAATATTTTCCTTTGGTGCCTGCTTACAGTGCTATCGATGATCTCGTCAGCTGTTTCTTTCAATTCCTTTGAGTGAGAGTATATTCGGAAGCGGTGAAGATAGGCATTGCAGGAATGTTGTAGGAAAACCTGGAGAAGCTCTCTCAAACTTGCTTGGGTAAGGTTTACTGCCTTCATTATTTCTTCTAGATTCAGGGCAAAGAGTGACGGGAATTTAATGCACTCGTTAGCTAGTTCCAGGAAGCGGAAAAGTTTTTTCTTCCAGTTATTCTCTTTGGAGGAGAAATATATATTTATATGTGTGTTTCCTTGGTTGTCCTGAATTGTCCTAAAGTTATTGAAAGATATATTTCTCTCTTTGAGTTTTTGATACTTGGGTTCTGTCTCCTGTGAGTATCTCCTGTGAGTGTCTCCTGTGTTGAGAAAAACAGCTGACTGAAAAATAAAAGAAAACATCGTATTGATGCTGAATGTTTTTGGTTTTGTTGATAGCTTAACACATGGTGGAATAAAAAAAAAAAAAAAAAAAAAAACAAAAAGCAAATTGTTTTGGCCAATGGCATGCTTTCTCTTCCCCCTCACCCCGCAACCCCCTCACTGGCCAACAAGTCATCTCCGGACAATACCTCCATTATAGATAACAAGCTTATTGAAAAAATGGTTCGTTAAAAGAGAAATTTCAACAAAAATATAAAATGCCACATCAAATCAAAATTGATCTCACCAACAAAGATGTAGAAATTCCTATTGTTTGTGGTTTCTTTATTTAAATTCTGTAATGCCATGGAAAGTCAAGTTAAAGAGGAATTAGTTTGTTAAATTATAGTGTGGGTTCATTCACTCTATGTCGACTACTAACTCATACATTCATTTTTAGGAAAGCAGCCGCAGTGAATGCTGCATATGTCATACAGGGCAGAGAAGTTGGACCCAAGAAGTTTAAAAATATTTTATAACTGAAACATCTGTTCTTCCAGTTTTTTTAGCAGTTGTTTTTACAACAGCTGTCTAATGGTGCAATCAATTATCCTTCTTTCATAAGATTAATATTGGAACTTTGAAAGACTGTGGGGCCTAGCCCTGGAGTCTGACGTGAATTATAATAGAATTCTGCTCATCTACAGTGTAATGTATTAATTTGGAAATACGATGCTTTACCATAATTCATATTTCACATGTTGGCAGTACCAAAAATCAGGCCATGTCTACTGATCTTTCGATTATACGATATTCAAATAAACGAATCTGATTGGCGGAGCGAATTCCAAATATCTCCTCATACAAACCAACAGTCAGTCCAGCTCCAGATTCCATACCTTACGCCGGTCGGTGTTTTACTCACAAAATGTAGTTGTTATTTAGTATCCCGTTCCTGGTAAAATGATACGCGCGATCCACTAAGACACATAACATTTTTTGCAACGAGGATGGGATATTCCAGCGCATCATGGAACAAATGCTTTGTGGTATTCCTGGAGTGTCTTGCTTCCTGGATGATGTTTGTATCACAGGAATAAATCAAACTGAACATTTATAAAGATTGTCTCGGTTAGAAGGACTCTACCTTTCTAACGGTATGTGCGGATTTCTCCTACGATGTATATGAGCTGAGAAAAAAAGGAGGAAACGAAACATACTTGCCTATTAACATATAGATCTTACATCTGTGAATTTATTATAAATTTTATCGGAGTTTTTAGGCAGAGGCTCTAAGACAAATCGGCATAAAAACCATAATTTAATTCTACCTAATTTCTATCTAAAAGAACAACCACAAAATCTCAACACTATCACATTGGGAAGTTAGAGAATTATTGATGAAGATCTATGGATTAAATACCAAAATTATGTATGGTAATCTGATTTTCACTACAATTTAATTTTCATTCAAAGTAATTTGGTAATTTACCATGGAGCAAGGTTTGATCACCATAGGTACTATGATAAATGCAGCGCATTGCAATGCACGGGCCCCCTAGCATAAGCTCATAAAAAGCAAAATTATTAACTTTTTTTACATGAACTTCAAGATTTCACTTTTTTATATTTAATGCCATCTGCTTATTTATTTATACAACAGGATTTCAGTGCATTATACCTTTAACTTGAATTCTTTTAAAAATAAGGCATCCAACCCCGAAAAAATGAGTAATTGCAATTATTAATTATTAGTAAGAATAAAAAATTTGGTTAACCCATTTATGCCCACTGCCCCCTTTTGGGAACGCTAGAATCAAGACTGGTGTTAATTTTATATCGCATCATTAGGAATGAATTTAGTTGGCATTTTAGATTGAAGATATGGTTATCTTTCAGATTTAAAACACGTAGTGGCACACACACACACACACACACAGTAAACAGTAGTAAAAAAAATCAAAATCAGTGTTGACCAAGGTGCAACTCTCAAAGAATCAGCCGACCCCGTCAACTTCCACGCAAGCCTGCCACCGTTTATTTTACGTGGGCCCTCCCACCGTCGTTGCCACAGATCGGCTAACCCTTTAACGCTCCTTTCACACATCACGTTTTTAGCCGTGCGGGAAAAAACCGCACGATTTAAAAAACCGTCCAAAACAACGTACAAGTAATTGTCAGCTGGTTAAAAACCGTAAACGTGCCTGTGTGATAGGTCTCATAAGATTCTATTGAAATGTACGCCGTGCGATTTTTGATCGTATGGGCAAAACCGTGATGTGTGAAAGGAGCGTAACGCTCCTTTCACACATCACGTTTTTAGCCGTGCGGGAAAAAACCGCACGATTTAAATACCGTCCAACACACCGTACAAGTAATTGGCAGCCGGTTAAAAACCGTCGCCGTGCCTGTGTGAAAGGTCCCATAAGATTCTATGGGAATGTACAACGTACGATTAAAAATCGTACGTGCAAAACCGTGATGTGTGAAAGAGGCGTAAGAGTTGCACCACCAGGTTTTTGGTTTTGTTGATAGCTTAACATATGGTGGAATAAATATGGTCTTGTTGAATTTTTACCTACTCTATGGAACATAGAGTATAAAAATTCTATACGATCGACTTTGAATTTCACTTAGGTGAATTTTAGACCCCCAAAAGGCTTTTTTATTACTAATTTGATTTCAATGAAATTCTCAGGTTAGATTATAAGTATTTTAAACTAGGTAATAAACTATAATCGAGCAATTATTTTCAAGTATTAAAAAAGCTTTTTTCCGGAATTTTTGACAGAACTTTAGTTGTTTAGGCTACATGATTTGACTAATGTATTGTAGTTACTATGATCAGTTTATATTCCCCCATCGCAGCTGAGTTGTCGCTGTGTATGCTGAAAACAACATAACCTTTTATTGTTTATATCTGCTCGCTGTTATGTTACGTTTTTAAATCTAATTTAATTGATATTTTGACAGACCTATTTGGTAAATTAAATAGATCACCACTGATGTTTACTTGTTGAAGTTATAAATTATACCAAAAGATAAGCATGTTGATGTGGAATGAATTGCTGTCGTACGGAATTATGCAATTAACTAATTTATGGGATACAACTAATATCTATTTGGGAGAAAGATTTAAATTGAACAACTAATTAGAATGTGTTGTGCCATTGTAGCCTATGTCTCAGGTAACAAAATATGCATTAAGCGTTAAGTAAGAGTAATTCTACAATACTTACATTACTTGATTTTTATTAATTTGCAATCATGGATTTTCAATTGTATGGTTTTTTTCGCTCTACAATCTATTTACCTTTAATATTGTAAGCATAATTATTATTAAGTTACTTGCTTGTTTTGAGGTCTTAGCTATGTTGTCTTAGCTATGTTAGCTATGTGTTTGTATGTATTTATTTGTAGGCTAGGCCTAGGATGTACGCCGGTTGACTTTGGACGGTTAGATGACGTTCCACTCTTCACATTCGAGGTGATGGAAACCTCCGTTCTCTCCCTAAAGAGCAACAAGGCTCCTGACCCGGACGAGATTCCCAGCGAGGCTTTAAAAAAAATATTTTCAATTAATGCTGATTTGTTGTTGAGAATGTACAACGTCTGTTTGGTAGAAGGGGTGTTTCCGGCTCCCTATGGAAAACCGCAAGACTTGTAAGCAAGGGCAAAGGTGATCCCGAGCTGTCGTCGTCCCACAGGCCTTTCTACACGTTGGACACGGCTGGGAAGCCGTTCGAGAAGCTGATCCGTCAGTATGGCTTCATAAAGGGACGGTCAACGATTGACGCTATCACCGAAGTCCATGGAGAGCTGTGAAGAGAGCCGAGAGCCACACAACCATTTCCCTCGCTGAGTAGTGACAAATTTAGTCTTGTTACGCTTATGTCAAGAATGCCTTTAACTCGGCGAGGTGGGTCGATATGTTGGATGTGCTTCGCAACACCTTTCGCGTTCTTGTATATCTGTTGCGACTCATCGAGGATTATCTCCGCTCTCAAAGCCTTATTTACGACACAAGGGACAGAAAGTGGACGATGGAAGTCACTTCTGGTGCCGCGCAAGATTCAATACTCGGCCAGGATCTCTGGAACGTTGCCTATGACAGCCTCCTGAGGTCGGAGATGTCTGAGGAAACCAATTTGGTTGGGTACACCGATGATGTCACAGCTCTCATTGTCGCACGCAACGTTGAGCTGGCCCAACTAAAGTTGAACCAAGTCATGCGTGTGGTCAACACATGGATGTCCGATCCACGGTCTCTCGCTTGCTCTCCGTAAGACAGAGATTGTAATCTTTACGAAGAAGAGGATAGACACCGTCGTTCTGTTCCGAGTGGGAAGGGAGGTGGTCCAATTAACTCGTGCTGCTATAAGTACTTCGGGATTATAATGGACACCAAGTTAAGCTGGAGGGATCATATCTTCCGTACAGCGGACAAGGCCGCTAAGGTAGTCTCTTACCTTAGTAGGCTGATGGCCAATGTCGGGGTTCCACGATCCAGCAGAAGACGTCTGTTGATGTCCGCGGTTCAGTTCGTGCTTCTTTATGGAGCAGAGGTGTGGGCAGACGCTCTCGATAAAGAGTAGTACAGGTTGCGACTCGCCCGAGTTCAAAGTCGATCGGCGCTCGTTGTGTGTTTCGCCTACCGGACAGTGTCCGAGCCTGCCGTCCTGGTGGTCGCCGGAATTATCCCTGTCAAGCTCTTAGCAGGAGAGAGGAAGGCAATTTATCAGAGACAAGGCGAGATTGGCAAGGACACGGCAAGAACAGAAGAGCGCTCCCGAACCTTCCAGCAGTGGCAACACAGCTGGGAGCACGAACCCGAGGGCGATGGACTGCGCGACTTATTAAGCACGTCCAACCATGGGTGGGACGGCGGCCAATTCTTGACAATTCACGGCTATTTTCTGTCGTACCTGAACCGGATGGGCAAGACCGGTTCACCGGACTGCATTTATTGCTAGGGCGTTCCCGACTATGTGGAACACACATTCTTCCGCAGCCCGCGTTGGGAAGGGTCCCGCCTGAAGGCCACACAAATTTTTGGTGCATTTTCGGTGGACTTGGTCTGCCAAAAGATCTTGGAGGATGAGGGCAAGTGGGATTGTTTATCACAGTTCGTCCGGGGCATCCTCCTGGAAAAGAAACCCGATCTGGACCGCGAAGTGGCCCAGATCCCTTGATCGAGTGGCTGGATAAGGAGTGAGCCCCACCGGCGTTAGCCAAATTTAGGCCTAGGCTGACGTAATGTGATAAACAATTCCAGGTTCGAATCCTAAAGAGTAGAGGAGGTTTTTTAGTGGGTAAACCCGTTTTTTAGGGGAGCCCCACACTACAGGCTTGCCACCTGTGTGCGTAATGCATTTTTTCAACTCTCCCCAAAAAAATCATAAAAAGCGTCACCTAATAACTTAAAAAGTTAGTAAAAATTCTCGTACGGGATGGACACCGGAGCGTATTCCTAGTTGCTGTTTGAGGCATCAGTGTGATTAACACAATTGTCCTTTGTGATCTGTTGGTGAGATGGGAAATGAACCAGTTAATAACTTGGCCTGAAATACTTAGTGCTGTTAGTTTGCTGAATAGAATTAAGTGATGACGCAATCAAATGCCTTGGAGAGGTCGAGAGGTCGAAGCCAATGCCAGCTTCACGACCCTCCAAAGCATCGATGCACTTATTGATGAAGCTAATCAAGGCTTGTTTGGTTGATTTTTTCTTTTGGTATCCAAACTGAGATTTGCAGAGAAGGTTATTTGTTTCTAAAAAGTATATGAGTGGTTGCAAACCACTTTTTCAAGTATTTTTGATACGGCTGGGAGGAGTGTGATCGGACGGTAATTCGCCGGGTTAAAAGGATCGTCTTTCATGAAAAGTGGTCTTATGAGGGCCTGTTTTCCCCCGGAGGGAAAAACTCCTTCCTGAAGAGGTGAAAGGACATAGGTTACTTGCATAAAAAGCATTTTGCCGAAATTTCAAAACGCAATAACTCGCGTTGAATTCGAAATTTAGAGATCGGGTTTGTTGCATTTGAATCTACATTAAAAGATCTTTAAAATAATATACAACATGACAAAGGCCAATAAAGTTTCCTCAACGACTTCCTCTAGGAGGCGTCCCCCGTGTTGTGCCCACTCTGGAAATGAGGCAACATCGACATTTTACATCTACTAAATGTCCTCAACAATAAAGGCAAATTTAGTTCGACTTTCAGAGCATGCTCAACCTGTTTAGAGCCTGGACTAAAACATCGATAATGTAGAAGTAAATTTTTTAAGTAAAAGCGGTCAATATTTGTTGGACTATCTTTGGCGACGAACTTCTTCTTGTTTTTGTATAATCCATGTAACGAGATTAAACCTCGTTGAATCCATGTGTTTCTAATTGTCAAATTTTGAGGTCCAATCAAAACAAACGAACAAACCGTCAATGTACGTTTGTTTATATATTTCAGTAATAAACAAAGATATTGCATGATTGACAATATTATACACATGATTATGCTACAAATAAAAAAGTTCAGCGTCAGAGATAGTTCAGTTAAGTCTTGACATGGTCTTGACCGCTTCTAGGTAGAAAATTCAACTGTATTTTTAACAAAGAAGAAAAATGTTGGCTTATGCCAAACAAAACATAGATATGGATATAAATCTGCTTATATAAATGGCTATTGCCAATATCTTTCCTGACAAAGCATGTTGAGCACATAGATATAAAAGTACCAGGGGGACCGAGCTTAAGCTCGGTAAAATTATTACTTTCGTTTCTCACACAAAGCTCGTTCGCTCCGCTCACTCGCCAGGCGGAAGGTTTGCTGCACATTGGTATGATTTTCCTAAAACCACAGGTTAAAGATGTAACACATTGGTTTATTTTATCTACAGTTATCAGCTGATTTTTGTTCAGTTAAAAAATTTCCATAAGGATAACATGGGATCTTTGAAGGGCTCTAGCGCGAAAACCGGATTTTTCCCAGCTATGGGACCAGCTCCAATCGATTTCTGGTGGCCAAAACCCCCATATTCCAAAATTTGAAGGAAATCGTCGGAGCCGTTTTTGAGATAAATTGTGCAAGCAAGCAAACAAGCAAACATTGCTCGTATAAGAGTATAGGATAAACATCCGTTATTATATATCTATGGCTGAGCACGGTGTAATAATAAACGGTATCAGTTAACTGACACATACTTTCTCCCAACAATGTAAAAAAGATGTTAAAAGCTTCAAACATTAATGTCTTGATGACTCAGTCGGATAGCTACCGGCTGAGCAGCGCTCGTTTGACCCTACGCGCGTATATGACTTTTAACAACGTACTGCGTTTACCGCTGAACGAAAAATTGAATTTTCTCCGCAACCACTTGACGTAGAGCAATAATTTAAAATACTGGATTATTTAGTTTTTTGAGCTTGATTTAATGGTGATAAGTAAAATTTATTTCAAGACAACAGCTATTTTGAAAATCCAAAAAATTGATTTTTGAAACACTTTTTACTCTATAACTTTTGAACGCGAGTTTTCCCGGAGATGCGGGTGGTGTCATTTTATTCACCATTTTAAGCTTAATAAACCACAAAATTTTAATCAAAATCGTTAGAGCCGTTTTTGAGAAATTTTGATTTTTGATGATTTTTGAGGGTTTTTGGGGGTAAAATACCCTAAAAAATCAAAAATTCAAAAAAATGAAAAAAACGCCTGGAATTATCGTGGATTTGGACCTATGTACCAAATTTAATTAAAAATCGGACCATTAGGGCATTCTCTAGCTCTGTTTACATCCTGACACACACACACACACACAGACAGACATCACTCCGAAAACCACTTTTTTGGGCTCAGGGGGAACCAAAATGGATAAATCCACCAACAACTCAAATTCGAAAATTTTGACGAAAACAATACTTTCTCCATATACTATGGTATAGAGGGAGAAAGTAAAAGTACGGCCAATCCTTTGAGTAATTTATAATATTTTCGATAAATCTTTAATGGCTAATATTTTACCATCAACAGTGCTGACGATGCCCAGATATCTTTTTTAGGTTCCGATCTTGGTACCACTTGGCGCGAAATAGCTTTTCAGAGAATCCAATAAAAATAGTCCCATACATAACATTTTATTGAAAACCATTAATTCCTAGGAATAAAGTAATTTTTTGTGAACAGAATTATGTGGAGATTTTGTATCTAAAATATTAAATTTGACTGAATTCCATGCCTTAAGGATTGTACCAGGAAATGTAACATTTACCAACGTTTCACGTAATTAGGGCTTATTTACTTGTAATAACTATATTGAATATGATAATATTTCAATGTTACAACAATTGACACAACATATAGTTAAAATTCCTTTTTTCCTAGCTTTTGACATATTTAAAATCAGAATATTTCATAATTTTCAGGGGGTTTTTGTACTTGAGGTGGCTTAAGGCGGAAGAATACTAATGACGTTCCTTCAAGGCAATTCTATTGCCGGTCCATGAATTCTGTTGGGTCGTGGACGTGTAATTTTCTTATTTCTTGTTAAATTAACGCAATGATAGTTAAGATGACTTCAGAAGCTTCAGCCCAGTTAATCCAAATTCTTGAGAAAACCGTTTCGCCGGGTAAGTTTGCACTTGATAAACAATTATTAACTGTTCTTTCCTGCATGAGTAATCAGGGTTGGGTAATAGATACACATTCTGTTTCGATTTCAAAATTGGTTGTTGCTCTCATGGGTTTTGGTTTTAATACCATGTTTACATATCCTGTAATGAAATTATGTAAGATAATGTTATGGAAGGTAGCATATCATGTCTTTATGAAGAGATGCTTGCCTTGCAAGTTACCCCACTGTGGGCCTATATGAACTGGCATGGTGGTTGGTTATCACCATAGGCCCTACTGTTTGAAGTGAGTTGAATTGAGTGGTTATAATATTCCGTAACATATTTAGCCTAGCTGATTAACATAATTATATTTAAAATAGCGCCACATGTGCAAGGAGCTTGTTGATTTCAGATCAAGTTAAGCAAACTTGGGTCTCACTTATGCCATTTGCCTACCTAGCCTTGGCCTATAAGTTATAAACTTAAGCTTAAATTAAACTTTAACTGTGCCTCTACTTTCAAGGATCAATTACTTACTTATTCAGTATATTGGTTCTGGCAATGTTTGTTGTTTTTAAAAGCATCCCAATTGGAAATTTCAGATGATACAGCGTGGATTTTAGTCCTAGGCTTACTTAGTTTTGCTGTAGACTAACGTTCAGTGGTTCTAAATGGTGCATATTTAATGCCAGCATGTCATCTCCATATAAAGCACTTTATTTCCAATAATTTCCAAAATAGCCTAGGCCTATTAAGAGGTCACCATCAGCGACACTGGTAATTCTTAAGTCTAGCTACAACCCTCGGAAATTAGAGAATTTTTTTTCAAAATAGGCCTAGGCCTATCTGAAATTTCGGCGAAACTTCGTTATTCGTCTCCACCGTTATTATCGATGTGGAAATTTCGATATTGCGATAATATTACTATTATATCGATGATACAATTACACGATACGATTACGGTTTTATCACCTGATTTAGTTTCTCCTTATAATATAGGCCCTAATGAAATAAAACTTTTGACAATAAAACCAATACTGTACCGTATATATTCAAACAATTAACTGAAAATAACAACAACAGAAAAAGTATAAATTGTAGCTAATAAATGTAACCCGTAACAAAGAACAACACAAAATAAACTATAGAACCAAGTTCGTCGTGTAGCTGTATCTAAATTCAAACTGTGAGAAGAAGCAGACTTCGTTTCGTTAGATCTAAAATGGCGTCACACAAATGCTGCCAAATACAAATCAGAAAGGTTTTCTTTTTTTCTTTTTTTTTGCTATTGTATCGAGGGAATATGCATTTTAAATGTTTCCAAACACCATTGATTTTGTTGCTATAAACATCGCTGTCAATGAAAGTGACGGAGGTTTACGGTTACACTGTTAGGTTAGATTATTATTATTATGATAGATACATGTCTTTTCTCAATATATTGTTGTTGATTCGATTGTTTTCATCGCTCAATTTCAATCGCAATCGCCTATCGAAATTTCCACATCGATAACAACGGTGGAGACGGATAACGAAGTTTCGCCGAAATTTCATGCTGATTTTCAAAATGATAGCCTAGTTTTTGTCCACGGAAAAGCTTGGAAAACAATTAAGTTCTAGGCCTACCTAATCAGTAATAAGTAGGCCTAACCATTAACAATTTGTTATTCTGAAATACATCTTGTGGGCATTTTAAATAACTGGTAAATGAAGCTGATCACGAATTATAAATTATTTCGATCCGATTTTAGATTAGGCCTAGCCGAGAAATGCAGAAAAAAGTCGTAAAGCCATCAGATGAAGTAGCCTATTTTAAAAGTATGTCATGTGGGTATCGTACTCAAAAGACGCAGAATTTTTTTATAAAATAAAAATAGCTATGTAGGCTATATTTTAGATGCATAGGCCTACAACAAACTAGAGTATGTAACGTTAAAAGTACACAGGTCCACTTATAAATAAAATAAAACCACACTGAAACTACATTTAAATGAACCACTAACAATGTTATGGTTGTTATTGATGTATAAACTAGGTAATAGGCAGTACTATACATCTATACATAGGCCTAAGTACTATCTAATATCACATATAATCTATGCACTAACATAAAAAATATAACCTAACTAGGCCTAACCTAACCTAACCAAACCATCATGTGAGTAATGATGTGGGCCGGGTAAATACACAGTGGGTAGGTAAATTAGGTGAATTGCCCAAATGCTTAACGGTAAAGGGAGGTTTTATTGTAGCCTATAAGTATATTTTTTGCCAGTTTTGGTAAGTGTTAGGTTAAATAATGGGGTTTTAATTAATTGGTAAGGAGTAGCTTGTTAATTTTATACTATAAAAACAATTTCTGAGCTTTTGAAATGTTTAAAAACACATATAATTAAGTATCTAACGATCAGAATGAACAGCCCAACACTGATCGGCGACTGCTACAACACCGAATGCGAGCTAGGCAGAACAGGCCTAAGTTACTGAACGACTTCTGTACCACCACGTGACAATGGCATAACAATACCGAACGGTATTGAAATTAAGTTTCAAGCTGCTGTAAATAGGCCTACCTTATTCTTAGATAAAAATACCACAAAACTCACCTTATATAGGGTGTCTACTGGTCACCGAAATCACCAAAAGTCACCGAAAGTCACTGATTTTAATTAGTGGTCACCGAAGTCACCAAAAAGTCACTGATTTTTCTTTAAAATGGAAGAAAAGTCACACATTTTTAGAATAAATTGCAAAAATCATGCAATTGAGAACAAAGGTTTCGCGACTTTAACAATTTTCCCCCAACATTTTCTAACTTAGAGACGGAAAAGTCACTGATTTTTAACAATTTTCACCCCCAAAAGTCACCAAAAAGTCACTGATTTTTATATCTCTTTGGCAGTAGACACCCTGTTATAATGACAAGTCAGCTGGTAGCCTAACTACAAAGCGGCTTCCACTGCCGTTTGATATGATAAAAAATCATGATCACAAGTCTTCATGAATCAATGAATATTATAATATACATAGGCCTACTTATAATATGTTTTTTATTGCTCTTCTTGATAATATTAAAGCACAGAAGAAGAAACATTATAAATATCTCAAACAACTTAATACATCATTGCACTGTTTTTAAATATTTACTTACTTACTTACTTCACTTATAGTCTCCGTCCGTGGGCTTCCTTCGAAGCGTTGAACAGGTCAAGGTGCCAACTCTGTCGTTAGCCACCATAGGATGGGTTGGGTTGGGTGAGGTATGGACAAGAGGGGTTACAAATTTTAGAATGCTCAAAGAAGCTATCTAAATCATAGTATGAATGAAGCAAAAAATAATTCTTTAGACCAGTGCGAAAACTATTTGGATTGAGAATGTCAGTTACAAAAGAAGGCAGAGCCTGAAAAAATTTTAGGCCAAGATACAATGGTTTCTTTTTATAAATGGAGAGCCTATGGTACTCAGAGAATTTATGCTTATGTCTAGTGTTGTACTTGTAGGAACGTTGATTGTAACAAGAAAGATCTTGGCTTCTTATGTACATTACCAATTCAAAGATGAAAAGGCATGGAACAGTTAGAATGTTGGATTGCTTGAAAAAATCACTACAGTGCTCCCGAGGAGGGAGTTTAAAAATTATACGGATTGCTTTTTTCTGAAGGGTAAAAATACGGTCTAAATGTGACTTACAACTACCCCATAAGGAGATAAGTACACAATATGTGATTCAATTAGGCTAAAATAAACTAGTTTTGACAAATTCAGATTGGGATTTAAGGAGCTTGTTCTTCTAAGAACAAAGAGCCCCGAGGATATCTTCTTTTCTATTTTTTCGATTTGATTCGACCATGCTAGACTACCGTCCAATCTCACCCCTAGAAAATCTACAGAATCAGATAGGACCAGCCTATCTTCATCAATGAAGATATCGATGTTTGAGGATGGATCAGCGAGGCTCCTCTGATGCGTCTGAATGCGGAGACACCCCGTTTTTGTGGAATTTAAGCTGAGGAGATTGTCAGAAAAGTACTGTGCAAGCTGATTGATTTTAATGAAAGTGTCCACTTCAAGTTGTTCGACATTTTTATTTTTTGTGAAAAGGGTGGTGTCATCCGCAAACAGGAAGAGACTCTCGTCCAGAACTATCCCCGGCATATCATTGACATATGCCAGGAACAACACCGGGCCAAGAATCGAGCCCTGAGGAACTCCGCTAGTGACGAGTCTGTCCGTTGAGCGAAAGTTTTTGATTTTTGATTTTGACTGATGTTGAATTTCTGTGAATTGTCGTCTGTTTGAAAGGAAAGATGTGAGCCATTTGAGAGCCAGAGAACTGATTCCAAGTGATTTTAGCTTTTCAACGAGAATTTTTGTATCAACACAGTCGAAGGCCTTGGAGAGGTCCGCATAGCAGCCAATAACGGTCTCACCGGCATCGAGTGCATCGATACACTGGTTAACGAAATCAATTAGTGCCAATTTGGTGGATTTATTTTTCCGGAAACCATATTGTTTTTTACAAAAGAGTTAATTTGTCTCCAGGTAGCGTGTCAGCTGCTCACACACCACCCTTTCGAAGACCTTGGAGAAAGCTGGAAGGAGTGAGATTGGACGATAGTTTCCTAGCACCGTCTCATCGTCCTTTTTAAAAAGAGGCTTTACTTTGGCGAGTTTGCACTTATCGGGAAAAGTTCCATCAAGGAGAGACTGATTAGTGATGAACAGCAGAGGATCCAAAATCTCCTCCTTGCAATGTTTCAACACCATCATACTTATCTCATCGTAGCCAGAAGAAGTTTTTGCTGAAAATTTTGAAAAAATTTTATCAAGTTCTGGCTTTGAGATTGGTTTAAAGTTATTAAAACAAGAATGAACAGGCGCGGCCGAAGGGCTGAGTGTTCTGCTGACAATATTTTGTTTTGTTTTTTCAGCAATGGTGACAAAATAAGAATTGAACTCCTCACAAACCTCATTAGGCCTAACCACACATCTATCATCTATATTTAATTTCATATTCTTGGGATCAGTTGAATTTTTATTTCTAAAACTATCGATAATTTTCCAGGCCTGTTTAGATTTATTTTTTGCAGTCAAAAGAGAAGATTCCATCCAGTCGGCTTTGGCCTTCTGGATGGTTTGTCTATAGTCGTTTCGGGCACGCTGGTAGTACAACTTATCTAACGGATTCTTTGAGTTTTTGAGCCTAGTGAAATGGTCAAACATGATTTGTTTTTTGAGAGCAACCTCCTCAAAAAACAAATCATGTTTGACCATTTCACTAGGCTCAAAAACTCAAAGAATCCGTTAGATAAGTTGTACTACCAGAAGTCTTCATGAGATATATAATAGATCAGAAGTCTTCATGAGTCAAAGAATCTAATAACTATACAACCCGATGTGAAACTGACTCACTCACTGACTGATCATGTATACAAAGTATTTTGGACTTCCGGATGAGCTAGAAACTTGAAATTTGGTACACACGTAGTTTGTATGGTCAATACAACGGAAAAATCCCAAAACATTGAATTTTCAAATTTTAACCTCCTCAAAAAAATAAAAAGGGATGACATTGGTAACTTGAATATGTAAGGGTTTTCTATTTTGGCCATAACTTTTGAACAAGAGGTCCTACATCAGATCTGAGGAAAAATCGTTAGTTGGGAATTAAACGCTCTACAAGTTAAGTCCTATGACATTTTACTGTATCTCATCCCCTTCACCCCTAAAAAGGGGCGTACTTCCAATATTTCAAGATTCGTTAACAAAAATTGCGCTATTTTAATATTTTTTATTTACTATTATGGCACATGAATGTCAGAAATTTTGTACATATTTTAGCCTCGACTAGATCTTACCATAGTGGCAGCCATTGCTTAATTTTAATCAAAACTAGGTTTAAAAAATTTGAAATAAACACTAAATTCTTAACATTTTTTCGTGTAAAGTGTTTGTAAATTACTTTATTCTGGCAAATGTACTGCAAAATTGATATATGTTTTGCCAGTATTATATTTTATTTTAGACGATTTACAAGTTTAATCCTATTCAATTTTGCCGTATCTCACCCGCTTCGCCCGCAAAGAGCTGCGTACTTTCAAAATACCGATATTCTTTCGCTATTTAAATATATTTTATTTGCTCTAATGGCACGTAGATGCCTAAAATGTAGTACATATTTTAACCATGACTAGGTCTTACTATGGTAGCAGCCATAGATCAATTTCAATCTAAGTTTAGTTTAAAAAAATTGTAGAAACAGGGAATTCCTAACATTTTTATGGGTAGTTTTTTGTAATTAGGTCAAACCTGGTAAACATTACTAGTATATCGATATATGTTTTGCCAGTATTATATTTTATTTTAGACGCTCTACAAGTTCGGTCCTAAGCAATTTTGCCGTGTCTCACCCCCTTCACCCTTAAAAAGGGTGTACTTTCAAAATTTCTAAAATTTTTCTCTAAAATTGCGCTATTTTGATATTTTTATTTACTATTATGTAATATGTATGCATGAATTTCTATTTATATTATGTCCTCAACAGGTTCTTTCTATAGTAGTAGCTTTTTGCCAATTTCAATAAAAGTTTTGTCCAAAAAAAGAATTTCAAAAATCCAATATTCTTAACTTTTTTATGTAAAGTGTTCGTAATTCACTTTAACTAGGTAAATACACTGCTATATTTATATATGTTTTGCCATTACTATATTCTATTATAGACGCTCTACACTTTTGGTTCTGTGACATTTTGGCGTATCTTACCCCCTTCACCCTTAAAAAGTTGCGTAATTTCAAACTTTATACATTCTTCCACAAACAATTCGCTATTTTAATTATTTTTTATTTACTATTATGGAGCACAGATGCCTCAAACTTAGTAAATATTATAGACCTAACTAGTTTTTACTATTTTAGCAGCCATTGGTCAATTTCAATCAAAGTTAAGACCAAAACAATTGAACAAAACACAAAATTATTGACATTTTTTCATGTAAAGTGTTTGTAAATTACTTTATACTGAAAAATATACTGCCATATTGATTTATATTTCACCAGTAATTTGTTCTATTCTAGACGCTCTACAAGTTCGGTCCTTTGCAATTTGGTAGTATCTCACCCCCTTCATCCTTAAAAAGGAGTGCACTTTCTCGAAATTCTTTCACAACAATTGCTCCATTTCAACATTTGTCGTTTACTGTAATGGCACATAGAAGTCACAAATTGAGATTATACTATGACCATATGTAGGTTTTCCTGTAGGAACAGCCATTGGCCAATTTCAGTATGGTAGTTGTTAAAAATAATTCGAAAATACGAAATTATTAACATTTTTTAATTTATATTTTTTGTGATTTTGTTTGATCCGGTGAAAGAACTGCCATACCGATATGTTTTGTCAGGATTATATTATTTTAAGATGCTCTACAAGATCGGCCCATTGAGATTTTGTAGCACCTCATCTCCTACACCCTTAAAAAGCGGCGTAATTTCAAAATTTTAATTTCAATTTTTATGAAGGGGTATTAAAACGGATTCATAGGAGATTTTAAAAGCTTTTTAATATTGATTGTGAATTTTGTGTATTGAACTGTTTTGTTGCTGACTTTAATGTCTAGGTAACTAACCTATTACATACTTGACTTTAAATTATTCTACAGATTTAGGGCAACCTCTAAAGGGGCATGGGGGCGGAGCCCCCATCGAGCCGTAGGCGAGTATATAATATACATACATATAATATGTTTTTTATTGCTCTTCTTGATAATATTAAAGTATAGAAGAAGAAACATTATATCTTAAATAACTTAATACGTCATTGCACTGTTTTAAATATTGTCAGACACTATATATAATACAGTATATTAAATAGCTATTAAGATTAAATAGCTGCATTTTCTCTCTCCGCGTAATCAGACAAGCTGTAAATCTAAAAACTCAGCTTATAGTGTATCATGCTTATTTTTCTTCAATAATGACATATGGCATTTTGGTTTGGGGAAACTCATCCCATTCTAAAAAGATATTCAAAATTCAAAAAAAAGCAATTAGAATTATTGGGCGAGTTCCTCCTAGAACTCCTTGTAAAAACCTTTTTCAAAAATTTTCTGTTTTAACATTTTATGATCATTATATTTTAGACATTTCAAGTTGGGTTAAAAACAATCTGTCCTCATTCATGACCCAACCCATTCATTCCCATCACACTAGATTTAAGAGTTATATTAAGCCTGAAACCCATAGATTAGAGAAATTTCATTTATCTCCCCAATATATAGGCCCTAAAATTTACAATAAGTTACCACTATACATAAAGAATATTGATACTATTACAAAGTTCAGATCCACCCTGAGGACCTGGTTAAAAACAAAAAATTTTTATTCTGTTGAATGTTATTTAAGTAGGGATGTTACATTGGATTAATAATAAGACTCTTTTGTTATTCTTAGTTTTGATCCTACTGTATATATGACGCTATGTCCTGTCACAATGTTGATGTAATGGCATGAAATAAATAAATAAATAAATAAATATATAAAACAACAACTTTCTCAATAACTTCTTATCTGACGTTTATGCAATGATATTTTTCTTTGAAATAAAAACACTAATTTCCATCATGGGGGAACTTAGAATTCGAACGATTTGTGACAAAGGCACTTCATCGTCAAAATCTACTTCTTCAAGCCGACTGAATTTGTTTCCATGACTTAATGAAAATTTGACCCCGGCAAAATTGTTGTTCTGTACTTTTATTTGCCCGGGAAAAACTGTTTCGTCTTTTTACCATGTATGGGACAACGACCCAACTGTTGACACTCAAAGATTTAAAACTTAAGGTCATTGGGATCGATGGGTGCTGGTTCTAGTTTATCATTTTCTTTGTCACTTGTTTCCTCATTTTGAATCAATTTGTTTGGTCTTTTCTTGTTTAGATGTTTTTCCTTTTTAATGTTTTTTTTTTTTTTTTTTTTTAGCGAATTTCCCATAGGGAATAAGCTATTACCGTAGGTCTCATGGTAAGACCTAAGCCCGGGACCATGTTACTTTTTCGTTTTGAGGTGCCCAGAGACCAAAAATAATAGTCATTAAAATTTTTATATATATATGTATATATGTGTCCCTAGACACGATAACTCTTGTAAAAATGGTCTGATCGACACCAAATTTGGGAGAGATGTGTAATCCTACGTTTATTCGGATGAGTTCGAAAACCAGACATATCGTCCTACCGGAAGGGGTAGTTTTGGGGGGTTTTGTACCCCAAAAATGGGTTTTTTGCATTTTTCATATGTAAATTTTAAAATTTTTAAATTTATATTTTGACCATTGGATTTAGCTAAAAAAACACACAATTTAGTATTTTGAAGCTTTGCTCTATCTTCATTGGTTACCGAGATATTACAAAGTCTAAAGACAGTACATTGTCTTTTGGGGCTCCAATGTTAATCTTATGGAGAATAAGGATGTGTTAATATTTCACTTATTAACCAATATTTTTGAATGAAACTTGGTATTTAGCTTCATTTGATTGAGATTCATCCATTTAAGGTAAAAAATCTTGGTTTTTGTACTTATCATGGCAGCAAACCTGCATACTCTTTTCCCATGTTAATCATATGGAGAATAGGCAAACTGTTTTATTTATGGACAGATATTGATGAAACTTACCATATGGCTTTATATGGTCAAAATAAATTTCTATGCTAAAAACCTACTTTGAGTGTCCCCAATGGCAGCATACCTGCATACTCTTTCCCTATATTTATCATAAGGAGAATAGACATTTATTTCCCTATTTATGAGCACGTGATGAAATTTTGTTAACAAGTTTAACTGGTCAAAATTAATATTACTAATTTGGAAATTCGCTGAGTACGCAGGTCTGCTGCGACGGGGGGGTATTTTTTTTTGCTTTCACAAATCATTTGCTTGAGTTCTCTTTCCTTACCGTATCCATTTGTTAGCAAATTACCCATAGGGATGAAGCTATTACCGTAGGTCTCATGGTAAGACCTAAGCCAGGGACCATGTTACTTTTTTGTTTTGAGTTGCCCAGAGACCAAAAATAATAGTAGACGTCAGTATATTAGTTTTTAGATTATTAACAAAAGCTTGTGACTTAGTTTTCTACTGTAAATCTGACATTGTCAATGATACTGTAAATTGTATCCAAACGTCAAATAAAGAGATTATTATATACAGGGTGTCCCGGAACTCTCTGGAACCCTTTTGTATATTTGTTCCTTGCATCGAGACAAGAAAAAAACATCATACAAATAAGTATCTAAAATCAATCGTTTAGTCGCTAGCCGCCATTTTGTTTTTTTCACGTAATAATTTTTATTTCCGTAACGGATAATTGTATTCAGTTCATATTTGGTAAGAATCTTTATCATACTAATGTACATTTTCAGGAAAAAAATTAATTTTTCTGCTGTGTATTTTCAAAATGGCGGCCATTTTTAATTTTCAAACTAAAATATCTCAAATTTGGTAAATTTCAAAAAAATTTTACTTTGTACAAAAAAGTTGCTAAATTAAATTATCTAACCAACGGTACCAAGTTTGTAAGGATTTATTTACAAATAACGGAGTTATTGCGATTTTTCTGTGAAAATGGCCATAATTTGCATTAATTATAATGCTTTTTTGTAGAAAGTAAAATTTAAGACACATACAGGTAATACATAGGTGGGTAGGTACACATAAGGGTAATACATGTCCCTAGACATGATAACTCTCGTAAAAACGGTCCGATCAAGACCACATTTGATAGAAATGTGTTATGGATGTTCGTAAACCAGATATATCGACCTACCGGAAAGAGTAGTTTTGGGGGATGCACTCTTTGCACTATATCCAATGTTAATCTTATGGAGAACAATGGTGTGTTAATATTTCACTTATTAACCAATATTTTTGCATGAAACTTGGTATTTAGCTTAATTCGGTTGAGATTCATCCATTTATGGTTAAAAATCTTGGTTTTTGTACTATTATCATCTCAGCAAACCTGCATACTCATTTCCCATGTTACAGTAGACTCCCTCTTAACCGGCCACCTCGGGACCAGGCCGCGGCCGGATAATGAATTGGTCGATTAAACCGATGTTCATTTAAGAACGCCAACCCACAATTTTATATGGCCTAAATATATTTATTACTTGAAAAACCACCTTAAATACATTACTGTAAGTGATTTATAGCTAACATCCACCACCCATGAAATCCACAACAAACCTACACTAATAATAATTCGTTTCTTTATTGTGGTCTACTGAATAGGAGGTCGAAACGCATTGACTTCTGGTGGCATTCATTTCCGTCCAGAACGTTACATTTTAATTGGTTTGAGAACGTCAATATGAAATAAAGTTGAATTGAATGATATACTAGATAAGAAAACTATGTTTCCGGCGAAACGCAGCCGGTTAAAGCGATGTTGAGATAAAAAAATGGCCGGTTAAAAGATGTTATTTTGTGTCAGGGTAGGCCGGTTAAAGCGGGGACCGGTTAAAAGGTGGCCGGTTAAGAGGGAGTCTACTGTAATCATATGGAAAATGGGCAAACTCCTTTATGGACAGATTTTGATGAAACTTATTATATGGCTTCATATGGTTGAAAGTTGAAATAAAGTTTAGTTATGCTAAAAACGTACTTTTACTGTTCCCAATGGCAGCATACCTGCATACTCTTTCCCTGTATTTATCATAAGGAGAATAGACATTTATTTCCCTATTTATGAGCATGTGATGAAATTTTGTTTACAGGTTCATCTGGTCAAAATTAATATTAGGCCCTACTAATTTGGAAATTTGCGACGCAGGTCTGCTGCGGCGTGGGGTATTTTTCTTATCTGCTGTCTTTTTTACAGCTTATAACTTTCTCCCTTCACTGCAGCAGGTGTTGGCTCCCTTACTTTAATTTTTTTATTCAATGAAGTGGTGAGGTACAGGTCAAGCATCTTTTGAATGGTGATGGCAAAATTGAATTTATTTCTGATGTCGAAGTCGATAGTATTGCTAGGTCTTTTACTTGTTTTTCTGGTGTTGATATTTTGGTAATTCTTGAGTTTAGCTTCAACCATCGGAAATTAGAAATTTTTTTCAAAATGTCGGAAATTTCACTCTGATTCCGAAACTGATGAAATAAACATTTAACTAATTTTTCCTTACACCATAATAATCAGGTTTTTTTAAGAAGAATAGAGTGGTTTACAACATCGAAAGCCTTACTTAGGTCACCAATTAGACAAGCACCTACAACTAATTTATTCTCTAAACCAATCAGAATCTCTTCAACAATACATTCAATAGCCATAGAAGTTGAGTGACACGGCGTAAAGCCAAATTGTTTGTCATATAATAAATTATTGACATAAAAATATTCATACAATTGTTTAAATATAGATGATTAAATTATTATTCTTATTATAGGGACTAACGTAATAGGCGGATAGCTTTCATTTGACTCCTTTTGTCCTTTTTTAAATATTGGAGTTACTTTACAATATTAAGTGTTATTTTCGATTATATGTTATGTAAGTTAATACCTTAGTTTAAAGTAGGAGATCAACAACAAAAATTTGAAACATTGTTAGTGGTTCATTTATGTAAGTCTCAGTGTGGTTTTATTTTATTTTTAAGCTATTTATATATATTTCTCTCTTTATTCACTACTAGTTTGTTCTATTCAATTAACCCGGGAGAACTGACATACCGGTCGGAAGGACCGGGTCGGAAGTTTTTTTTTGATCAAAACAATATTTCCCGGTTCTCGGCAGTCTTCGGCGGCACTGTACCTCATGTATCACTTTCCAGGAACACAATGACGCACTTCCCGTCATTTTCCAACTTGTACAGCCAGTGCAGTGTACGATTCCGTAAAGACTGGTGCGTTCGACCGTGAGTCAGCTCCGGCGTTACGGGATGAACGGTGCATTTGACCGTGTGTCAGTTCTCGTGTACTAAAATTGTGACAGTTTTAATGGATGACGTGTTTGTAATTAAACTATTTTTCCTTAATAAATATTTTTATTCTTGAAATCATGGACTCAAAGGACCGTAATCGGATCGATAGACTTCTTTCCTTACAATTCTCATCATCAATAAAATAAAACTGTGTAGTTCATTGACTTGCAAAAAATTTTATTATTTTTTAAAAACAACAAATACATAAATTAAAACTTTTGAATTTAAATGAATTTAATTTTGAGTGACAAATAGATTATTAATAAATGTTTAAAGTTCAATCAATTTGTTTCCTCTTCCAATAAGTTGGACAAACAAAATCTTTGATAAAAGTTAAAAAAAAAACATATTTTTTAAACATACATTACATAAATTATGTAAACACTTGTTTACAGTGTAAAATATTAAAACAACTAATAAGAAAGAAATACACTAGGGGGCCTGTGCAGCGCAATGCACTGCATTTATTAGGGTACCTGGTGATCAAACTTTGCTCTATGGTAATACTTTGAAAACAATTCACTATAGTGAAAATCAGATAGAACATTATTGGTGTTTCATTTCCAATCCTCCAACTTCGCAATGTGATAGTGTTGAGATGTGGTGCTCGTTCTTTTAGGTCTAAATTAGCTAAGATTACGTAGTTGTTCTTTTGCCGAAATGTCTTAGGGCCTTTGTTTAAACCCTCCTATAATATTTAGTATAAATTCACAGATGTTGGATCCACATAGTTCATCAAACTGAAAACGTAAATGACAACAGAATAAAAATCAACATTTCATTACTCCCCGGTCCTGTATGAGTTATGCAGCACTCACTGCGGTTCTTTTAGTAGTACTACTGTATGAGGTAGTCAATGACATAGTGAATGAGTCCACATTACTATTTATGCCTAAATCCTCTTTACCTTAACTTTCCATGACATTAAAAAATTTAAATAAAGAAATTACAAAAATTTAGAGAATCTGCAGCTTTGTTGGTGTGGTCCATTTTGTTTTTAGTGTCATTTTTATTTTGGTTAAAATTTCTCTTTATAAAAACCATTTTTTTTTTTAATAAGCTTGTTTTCTATACTGGAGGTAAAAAACTTTTAAATGCTGTCTTTTACACAGGTTTTGTAATATGTGTAGTATGTGTAGGTTTAAAACATGTTTATGCTATAATAGTAAATAAAAGGTTATTACACTTACAACCAACTATTCCTTTTCCTTATAGTTTACAGCAGTTTGAAAACCCACACACAAATTTGTTTCGATACCAGTCGGACAACCAATAAGACCCATGTCGAAAATTTCAATTTTCAAAATTGTTTTCGTAAACAAAAATGAATTTTCCCAGGGTTAAGTTATAAAACTTATTTTTGTGCCCAAATACGGGTAAATAAAACTTTCAAGCAAAATCTACCAGCTACATTTTGAGAAAAGGTTAAAACCTCAGATTAGACACTCCTCATATATATATATATATATATATATATATATAGTATGGCATTAATAGCCAGCCACCAACTTCAGAAAAATATATACATTCTCTGAAGTGCTTAGCACCTGCGTCAAAAAATTTAAAAACTAAACTAAAAACATAAATTAATGATCTCTCTTTACAAAGCTAAATCCAGGGCACTAAGCCATTGCAGCCCAGCTTCACTTGCACAATGCAGCCCAATCAATCCTTCGGGGAAAGCACTCAAAGGGCACTCATTTACTATGTGAGTCATAGTCTGCAACTCCGCTCCACAGCGGCATGACTGGTCTTCTGAATTTAAATTTAAATAAATGGTCTTCTGAAGTCTACAGAATTTAAATAAAGAAACCACAAACAATAGGAATTTCTACATCTTTGTTAGTGAGATTAATTTTAGTTTGATGTGGCATTTTATATTTTTATAAACTCCTCATATTAAAGTATGAAATTGTGTTGATATTTCAGTACCAGTTCAATTCTTCTACTCAGCTTTTAACATGTGTTAGTTTGTTTAACTATCAACAGCTGTTTTATTTAGCAATTCAATATAAATTGTCCCCCATGTTAATCTTATGGACAAAAAATTAACTTTGAGGGCTTCCCGTGAGCTTCAGAATTAAAATATCAAAAGTCTAAAACCTTATTGCAAAACTACGAACTTAGACCATTCTTTTGACACCTTAAATGTTAAAATTGGTCCAGAAATAAGGGAGGAGTAGTGTTAACAAAAAAGGGCATCACGTATTTTATATATATAGATGTGAATGGGTTTTAAAAAATAGAATAACGATTTATTAAATATTTGTGGTATTTTATTAAAAATTGGTCTTAAAGACCGTGAGTCAGTTCTCATGTTTCCAAATCGGTGTCAGTTCTGCCGGGTTAATATATACATATTTGTAATCTACATAAAATTCTGCGTCTTTTGAGTACCCTCATGACATTGCCAACTTTTAAAATAGTTCATCTGATGAATATTCCGACTTTTTTTAGCATTTTCTGGCTTATTTAAAATCAAATCGAAATAATTCTTACATATTCATGATCAGCATAACATCCTGGTTAATTTGAATGCCCACTCGACTATATCGGAATAAAAACGTCATTTCCGGTTTTTCCGATTTTCCAGGATTTTCCGAGCTTTTCAGCGGGAAAAACTATCATTTTCAGAATCAGCGTGAAATTTCCGACATTTTTGAAAAAGAATTTTTCAATTTCCGATGGTCGTACCGGGTGTCTACGCAACGGAAATTATACGGAAATTTTTATCGGCGTGAAAAATGCGGGATTAAAACGGAAATTTCTGAAAAATGCATGATTTTTCATAATAATTGAAATTAAAAGACGCTAATGCCTGCCGAATTTAGATGTACGTGTTCGCCGGACGGAGACGTCCGTGTTCGCAAAACGAAGACGTCCGTTTTTGAAAATCGGAGACACTCGTATACGCCAATCGGACACACTCGTATACGCCAATTGGAGACGCTCGTATCCGCCAATTGGAGACGCTCGTATCCGCCGAACAGAGACAACGTTACCGCCGAACGGAGATGACCATATCCGCCAAACAGAGACGTTCATCGCCGTCAAACAAAGATGTCCGTGACCGCCGATCGAAGACACTTAAGTCCGCCGACCGTAGATGAATGTGTCCGCCCAACGGAGATGTTCCATCCCATCGATCGGAAACATTCTGGAGTTGTTCGTTCCCGTCGATCGAAGACATATCCGCCGACAGGAGATTCCTCTGTTTTCCGGTCTTTGGACTTGATGGTCAGGTCTGCTTACTGTGTTGATTGAATCCGCCAGTCTTCGTCAATCATGTCGCCCACCCGGGGCGATCGTGTTCGCCTTTCTTTGGCAATCATGTCCGCCAACCGGAAACGACCGAGTCCACATCGGAGACACTTGAGTTCGCCGATCGGTGACACTCGTATTCGCCGAACGGAGATTCCCGTGACCGCCGAATGAAGACGCCCTTGTCCACCGGTTTTAAGCGATCATGCTTACCGACCGGGGTGATTTAGTGTCCACCGGCCTTAGTAATTATTGTGTCTGCCTACTGTATCGATCGTGTCCGCCGATCGGAATTATCGTTATCGCGGGTCTTTGTCGATCATGTCCGCCGACCGGAGCGATCATGTCCTTTAGTCTTCGTCAGTCACGTCTGCCGATTGGGGCGATTGCCCAGTCTTCGGCGGCTATGTAAGCCGGTCTTAGACAATCATGTCCGCCAGTTTTTGTGATTGTGTCCAATAACCGATAGTGTCCGCCGCTCTTGAGTGATTATATCCGCCGACCGAGATGATCGTGTTTGCCAACAGAGATGATCGTGTCCGCCGCTCTTAGGTGATTATATCTGCCAACCGGGATGATCGTGTTCACTGACCGGGGCGATCGTGTCCGCCGCTCTTAGGTCATTATATCCGTCGACCGGGATGATCGTGTTGCCGACCGGGGCGGTCGTATCCGTCGCTCTTGAGTGATTATATCCGCCGACCGAGATGATCGTGTCCGCGCCGCTTTTAGGCGATTATATCCGCCAACCGGGATGATCGTGTTCGCCGAGAGATATGATCGTGTTGGTTCGCCGACCGGGATCATGTCCATCGCTCTTAGGCGATTATATCCGCTGACCGAGATGATCGTGTCCGCCGAATGGAGATATATTTGTGTCTACCGATAGGGTGTGCTCGGCCGATTGGAGGTGCTTGTCCCTTACCTTTGTGATGTTTTTTTGGCCTCAATGGATTGAACATCAATAATTATTGTTATTATGAATTGTTATAAACGTTTTAAAGTATATTTGACTTTACAAAATAACGGTATAACCGGCGGGAAAAACGTGAATTATCGGCGTGAAATGCGGGAAATATGCGGTAATTTTGTGAAGTTAATTTTGTGGATACCCTGGTAGCTGAACTCAAGATTTATCGATATTTTTGATTGATCTTGATTCTTTTGATTGAGGTGTGCAAGCTCCAGGCATAACATTTGAATGTGTAATTTGTAACATTTGAATGTGTAACATTTGAATGTGTGCCTGTAATTACCCAAAAACTGGGTATTTATAGCTTTTATTAAATTTATAAAAGATTGTGTCGTCCTTTTGCAACTGACCCTCCGAGTGTCGAACGTTGACTTTTCGGCCCAGATTTTCGACCTTCGAGCGCTGGAGTCGATTTTTTTATGGTTAGAAAACGTACGCAACTATAAAGTGAATGACTGAAATTAAGCCATGAACGCCTACCGCTGTTATCGGGAGGTTCTAAGCTATCTGAAAACATCAATTTCAAATGGCAGAACGTGATTGGTTATTTGTAATATGCAATGAAACATCTGGGAAAAAACTGTTGCCTCTGCTAACTTTGTAATTAACGAAATACGTGTTTACCAATTGTTCTAAGGTTATGAATGTTTAAAGGTTTTATTAATACTTTTATTTTAAATTTTTGGAATTAATTATTATGTTTCATTGAGTTTATAACCGTATGAGTAGGAATTAGTGTAATGTTCCTAGCTTGATTTTGCATACGTGTTCTTATGGGATTAGGGTAAGTACCGTACGACACATTTTGTTTTATTCCACATAAAATTTTTTCAAACGCATCTTGTCTATATTAATTAGGCTAAAATTGAGGAAGGAGGTTTGAAAACAAATTTTGTGGCAAGTATGTTGGTGTTAGCCTTGAAATTGGCCAAAGTTAAAATCACAAGATTGTATGAAAACCAAGATTGTATGAAAGTTGTTTCAGTTGCATTCTAGTTATTGTTATCTTTCTCTTTGTTGAGTAGGTATGTTTTGGTATAAGTAGAGTTTTGCCTTGTATCGAAGTTGCACTGTATGTACCAACACGATTTTCTTTTTGTATCTAGGTTTAGCATGTGCCACCATCTAGATGTACATACATTAATGTAAAATTTAATTGTAAATGGCGACTGCCGTAAATGTATAAATAAACAAATAAATAAAACCATGAAAATTTCAGAAAAACCTTGAAAAACTAGGAAAAAACCTGCAATTTAATTTTCAAAAAATAGTATACACCATGAACAGTGTAAGTCTATGTTGTACAGCATGCCTAATAAGCCGATTTCTTGTGTTGTATGTACAATTGAATACTAAATCAAAAACTCCAGCAGCTACGATAGCCTTAAACAAGGCAGAAAACAATCTGGATAAAAGAAGAAGTCAACTTCTTATGCTCCAAACAACAAAATGTAAAAGATAACATCATTAAAGTAAAACAAGAAATAGACTCCAAGTTCCATCCTGATTCAGTTGAAGAATACTATGAATAACAACTGGTGTCAACCGATTTTACATAAGAAAGAAAAGACACAGGATATGAAAATAAAAATTCTGATTAAAAAACAAATAACCAATGAAAAAAATAACAAAGAAAAACTCTCATTTAGTTCAAAAATAGAGAATTTAACTGATATTTCTTTCACTAAAGAAGAAGAAGAAATGATTAGTAAATCCGTCAAATATAATATCGACTTAGACCATCAACAAAGAGTAATAGAAGATCAGCTAATCGAATTTGAAGCAGTTATTAGTACCAAAAATAAAGATGATCAAGAACCCATTAGACATATCTTTGCTCATGAATTAGAAGCATCAGGCATACAAATAAGACAAAGAAAGTATATTGCAAATAGCAATAAAGACATGAACATTGTAAAATCGGTAGCATCTAAACTTTAAAGAAATGAAGCAATGATAACCAGAGCAGACAAAGGGAATACGGCAGTTATAATACATCAAAAGTCCTATGATGACAAGGTTAAGGATTTTATCGATAATAATTAATTTCAGAAGTTATCTAGTGATCCCACAAAAGAATTCAATAAAGAGTTAAACAATGCTTTTTCTAAATCTAAGATTCTAACGCTGGTTACACATTGGGCGTTTTCTGCCGCGGCGGCAATTTCGCCGTCGCCGCCCGAGAAAATCTGCTTGCTTACACACTGGGCTGTCAAAATACCGTCAATCAGTCAACCGCGGGTTTAGGGTTGTAGTTGACTTTTCATTATAAGTGTACACAGGCCCTATGTGTAGAAAGTAAGTGTGTGTGTGTGTGTTGTGTGTCTATATTGAGTGGTGTTAGGATAATTAGTTCAACAGGTCATTTGTATACAAATTATTTAGTGTTTGATTAATGAAATGGACAGACACCAACTGTTAGCACTGTTATTGTTCCATCGTTGTCAATTAATCCACTCTGTACTATCATTGTCATCACCCATTTCTCTGTCACTCATTTTCTCTAGAAAATACGGACCAACTTATACACAAGACGTCTGTGGAACCAGCTCAAAGGTGGACTGGAAACTGGCGGCAACGGCAACAACACCGCCAAATTTGTAGGCTCGCATTTGGTCACGTACGCCACTGCGAGCCTGAAGGCGGCAGAAAAACTGCCCGCCGCAGTGGCACGGGGCGGCTGCACAGCGACCGCCAACGGCAAAACTACCGCGCGGCCTTTCTGCCGCCCAGTGTGTAAGCTTCCATTTATATCTTCAGACAACTGCTCGAATGGCGGCAACGGTGAAATTGCCGCCGCGGCAGAATCTGCCCAATGTGTAACCAGCGTAACGAACAATGAAAAATTTAATTCATCGTAAAAATGGATTTTAATTCATCTGCCAGTCAGGCAATATTAGCCATCCAATACAAGAATATAAAATTGAAGTTATCAAACACAGTACAAAACATCAAATACAATAAAGACTGCTTACGACATGAACTCAAACCAAACTATGTCAACATCAAAATCAACAACAAGTCATTTGCAGCCCAGAAAACTAAAAAACATGCAGAAACAATGTGGGTTAAAAACGAAATTAAATCCCTATACCACAAAAAACAAATGCTGAACACTTTACTTATGAGGAAATACTTGGAGCTAGCTAACATGTCTCATCCCGCCCAGTTAGATGCCACATTGCAAGAAGTTGACAATGGAATATCCAGAGTAATCAGAAATAAAAAGAACACCCTAAGAAAGAAAATATCTAATCTAGTAAATAAACAGAAACCAAGGGACACTGCCATATTTTTTGATTTTGAATTCTACCCCAGAATAATAAATAAAACAGACATCATATTCAATGACATTGAAATGGCCCTTCTAGAAAAAGGCCTAAACTATAACCTCCCCAGGAAAGGGAAAAATTCATTTTTCAATGAATTAATAAATGCCGAATGTGCCATAAAAACGATACCCGACGAAGAAGACCGCAATTTTGCCCGACTTACTATCTCAAAGAAGTTAAAAAATCATTTTGATAACGAATCAACTCAACACCATAACGTTTCTGTTTTGCACAAAAATGAATCTCAGACCTTAAAACAAATAAATGAAAAATTATTTTCCAACAATGCCATGTTATGTAAAGCAGACAAAGGTAACATAACTGTTATAGTGAACAAAATCGACTATGAAAACAAAGTACATAATTTTTTGGAAGCCAACAATATAACACCAATTAATAAGGACCCCACAAAGACATACCAGCGTAAGATTAAAAAACTAATAAATGACTCTAAGTTAATATTTACAGAGAGTGAAATAAAATCACTAAAAGTAATGAACCCTACAGCACCCACTTTCAAGGGGTTGCCCAAAGTCCACAAAGATGGAACACCCATCCGACCTCTGGTCGACTACACGTCAGCTCCTACCTATAAGTTAGCGAAAAAACTCGAAAAAATACTTCATGAACATATTAAGTTTACTCAAAATTATAGCCTTAGAAACTCTTATGAATTTATTGAAAAAAGTAAAGACCTAAAAATACCAATGCACCAGATTCTTGCTTCTTTTGACGTTACCAACCTTTACACCAACGTACCAATCGATAAAACATTAGAAATAATAAATGAAAACTTGACAGAAAACTCAAACTTATTACCTGAAGCTATTAATGAATTGTTGGCTTTATTGAAAGAAACTTTGAAACAAAATTACTTTACCTTTGAAGGAAAAGTTTATAACCAACCTGACGGTTTAGCTATGGGTTCACCATTATCAGGCATCCTTTCTGACATTTATCTGAATTATATTGAAACCAAGTTCATTTTCTCCGAAGCTAATAAACCCAGAAATAGAATCACCCTATATAATCGCTATGTGGATGACACAATTATGCTATTTAATGGCAATAGACGGCAAATAGACCTGTTACTGAACTATCTAAACAGTTTAGCACCAAAACTTAAATTCACAGTTGAAACTGAACAGAACAATAAGATTATTTTTTTAGATATGACAATAGAAAAGAAAGATAATAAATTCGACTTCAATATCTACAGGAAACCGACAACCACCACCCAAACAATACATTCATCATCTTATCATCCAATATCACAAAAACATGCTGCTTACAATAGTCTTATTCACAGAATGCTCAATTTCCCCCTGTCACACGATAACCGGTCTAAAGAAATAAGAATAATCAAACACATAGCTACATCCAACGGCTACAAACCAGAACTGATAGACAGATTAATTGTGAAGCATACAAATAAAAAAAGTAATACTATGATTGATCCCACAGATATTGAACAAAAGAAATATATTTGTATCGAATACAGCCATTTAACTCAGAACTGTATCAACAAAAGCCTTAAAAAACATAACATATCATTATCCTTCAGAACCACTAACAGAACCAGAAATCGGTTGGCTCAGAGAACAGATGAAAAAGAAAATATACAGAAGTCTGGTGTTTACAAAATAAAATGCGTCGACTGTCCCGACTTCTACATAGGGCAGACCGGCAGATCCTTTGAAGAACGCTACAAGGAACACAGGCCCGACCCCAGAGCAGACAAACAAAGGTCAACATTCGCTCAACACCTTGTTGACAAAAACCACACCATGCACGACATAAATAATGGACTGGAAATATTGCATATTTGTCGGAAAGGAAGTAGGCTAGATTCAATTGAACAGTTCGAAATATACAAAAGTTTCAGAAACAGTAATGAAAAAGATTTTATTTTAAATGAGCAGCTAAACTTCAAATCCCACTCTATTTTCAATTCCATTTTAGCCAACAATAGTAATGCAGGACCAAGACCATTCCCATATCAACCAGCTGATAACAGGAGGAGAGGGGTAGGAGGGGTGACGTGATGTCAGTCTGCTCTCCGTCTCGTTCCGGTCGTGTGTGGCGTTAGAGGTTATGTTGTGCGCGGTAGGCCTACCCGAAGTTTTCGTCTCAATTAAATGTTTTACGTGTGTGACTGTGTTGTGTTTTGTAACTGTTGATTTTATATTTCTCTGACGAATCCCTCATGGATGAAATATTTTAACCACCTGATGATGCTGCCGTTGCAGCGAAACTAGTCGTGGAGAATTTCACTTTTGAACTGTTTGGACGAAGGTATGTGCCTATATTAAGTCGAAAAATTTAAACTAAAAGCGATCAAACCAAGTGCTCCAAAACTTTGAGGCCAACTCAAAACACACAAAGAAATATTCCCATCAGACCAATAGTAAATTACCAAAGTGCTCCATCATATAAAATATCAAAATATTTGAATAATTAACTTAAGCACAACATGCACTTGTTTGAGAATTATAATCTCAATAATAGCCTAGAGTTAATAAACCACATCAAAGATATAGAAATAACGGACGGTGCCAAAATTGTCTCTTTCGATGTATCCAATATGTACACTAATATACCGATAAAAGAAACACTTGAAATTGTCAATGCAAACTTAGCGAAAAGTATACATTAACTGCATCAGAAATTAAAGATTTAATGATACTGACCAAAACTGCAGTTAACCAAAGCTACTTTGAATACAATTCTGAATTTTATTAACAGAAAGAAGGTTTAGCTATGGGCTCACCCCTCTCTAATCTACTGGCAAATGTATATATGCAAAATTTAGAAACAACAAAAATATTAATCGACACAAATCCTTTAAAGAAAATATTATCTACTGGTTTCGTTACGTTTGTGATATTTTGTGTTTGATAAAATGCGAACCAAACACTATTAATGATCTACTTTCATACTTGAATTCTATTTCGAAATCAATTAAATTTACAATGGAAGTTCAAGACTCCTCTATAAATTTTCTAGACTTAAGAATAGAAAACGATAATAAGAAACATAGTTTCAAAATTTACCGAAAACCATCACAATCCGACCTAGTAATACCAGCTTTAGAACTCCAACAGCCTGTGGCAACATAATTTGTCAACATTTCATGCCCTTCTTAATAGATTACTAAGTGTACCAATAAATACAAATGACTACAATAAAGAAGAGATAACCATAAAATATTTTGCATCAGCAAATGGTTACAAATAAAAAATGATAGACAAAATGATACAAAGAAAAATTAGTAAATCATCAAAGCAAATAACTCAAAATGGCAAAAAAGTCAGTACTTATGTCTACCATTTAGCGCTATCCTAAATAAAAGCATACGAAAAACATTTGCAAACAGTAACTATAATTTAAGTTTCAAAACAAGAAACAACGAATTTCAACTTATAAATAAATTAGTTAAATCAGAAAATACAGTTGTTGACAAATTTGAAAAGTGTGGGATATACAGAATCAATTGCAGTGATTGCCAAAATTACTACATCGGCCAAACTGGGAGGTCATTCAAGGAAAGATACGCCGAATACATACAAGCAATAAGATAAAATAATATGACAACCCAGAAATCAAACTTCGCAGAGCACTCAAATCAGATCACAGCTACCAGACAGTGAAAGAGAACTTAACAACTCTAGATTTTGAAAACAAAGGCAGCAGAATGGAAGAATACTATATATAAAAGTTACCAAGAAGACCAAAATAATATTCTTAACATAATGCTAGTCCTTAAACAAAACCCGATTTTTGACCAAATTATGAAAATAAAGTAGAGTAAAAAGTAACACCTACCCCATCTGAAAGGCATAAAAAAATCCGTTTTAATGAATTGTTTGTTAAAATGATAAAAAAATTTCTAAAGTTATTAGGTACTAAGTTTTAATAAAAATAATACTTCACTGTGATCATAACATAATTGTTGAAACACATGTAAGTGAATAAAACCACTAAAAAAATGGTTACTTATTTTTCAATTTTTCAATAAAAAAACTCTTGTGTATGTGGGTAAGAGTTTAAAAAATCTTATTATCTACTACATATTTTATTGCTTTGTACATAAATAAAGGAGGAACAGTAAAAATTTGCAAGTTCTTGTACTGTGGAAGACATGAACTAGTTGGTCTCAATCTTAACCGTTCTGGTTATGTTTACTGGATAATTCCCACAGTATGATTGAGTAACTAATATTACTTTCTATTAAACTAAAATAAACAATCCTAGACAGGTTGATGTTTTTGAGAGAAGTTAAGTGTCTAAGTACAAAGATGTTGTTTGACAATCCAGTTGATAGCTTATCTAAATGTGCGTCCCAGGAGAGATCACCGTCCATTCGCACTCCTGGTGCCATCCTCATATACTCCTTTAACATCTTTGTATCCATTGGCTCAAGGACCATGCTGGGAATGCCCAACCCTGCACACTTATTCATTCCTTGCCTTTAAACAATTGGTTCATCTTTAAAAATAATGCATTTATTACCATTTTCAAATTGTTATTGTTTATTACAGTTGTGGCGGTTTACTAAATTTGTTTTGTAATTTTCAGACAAAAATGAGCTTGAAGCTGCCCAGAGCTACTTGGAGCAGGCTGCCCAGTCTAATCTGGTGAGTCCAACATTCGTTTTGTATGTTTACATTTAATACACTCTTATGCTAATCTAGAGAATAACTATTGTTAACCCTTCCTGAGCTATTGACAGGTATATCCGTCCGCCGCCCACCAAAAATACTCAACTACATCAGCAGTTTTCATATTTTTTTATTTTTGTTCTGGGCGGCGGACTGTATATACGTTCACCCAAGTTTTCTTGTGGGCTAAAGACGGATATCCGTCTTCTCAAATTTTATTTCATTTTAAGATGTGCAAAAAAATTATTTCAGCACTGGAAACATTTTTTTAACGTATGAATTATTTGGGACAAATAAAAAATTACAAAATTATGTTTTGAAGTTTTGTTTGAAATAATTATGCCTCAGCCGGTGATTTAATGTAGCCTGGGAAGGGTTAAGTAGGCAACCGTATTCTCTTGTCTAAAAGTGTTATTGAATTTTTTTGTGGTACTACCGGTATTAAAAGAAAAAAATGTGCTTTGAATTAAAATGTTATATTTTAATATTTTTTATAAATTGTTTTAATTAAAAGGGGTTTTTGGTGTTTCTTGAGATGGTCTCAGTTGGAACTCCAGAGCTTATCGCGTGCCGTTACTCCCTCGTCAGCTTATTGAGTTAACAATAAAAAAAGTAAAATGAGTTCTAATATGCAATACAGTATAAGCCCTCAAATCCGGCCACCTCAGGGCCGGGCCACCGGCAGTATTTCAAAGTGTGGCCAGATTAACTGGCGGTTTATTGAGGGTTAAATAGAGACCTGAATTATATGTGTGTTCCAACAATAAACTATTCGGTTGTATTTAACAATGAGGGGTCTTATACTTGCCCAATCAATACCGGGTATCAACTTTGTAACAATCATGATTTTTGCTAGCTCAGGCGTATTAACGCTGACATGACGATCGAACAACGGACAAGCGGTCGCTAGCGATGAGTCTGCGTTTAATGGACAATATTACCAATCTGTCACCAAAGGCCCTAATTTATGAATAAGACAGTAATAGCGACAGTATCCGACTAGTGACCTCATTTCCGTGTTACATTGTTCTGCAAATCAATAAAAAAAGATAACGATCAAAAATAGAACAGGATCACAATGTTTTAGAACACATCCAATAACGAAGTGTCCAGAAAATGGCAATTAAACTGATATATTTTAGTTGGAACATGGAACAAGTTGACTCTTGCCTATTTTGGCCATGGGAAACGCCTGCAGCTGAACATTTTATTTCCGGACGACCATCGCCGGACTATCCAGTGGCTGAACCAACCAAGGCCCGGGTAGAGGGCTTGTACTGTATCAATTTTTTTATTTGATTGTCACTTTAAAATAGGACAATGGTCTCCAGAAAGAAAAAGTCCAATGTTCTTTAGTATTTTTATTCCACTGATGAATCAACCTTAGCTAATCCAGGGGTGCAAAAAATGTATTGAATCCTAAAATTTCCCCCAAGTGTACTGTTATGGATCAAAGATTTCCCCCAAGATACGCGACATATATGCCTTAAAACTCAACATCTTACCAGCAATTGTAAAATGATGACGATTTTTAAAATTTTAATTTGTTTATATTAAAACACACAAGTAGGTAAAATCAAATCAAAAGTTCTTATGCCTACCAAAAATATAAGTATATCCATCACAAATAAAATAGAACCTTGATTTTAGCGAATTTCCCTATAGGGAATACGCTATTACGGTAGTAGTCACGGTAAGACCTAAGCCCGGGACCATGATACTTTTTTGTTTTGAGGTCCCTAGAAGCCAAAAACACCGTTCGTTCAAATTAATATATATGTATATATCTATATCTATATATCTATATATATATATATGTATGTATGTATGTATGTATGTATGTGTCCGTGAACACGATAAATTTTGAACGGAACCTCCGATTTTGATGAAATTTGGTACAGGGGTGTAAGCCAGCGTCTACTAGGTTGAGTTTGCGAACCAGAATGATCGGACCATGGGAACGGGGTTCTATGGGGTTTCAAAAGGGTAAAAAATGGGTTTTTGGCTTTTTTTACTTTTATTTATAAAATTAAACAATTTTAACCTAAATCATTTAAAAGAGCTTAAAAAAAAAAACAAACAATCTAGTATTTTGAAATTTTTACCTAGCTTAAATGGTTATCGAGAAAATCCCAAAACTATGTTTTCCATGTTATTCTTATGGGAAATTAACAAAACCTTCTATCTTGCTTATTTATTGAAATATCTTGATAAAATTTGGTAAGTACATTCATTCGGAAGCGTTTAACTTATATTTGCTTAGAAAACCCATATGGCAGCAAACCTACATACTCACCCCTATGGGGTTTATGGGGAAAATAAAAAGAACACCATAACTGGATAAAATTTGGTATGTACATTCACTAGGTAGGGTTTAACTAATATTTACCCACAAAACCCATATGGCGGCAAACCTACATACTCTCATCCCCATGGATTTTATGGGGAAATAGAAAATATATCAAGATTCCATTGGAAATTCGCTGAGTACGCAGGTCTGCTGCGACGGGGGTATTATTATCAGTTTTAACTTCAATTATTATGCTAAAGGAAAATCACAAAAAATAAAAATAATTTTCCCATAATTTCCCCAGACACCTTGTAATTTCCCCTAATCTTAGATCGCTGGATCGGGCATATTCTGCACCCCTGGCTAATACACCTAAAATAATGTAACTACCGTACCTGCCGCCACGAAAAGTTTTTATGTAAATATAAGTTTAAAGTATGTTAGTGTTATTATCATGTATAATACAAGATCCATCCAGCAATGGACATCAATCGAGGATTGGTAATTGGTAATCGGTGATTGACTGGCAGTAACGGAGTGTGTCTGTTCCTTAGCCGGAGTTTGTCAAGACGCTGTCGGATGTGCTGCAACACGGCGGGGCCCCGGTGGCTCGCATGGCCGCCGGGCTGCAGCTCAAGAACACCCTCACATCCAAGGACCCCGCGGTCAAGCTGCAGTATCAGCAGCGTTGGCTCGCCTTTCCCGAAGACACACGGCTTTACGTCAAGAAAAATGTGAGTAACGGCCTGTCATAGTTTATAAGGCACAAACACTCCAGTGCCTTTCAGACCCCCGAGTTTTTTATTAATGATTGTCAAGACTCAGTTGTTGGCCTATGTAACAATAATAGGTCTATGTTTACTGGTACCTAAAACTGGTGCTTTATAAATATTTAATATAGCCTATACCACTTATGTTAACCCATGTTAGTTAAATGTAGTTCTTTAATTACAAACATGTTATGAATAACTAAATACCATACACAACAAACTAAAATCAAACTATTCCCTTAAAAATAAAGAAAAAATACAAATACAGGTAATGAAAGACAAAGTTCATTTAGGTTTTGTAAATGCTTAAGGCCAAAATTAAGTAGGCCTACTGAGCATCAAACTTCATGCTTTTTCTTTTGAAATTTGTAGGGGCTACCGTGTTCAAAATTAGATCAATTTTTGTCCTTCCAGAGGTCTAAGGGAAAGTTCTACCCATACTTGCCAGCACTTGGAGTGGGGAGAATAGGCCTAATTTCATAACTGTTAAGGAACCCTGCTTGACTTTACACTACTGAATAACTTTTTTTGTGTCATAGTATATAAAATGGTAAAAATGTACACAACCTAAACACGGATTGGAGCGTATTGTCACAGCAATAGCTCCCGATACACTTTAATATGCTGGCAAATATGTGTAAGATTTTGATTTTTATAAATATTTTCAGGGCAATAAAAAGTGTTTGTATTGAATTATAACTAGCCTACCTACTATACAATAATCTTAATTTTCTCTTTCAGAAAGTTTAGTTATGTAATTACAATTAGATTAAAAATAATTTAAATACATTTAAACCTCTCATACCTGATATTCTGACAATCGACTCCTCCCTTTATCCGAACTAGTGTGTCTGACCTTCTGTTGTCACACACACACACACACACACACACACGCTCTGTTGTGTCACTAATTGTCAGTCAGTACAGCTCTTTGTTCATGTAAAATAATATGCTTTGGCCATGAATTTGAGTTTCTTTTATATTTTTTGTTAACATCAAATAACTGTTTGTATTTTCTACATTATTTATTACTCCATTTAATACCCGACTTTTTGGTCACTCCGACCTAAAGGGTAGGCCTAGTTTGTTAATGACACAATGTACGAGTACTTTTGTAGAGTTATTGTTGTTTGATGATGGTGTCATCGTGTTTGCGGCAGATCCTGGGTGCGCTGGGAACGGAAAACAACCGTCCGTCATCTGCGGCACAGTGCGTGGCGTACGTCGCGGTGGCGGAACTGCCAGCGGGTCAGTGGCCCGACCTGATCAGCGTGTTGGTCAACAACGTCATCAGCGGAGGCAGCACCGAGATGATGAAGGAGGCCACACTAGAGGCCATAGGATATATCTGCCAGGACATTGTAAGTAACCTTCGAAACAATTTCGACATCCGTGCTAAATTTTTCTTAATCAGTATTTCCATAAAGAATTTTTAATCAATACAGTCTTAAAACCAAATTGCGACGGTTGTAGTATCGTAAATTTACATGTGAAAGCAACGAAGATTTCAACAAATTGGAAAATACTGCTTCAGAATTTATATTTTGTACCAACTTTTATGTTGGACCTTTTAGGTTTTTAACTCGATCATATAATCTTGTTGGTCATACATTTTTCTTTATATAACAGATAATCTACAATCTATAGCTAAAATTTGTATTTTATCCCTTCCAATCCTCAATTGTAATATTGGGTTTTAACTTTCACTCAATAAAATAATAATGATAAAATAAATAATCTAAAGCAGATTTTATTTATCATATAAATTTTATTTGTCACTTCTGTGATATGAAGACATTTTATATCACATCAGACCTAACCCATAGCAAGAACACAATCTTTGTGTTTGTTACAGGAACAAGACGTGCTGATATCCCAGTCCAACCAGATCCTGACGGCCATCATCCATGGCATGCGTCAGTCCGAGCCAAGCAACCACGTCCGGCTGGCGGCCACCACCGCGCTCTTCAACTCCCTCGAGTTCACACGCGCAAACTTTGACAAAGAGGTGGGCTGCAACTTCGATACTTTTTTTTAAGACTGTCGTTTTCCGAGCACATATATTTATATTAAAGAATAATAATTTTGTGTCTAGTACTTGTCTAAACATTTAAGTTCAAGATTTACCTTGTACTATTTCAAGTTACGGGACACAATGTGTAGAAACAAAAGGTGAGGGATACTTTATTGGTCATATCCACAGAGAATTTTAAGTTTATCACTTAATTACACTGGAACATGCTGTGTATTCGTTTGGTAAGGTAAAAGAAAACTCGGGTCAAAATATTTTGTGTCATGACAGTATTTGTTTACAGGTAGATTAAGTTAGTAGAATTAGTTCTGAGATTGAGTCTTTCTGGATGAACGAGAAACAGCAGCAACAACATTAACCAAATTTGTTTGCTGGCAATCTTTATTAGTTTGGTTATTTTGTATTTTTATTGATTAATTACTTTTGTAGAAATGCAAAAGAATTTTATTTTTTATTTTTAAGTATGCAGTTGAATTTGTTTTTAATTCCATTGCATTCAACTTTGTTTACAAAACCTGCAGCCAGTAGTTTTTAGTTTCTAGCCTGGAAAACTTATTTGGTTATGTTAATTTACAATAACATAAATATTTGTATAGCCTCGGACTACTATGTTCATTTCAATTTATGTTTATTCAATTAAATATAATTTTTCTAATTGTCGTAAATTTGTGTTTATTTTTTCACACAACACTAATTATTGGCCCTATAGTGAAACGTATTAAAAAGAAAACAATATCCTAGGCTCTCTCCGACTGTCTAAGGTTGGGGTTGAAGGGGGGGGGGGGTGTAGGTATAAGTTAGAGAGGTACGTGAAAAAATTGAAAAAGCTTCAGGTGGTACACGAGTACAAAAAGGTTGGGAAATAATACTCTAGTGGCTTCTTCTCCTAAATTAAGCCGTTTGTTTGTTTATCCATCTCATTAAAACAACTCCCTATGGAGATTCTCAGGGAAAAAATATGAGAATATAAGTTTTATTGCATCAGCAAACTTTTTGCACACTTTCTAGGCAATACAAAGAAGACTTTGTATAAATTTGATATTTAGAGTTTAAAAAATTTTGACTTATAATTTTTCAGTCGGAACGTAACTACATAATGGAAGTTGTTTGTGAAGCCACCCAATCCCCGGATACACAGATCAAGGTCGCAGCACTTCAATGTCTAGTCAAGATCATGTCCCTGTATTACCACTACATGGAACCTTACATGGGTCCAGCTCTGTTTCCTGTGAGTATATTTATATCTCTTAGGTTTTAAAGTAAACAACAATGAGATATCTTCTTCAGTAAACATATTCAATGTGATGCCTGAACCAATGAACAAATGAAATGAGAAAAATAATGTGAAGCTCAAGTGTTTTACAGTATTAATGATTAACTTTAATCTTTTTTAATTTAATCTTAAACTAATTCATAGGGGAAACGTTAGAAAAAGTCATGTGTAAACTTCAGGGACCATTGACACACCGTTCATTATTTTAAACACCTTAGAATTCATAAACATGCCAAAAATCATTTGCAAATGTTAATCAAATAATATTAATCAAACTCTGCCAAATACCCTTGGTTGTTTCTTGTTTCTTCACCCGTTCTTGGGCGACAGATCGACTTCTACCCATTAGCGCTGTCAGTTCCTCAAAGGTGTGCATACCGTTGAAAAGTAATATTAGTATGAGGCCACAAATTCAGTAACTAGAGGTTCGGTAGCTCTTAATGAATCACTCGTTCTCAACATTGTTTCAAGGTCATGAGTGTTGTCAAATCATTTCTAAAATTACTTGATTAGCTTGATTTTTGTCTTCACTGCAATTATTTTGATTGTCCTGCAGGCCAATGCATGTTCAAAAGAAATTCTAATAAAAAAACTTTTCAAGGCATTAAATAAGAATTAAAATTTTCTTTTATTTAATACAAATGAACAAGAACACTTTATAAAATTTTTTCTGGATACTCCAAATTACTGAGGTAAACACCGTTATACCCCACAAAAATCGTCCATAAATATTTTTTATGTCCTTTAATGTACAAAATTATCTAGGAGTTTTGGTTTCGAATTCATTAGACAACCGAATGAAAACAGAACCTAGATTTATCTAAGTTAACCTGACCTATCCAAACCTTAAACCCTAAACAATTTTTTAAATCAGTTCTTTCTAAAACTAAATAAGTTCCATTTACACTGTTTGAATTTATTTATTTGTAAGATGTTTATCATTAGTGATCTACATTCGATTTTAAAATTTGTTGACAATGCACTAGTTTGAAACTTTTTTTATAAATACCTAATTTGCTCATGTATTCATTTGAACTTTTTGTCGGCAGATCACACTGGAGGCGATGAAGTCTGACGTAGACGAGGTGGCCCTGCAAGGCATCGAGTTCTGGTCGAACGTGAGCGACGAAGAGGTTGACCTGGCCATCGAGGACACAGAGGCGGCGGAAGTAGGGCGGCCGCCACAGCGAACGAGCAAGTTCTACGCCAAGGGCGCGCTGCAGTACCTCGTACCCGTACTGATGACCAAGCTCACAAAGCAGGTCAGTCACACGTGTAACCACCCACCTACCCACCTGAGCGGTGGGTTTTAAAACTTTCTCTGCGGTAAAATATTTTTTTTATACATTTAATTACCGTAATTGAATTTACCTAGTTAGAAAGTACCTTTTTATAGCTCACATATTAGGCACACAACTAAACAACTTGAATATTTCAAGGCCACTGGCCTCTTTGTCAACATGAAGATGAATGCGTTGAGTTACAATTAGTTTGTTGTGTTGGCAGGAGGAGTTTGACGATGAGGACGACTGGAACCCCAGCAAGGCGGCTGGCGTGTGTCTGATGCTGCTGGCAACATGCTGCGAGGACGCCGTCGTGCCATACGTTCTACCCTTTGTCAAGGAGAACATCAAGAGTCCCAACTGGCGGTTCCGGGATGCCGCGCTCATGGCCTTTGGTCAGTACACACAGCTTTGATGTTAATGTGTAAATTGAGGCTTGGGTGGCTCTTGACATTTTATAGGCAATGGATGGATACGAAGGGGTATAAGACAAAGAAAAGATAAACCGCTAATATAGGCAAGCCTGTTTTCCTTACTTCAAGCTGTTAACTGATTGGTAAAGCAACATGTTTTTGAAGTTATTGGCTGTATTTTGTTTATTTTAACGTGACTTTTGCCAGCAGATTCAACCGATTCACCTTCTTTCACTTAGATCTGTGGATCTCTTTCCCACTTTTCTTCACCTAGCAATTCAAAAGTTGCCAATTTTATCTCAAGAAACGCTGATAGGCAGATTTCTTTCACAGGCTTTTAGCCAGCTCTTTTTGTTAGTTGGCCTATCAATAGTTTGCACACATGAATTAGCGTTTCTTTCTTAGATATACTGCCAATGATGCACTCATCTTTCACTAATATTTGGCTTGTATTACACATTTGAAAGTAACTGAATTTCAAATGAACAACTTTGTAACTATAATAATCTATGAGTTTCTAAACTCCTTGTTCTTGTCGGCAGGTTCCATTCTCGGCGGTCTAGAGAATGGCACATTACGCCCTCTGGTAGAACAAGCGATGCCAACCCTCATAGAGCTTATGTACGACTCTAGTGTGGTCGTAAGAGATACGGCCGCCTGGACGTTCGGAAGGATTTGCGAAATCATCCCTGAGGTAAACCACTCAAAAACACAAATCGTAAAGTTCACTAAACAAAATACAGTTTAATTACAACTTTAAATCCGTTTTTTTCTTTTATAGTAGTGGGCACAAACATAAGTGGGAACCTGTAATAATTACAAATTTAAACTCAGAATGCTTTCAAATGAGAATAAAAACAAAGTGAAAGTTGAATGTAAAATCCAAATTAATTGTTTTTGTTGGTTACTTCGGGGTAGGTCGATTGTTCAGTGTGGGATTGGGTTTTGGGGACGTGTTTCTGATTCTCAAAGTTTTCAAAAGCAAGAAAAAGTATCTTCTTCAGAATTATAACTTATAAAAGAACTTACAACTATAACTATATACAACTTATAACTATAACTTTTATAGTTTTAACTTATTATAACTATAAAAGAATTATAACTTCAATGAGTATGGTACTTACTGTGCCTAGTCTTCGTTTTAAGAATTGTCTTTTATTTTAGTAGGAATACTTTTGAACTTTTTCTCATAAACAATTTAATCATAAGTTTAATACAAGACAAAAAATATTTTTTAGTATTCGAGCCGTTATCCAAGAGCCCTGTAGGTGTAAATCAAAAGCTATACAAAAAAAAAATTGAAACTCTTAAAGAAATTTGAATAAACATTTAGTCAGGTTTAAAGAGTTACTTTTATAATCTCGAAAAATTCTTCAACGATAATTTTTATCTTATTATTTATTTACTCCACTTTTATTTATTAAAATCTTTTAATGTATTAATTTTGTTGTAAATTTGTAATATCATAATCGTGACTTCTAGGTTTTGTCTTGATTATTTTACCTAGTGGAATGATTAGTCTTAAGATTCATGTTTTGACGATGTCTGTTGTTGCTATGCGAGAGAAAACGTTATACGACAGTAAAGTGATTTATATTTTTCAAGGCGGCCATTAACGAGAATTACCTGAAACCGCTGTTGGAGTCCCTGGTTAACGGGCTAAAGGCAGAGCCACGAGTCGCGACCAACGTTTGCTGGGCATTCACGGGACTGGCGGAGGCTGCTTACGAGGCGGTGGAGGGCAACGAGGAGGGGGCGCAGCCGGAGACGTACTGCCTGTCCGAGTACTTCGACTTCATAATACTGCGACTGTTGGAGACCACGGATCGGCCCGACGGCGCTCAGGTGAGATGCACTGACAGAATCACTTTGCAGTGACACTGTGAGATTAGATTTAGTGAAAATACTCTGTCACCCTATTCTGTTTTTCATAGCTTACTTTTTTTAGGGTAGGTCAGTGTTGTTCCTTTCTAATCAAATCAAATCCTTTCTAATCTAAAATATATTGCTGATATTGAGCATTTAGCGTATTTGGTTTGGACACGCTATAATACTTTGCACAATTGCATACAGAAAATAACGTCGTGTTCTGTGATTTGGATGCTATTACTGTAACTCAATCTAAACCAAAATTTTTTCCAGCAACTTGGCAATCTGTATCCATGCTTTGCTGATCAGCATTGTCAGCTGTGCTATGTCGCAATGCCAAAAGGCTCCAAAATAACTCACTAATTTAATGGTGGAATTGAAGATGGTTCACAAAACACTACACATAAAATAAAGTTCTTTTTTTACATGCGGATAGGAGAGAGATTTGCCTCAAATTATCTAAGTCCACTCTAGTTGAAAAACATAAGTATTTTGTTTGGTATTCACCATACATTAAGACAATCACACAATCATTGCCAACCTACAGTAATGAGCTTTACAGAGTGAATACATTTTGTTTTTCAGGCGAATCTCCGATCGGCGGCGTACGAGGCGTTGATGGAGATGGTGAAGAACTCGCCGGCGGACTGCTACGTGACGGTGCAGCGGACGACGATGGTGATACTGGAGCGGCTCAACCAGGTGCTGCAAATGGAGAACCACATACAGAGCAACACGGACCGCGCCCAGTACAACGACCTGCAGAGCCTGCTGTGCGCCACGCTACAGGTACTGTACATACCAACGGCTATCCACACTGACTTATTGTGTGTTTCTATGCCAGTATTTTTACATTTTTCCAATTGTATTGATTTTATTTAATGACAAATAGAATTCATTCAATTTAAATCAAATTCCTACTATAATTGTTCTTTGTGAAAGTGTAAAATACAATTGATGGAATCATTGTCTGGTTCAATTTCAGGTCTCATAACCACAGGGTCATTTTTCACACTTACTGTTCACATTTCGTCGTGTAAATCACATTGCTGTGTGTTATTAGATTACCAAGTCTATCATTTCCTCGTGTAAATATCATCGCTGAGCTTACCTTATTAATGTTAATAGAAATATAAATAAATCTTTATTTTCTGAACATTTTATACAGTTTTACAAAGTTGTAATACACAGAATAGGTAGGGGTGGGCGAGTACTCGAGTTTCGAGTAGTGGCTCGGGTAATTAGTCCTACTCGAACTCGAGTCAAGTAGTTGCAAATACTCGAGAATTGAGTCGAGTAGTCGTCGGCCGCAGCCGTGACAATAGTTGTTTACGTCCGGCGGCCGGCGATCTCGCTAACGAGCACAAAAAACACGGCCGGCCGCCGAGACGATCTATTGTTCAGCTTATCTATTGTTCGACGCCCGGCAGTAATTTATTCAAGAGGGGTGTTTTTGGCTCCTAGTACCAAATGCTACTTTCTGAACCAATTGTCGTAGAAAACTAAGGGATGGCTCGTTTAATTCGTCTAATTCTTACAAATTAAACAAAACGTCAACCAAAGTTGTGTGACTTTCCTAAAGGAAAATGGCAAAGTGTTGTTAAATAAATCAATCTTTAATTGAATTACTGTTTTATAATGTTAAAAGTATCTGATTATAATTTAACCCTTTGGAGACCGGCCCGAATATATATGGCATGCTGCTTGGGACCGGGGTTATTTTGCCAGGTTTTGCAATGTTTCGGGAAAAATGCTATAACTTCACAAAATATCAACCTAGAGTGATGAAATTTGCATCATTTTTTTTCTTTTTTATCCCTTTTTATTTATGAATACTAAAAACTATTGAAAACAAAAATTTTTTACAGAGTGATATAACATATAATGTATACGTATAAAAAAATAAATATGTTTTTACTGTTTCCTGAAATATATTTGACACCCAAAAAAATATTTGGGACCTGAAATCCTCATTTTTGTGTTAGCCATTTATTTATGTATAAGTAAACAAATAATTAGCCCAGTAAAAAATTTTTTGTAAGTATTATACACGTTTTATTAGAATATTACAGTTGCATGTAAACGTACCGATTTGTGACATATGACTTATTTTCCCTCTACAATTATTTTGAAACACTTAGTCATACATATTTCTACCACAAATATCCTATAAATGAAGTAAATTACCCTGAAAATATAGTAACAATTTATTTTATGTAATATAAAACTCACCAAACGAGGATGCTGTGAAATCGTAGAAGCGTTTTCACTTGGCCTATCATTGATTTATAATATTCACAATCACAGTTAAAAAATTAGAATGAAATATTCATTGAAAACCACTTATAGGCCTAACCACAAACAATGAGAAAACATTAGTCTTCAAGTCAAACACCAACACTGTTATATAATATTTACACTATTTACATATTTCCGAGGCTTAGGCATTAGGCCTACTGTTTTAGCAGGAATGGTAAGGATAGCACAACCCATGCAATCCTCTTTCACACTTCTTGCATGCTGTTCTTGATTTTTTCATTTTTCCACCTTCTTGCAGACTTTTTTTGCTGCAAACTACACAGCATCTCTCCCTATTGAAAGGCAGTTTGAATAATCCTTCGCCTCTTACTGGAGGCGCATCTCCTCCGCCTTGTGGATCTTGTTGGTTTTGACCAAGCCATTCCTCTGCAATATTATCTATTATAGAGACTATAAACTGGTACCTGTTCATAGGTTTTTCTGTGGTGTTCAATTTGTACAATATGTAACAATTCAAAACCATGCGACCTAATATGTTCCAGACTACCTTCTTCCAATATTTGACTGTCCTTCGTTCATCGAGATAAGAATACAACATCATATCAGATGTATCTATTCCCCCCATATAATCACTATACTGTCTAATTATCATGGGTTTTTTCATTACTTCGAGGTGCCCCCGTCTCAGTGACCTCCGTTTTTCAACATCCTTTGCCTCGGCTTTTGACGAAATGAGTACAACAGGGCCTCTTTGTGATTTTTTCATTTTGTAGGCTAGCAATAATAAATAATCTTTCCTAAAGTAATCCTTTTGACCTAAAGTAAATTTTTGTTTTACTTGAGGTGGAAGATGTTTCCTTGTTCTTCTTATTGTACCGGTATAATAAGTTTTTTCCCCAAACAGAAACTTTACTAGAGGAACACTAGAAAAAAAATTATCACATATTACGTGGTAACCCTTTCTGAGGTAATTCCCCATTTCCATCAGTGTCTTCACAACAACATAACCTAACCCAAATTCCTTGATATCAGCTTTTTCTTGCCTGTCTTGATTTTTTTTCCCCTTATAGCAAGTGAACCCTAAACAGTAATTAGTCACGGAGTCGCATATCATCCAAAGTTTTACACCCCAGCGATGGTGATGCTTATTGGGGAGATATTGCATTAGCTGTGTGTGATTTTTGGTCCCCACAAGGCTCTCATCGACAGAAAGAAATTCATTAGGAGTATAGTGAAACCTAAACACATTATTGGCATGGCTCATAATAGGCTCAAATTTGGCACAAGGGTCGTATCCAGGTTCATTTACCTTAGGAAGTGAGGCGTTGTCGACAAGGTGAAAGAATGAGTAAATACTCTCAAACCTGTTCCGAGAAAACATTTTATTGAACCAAGGTGTTGCTTGGCAACTTGTTGTGGACCAGTACGCCTTTATCATAGGTTTTCTAATCAGGCCCATGTTCAAAATAACAGCCAAAAATGCTCGCATTTCTTTTACAGTAACGTCTTTCCATTTCCTAAACTTATTTCCTAACGACAAATTATGCAAGTTCCTTTCCAAGTAATCTTTGGCAAATCTATTTGTTTCTTTGACAAGTAAACTTACAAAGAACCCTGTAAAAAAAAGATTGAAGTAGGCTATTGGGTGAGAGTTAGTTGGCGGACAACGCTTTGGACCAGGCAACTCATTGAAACTAAATGTTTGCTCAGAATCTAAGGGAAGGTAATTTAGGTCATTTTCATCATCAATTTCCTCCCATGGACTATCTTCATCTACTTCAATGGGGGGCAGTTCATCATTACCTACATTTTCACCTCTAGGCCTACCTCTACTTCCTCTAGGCCGACCTACACCCCTTCCCCTCCGCCTAGAAGGCCTGCCTCTACCTCTTCCCCTACTACCACGGGGCCTGCCCCTATTTACTGGTATTTCCTCAAAGATATAGTCAGGATCATCTGGATCATCTACAGTGTCACTGATATGTCCTGTGGGGATTGCCTCAGCTTCAGAAACATTCATTTCTGGAGACATAGGCCTAGGTGAGAGGTTAGGCCTAGGCTGTTCACTAACCTCATTGAAGTTACTTTGTAACCTATTCCTACCTTTTCGGAATAACCTGAGAGGTCCTCTAGGCGTACTTTCCTCATCTGGGTTATAGTCTGGGTCTTCGTCAGTGTCATCCACATTTTCAGACGCAGAACTAAAATAATAATTGCCATCAATTTCGTCATCGTCGCTAAGGTTACCGTCGTCTTCCGGATCACTCAACTCAAGATCCAACAATCTATCCACTTCACTTGTCCTCAAAGGGTCACTCATTTCACAGTTAGTAAAGCCACACTACATATAAATTACTGTAAACGTACTAAAAAATGTTTTCAAAAAGAAAAACGAACGTAAACAAACACGCAACCAAAACACGGCTCGTAACTAACTACGCAGTAGCACTAGTAGCAGACAGCTGTCTGGCGGTCAACAAGCAACCGATCAGCTGTTGCTTTGTTGTTGTTTCTAAGTGAAAATAAAACACTTTAGCCAATTTTGGTGACTAAAGGGATGTATTTTCATATATTTAGACGTTTTTAGGAAGATATAACGCATTGGTATGAAGTAATGAACAATTAATAATTTTAAAATAATAAATTTGCGTAACTTCCGATATATCGGCAGTTCGTCTTTTTAGCATAAAATACCAACTGCCGATATATCGGAAGTTGGTCTCCTAAGGGTTAATATAATTTTTAAATGAAAAACTTCAAATCCCATTAAATATATATTATTTTTTTCATTAAACATTACAAATACATTTATTAGATTTTGAGGTTCATAACTTAAAACTTTCATTGTTTTTTATTGATATTTTCATCATACACTCCTTTTTTAATATAGCAAAAAATAGCTAAATGAATACATAGAAATAAAAATAAAAATAATTAGGTCTAATAGTGTATATTTTCAAAGTTAAATTTTTATGATAATCTCTAAGTAAGAACCTGTCTCAGTTAAATCAATAAGTAAAAAAGAACATTTCTTGGGGTTATAAATGGCATTGGTTTGTTGAACCACTTCATTCCTTAGTGTTAATATTTGAGCCGGTTGGAATGAAAGTGGCGTAAGTCCAAAATTTGAAAAAATTGAGATAAGTACAGTTTTTTATAGTAGAAAGACTGTTTTGTTTAGAATGAAAGTGATGCAAGTCCCTAGTTCAATATTGTGCCACCAGGAGCAGCACAAACTAAGTCCACTAGCAGAATTTCTGTTCCATTGAGAATGACAGTGAAGTAAGTCCTTCAGAGTTTTCAGCTGTTGATTCCAGTTGTTTTTATCATGCGACTTTTGTATTATTAAAGTGTTTTATGTTGTGTTTAGTAATTGTTATTGTTTTATAGTGTTTTAGTCAGTGTTTTAAAGTATTGTGAGTAGTGGTTTTTTAAATAAACTGTCTATAAGGTACAACTTAATTCAATTTACACATTTGAGGTTAAGAATATGTTTTATCTTCACAAAATTAATTTTTTAACATTAGAATAGCCTATTTATGTGTTATGTGCCTATATAAGTGTTCATTAGTACTACCATCTTAAAACTTCTGTAACCATACCTAAACTATGTTGAGAATGACAGTGGCGTAAGTCACATTATTTATTTATTTATTATAAAAAGAGACCAAGTATGAATGAAATGGTTATAATGCAAAAAAAAAATTAACCATACCCAAACAATTAATAAGATAAATAAGAAAATTAAAAAATAATAAATAATTTTTTTATCAAACAAAACGTAAAACCTTTAATATCTCAAAACTAGCTCTGCTGGACTTAAGCCACTTTCATTCCAACCGGCTCATTTATTATAATTTCAATTTCTTGTGTTTTTGTTTATTATACTGAGCAGGCCTTAGGCCTATTTATGTAATACAGTTTTGTTTTCTTTACAATTTTTCCATTTGTTTTAATCTATATTTTGATGTACATAATTTTTCTGTTAATTCTTTGTACAAAACATTTCATATTTCATTCAACAAAACTTTTATAAAATTTTAATGGACATTTTTATATGTATATTGTTTAGTGATTTGATTTTAATTTTTTTGGTTACAAGAAAATTTGTACTGTATCCTTATCTTATTGTATACTGCAATATAAAAATTAGATATTTAAAATCTTTTCAACTAAAGGAGGTTCATTGTAACTTATACAAAAACAAGTGGAACAGTTTGGAAACAGAACCAGTTGATATTAACATTCATTTTTCTTTATACGACACTCAGATAAAAGTCAAAACGAATATTTCCTGATAGCGCCGAGGAGAGCAATCCCGTCCCGAAAATGGACGGGAAATAAAAATTCCCGTCCCAAACTAAAAATCCATCCCTGCCATCCCCAATTTTGTTGTTGATGAAATTTTTTACTTAGGCCTAATTCTCAGAAATTGATTTGTACTACACATTGTAAGAGGAAAACTGTAAATAAATATATTTACTTTTTTATCAACTTTTATCTAAGTAGTTCTTATTGTCGTACCCTAGATTGATGTTATCTTTCCGTGTTCTCATGCATAAAGATGAATTTAATAATACTTTTACTTTTATTATTTAATATTATTTAAAAAAACTCATTTTAAACTTTTTCACACTACTACTCGACTCGACTCGATACCCGAGTAGTTGATGCGATACTCGACTCAATTCGACTCGAATCGTAAAACCACTACTCGCCCACCCCTAAAAATAGGTTAATTTACAATAAACCAGACTGACCTCGAACTTCATATAAAATTGTAGTTCAGAAAAATAGGGCCCCTAAGACAAAATGTCCGTTTAGGGGTTACTTTATAAAATTAATTAATTCAAAATTAATTAATTAATTGTGCTATTATATTGCCTAAATTACATTGTTATGTTTACACATTGCCTAGTTTACTACATCACTGTGTCTTACCTCGCCATATATATCACATGGTATATCTATTGGCTTGCCTTATCACATTGTTGTTCCTATTTTATTCATTGTTTGATGCCTCCAGAACTATTTAATTAACAGGTTAAATATAGGTGTATATACCTTCAGTCAACAGTTCAAACTAATAGAAAAAATCCTACATATGTTTCGGAACACAGGGTTCCATCATCGGGGTTGATAATATAAAAATGTTATCAACCCTGAACATATGTTCAATCAACATATGTTCCAAAACATATGTAGGATTTTTTCTACTAGTTTGACTGAAGGTATGTTCCTATTTTATCACTATGTCTTATCACATTGACTTAACTATCACATTGCCATGACCATTACATGCCTTGTCTATCACACAGTCATGACTATCACATCGCCATATCCATCACATCGCAATGTCTTATCCTAATGCTGTCTTATCACATTGCCTGGTTCATCAAATCACCCTGTCCATCACATCTCCATATCGCCATGACTATCACATCATCATGTCTGTCACATCGTAGTGTTCAGCACATCGTTGTGACAATCACAATTCATAGCTCACATTGCCGTGTCCATAACATCATCGTGTCCATCACAATACACGACTCACATTGCCTTATAGCCTATATCAAATTTCTGTGTATAGTCAACTCCCGATTATCCGGGGTAATGACTGGTTGAAGGGTCCCGGATAACCCAAAACCACGGTTAAAACAAAGAGTTCAATAAATCAATTAAAACACGAAATAAACAAATAAGTTTTAACTAAGAGTCCGCGGGTTTCCAGTTTTTATTATTTGTTATTGACCAAACCTTATTGGAACGAATAAACAGATCTAGTTGAGTAAACAAGAAACACAATTAAAAGGTCCAACGTGGACAAAAAACCAAGGTCAGGTGTTCTATTGTTTGGCATCGCGGGGATGGGTGGGTGGGGTGAGGGGGGAGGGTCGCTTGGGATAATTTATTCAAGATAAGAGCACGCGCGCGTAGCCCTACAAAAACGAGTGATGGTTCATCTTTTAGTCTAATTGTTAAAAATGTTATAACAACCAATTGTCCAAAATGTATGCTATTTATTGAATTAGGTTAATAAATTTACAACTTTGTCAATTAAAATTTTAATGTTGCCGTACTTTAACAAAAATGTCTTGAAATGCAAAACAAATGCATTTTAAATGTGTTGTTTAGAATGATATAAGTTAAAATTAATAGGGGTCGCTGAACAGCAGACCCCTAATTACAGCGATAATTAGCAGAGCGATTAATTACAGACAGAACTGGAAACTAAATAGGACCTTTCTTGGTTTCTATTTTTAGCTCATCTCGGCGGGCGACCAGTTGTTTACTACGTAGCAGTCAAGGTCATACCACGCCATTGCGTCCCGCCATCGCTCTGACTAGCTCCTCCCTGACCACATGACTAGGATCACAATTACGCCACCGAATAATTTACAAATTATTTTCCGTGTTTCATTGCTTTTTTCCATTGATAAACCAAATAATAATTAGTAAAGATATTTCTTCTTAAGCAATTTCAACATAATAAGATTGATAAATTATGGTATTGTTGTCAAAACTGAGAAAATAAATTAAATTGAAATTGACTTTTTGTGACCCCGGTTAATCCGCAACCCGGTTTAACCGCCCCCGGATAATCGGGAGTTGACTGTACATCTTATGGCCCTGTCTATCACATCCTCGTGTCTGTCGCAGAGCGTGCTGCGCAAGGTGACCCCGGAGGATGCGCCGCAGATCTCGGATGCCATCATGGCCGCACTGCTGCAGATGTTCAACAGCAACACGTGCAAGTCGGGCGGTGTGCAGGAGGACGCCATCATGGCCGTGTCGACGCTCGTCGAGGTGCTCGGAGACGGATTCCTCAAGTACATGGACGCCTTCAAGCCCTTCCTGTGTCTGGGGCTCAAGAACCACGCCGAATACCAGGTACATGGCTGGAGTGCAAACATCTTTGGTCTCGTCATTATCTATAAATAAATAAAAGACATAACTACATAGTTAATCAAAATGTGAGTTCAACCCTGGATCACAATCGTACCTCCTCTGTAAAAGAGGTGGATGATTTTATCACTGTAACTCAGAATAATTTTATTTTTATTTAGGCAAAGTTTAAGTAGTAAAATCAAAATCTAAAGCTTGTTTTGATCTTAATCTTTAAAGCTCAAGTGACCAGTCCATGACATTACCCCATTTATGTGATTTGTCAACTTGTTGATATTAGCCTACGTAACAAAAAGCTTAAGCAAATGTTTTTTTGTTACCCTAGGTGTGCAACTCGGCTGTGGGCCTGACAGGAGACATTTGTCGAGCACTGAAATCCAAAGCTATACCTTACTGTGATGAAATAATGACGCTTCTACTGGAAAACTTAGGAGTAAGTATACTCTCCTTCTGCTACAAAGTTTTTTACTGTTGCTTGCGATATATAATTTTTCAGGGTGTCTAGCAGTCGGGAAGTCGGGAATTAGCATAGAAATTAAATAAAGTCAGGAAAGGTCGGAAATAAACATATAAATCATAACAAAGGTCGGGAAAATTAAGTAATAAACAAACTAAAGATAACGAGTTGAACAGAATTCAATTACAAAGGAAAGGACGTCTGGTTCTAGGAAGATAACAATACAATTGTAATAGGAGACGATAGATGGAATGCGGAACATCTGCCGATAAGAGCTCTATTGTTTTGACAGCCGGCCGCGGCGATCGCTTATCTGATTTACGACCTTATCAGTTCCCAAGTACAATATATTCGGTTTTTGATCTAATAGTCATACAAAAACAAATTATAGCTCATTTTTTTCGTCTGATTTTCATAAATTGAATAAAACTTTAATCAAAGTTGTAATATCTATGGTTCGACCGATATAGGTAAATTAATGTTATTATTATGTTGTTTTCAATAATGAACTCAAAAATACTACAACAGTCCTTATTTTTTTAAATATACTGTATAAATTACTATTTTACTGAATTGAAGCTAAAAATAATTATCTTAAAAAAATGCATTTGTATAACACATAATAGCTAGTAATGAAAAAAAAAAAAATTAGACATAGAATAGTAAAACATTTCTTAAGCCATAATTTGATGGGGTTTCTAAAATTTTTTTAAATGGTTAGATTTTATTTTATTCTCCCACATATTTCATCAATTCCTACAAAAATACAAGAGTCAAAGTTTTTATCTTTTAGTTTTTGATTAACATTGCAAATTTGCCCACTAAAATGGTTGTATTGTTTTTTTGACACTTTCAGATAAAATATAAGGCCAGTCATACATAAGTCTCCCGACATAAGTTGAGAATGGCCAAAAAGAGGTGGGAAAGGTGAGGGGGGAGAGGGGGTACTTATCCAAAAACATCGAGCTTAGTCACATCATGTAGTGACTCACATGCAAATTTTCATAGAACAGCTGATTTTATCCAATAATTTTAACTGAATAGTAGTGCAAATTCAGTCGTCAAGTTACTGGTGAGGGTTATAGTAGGATAGACACTTAATATTTATATATTTTCTTGCAATAACTAACTGGTCTTATTTGAAAAGCATAAATGTGTAAAAGGCGGAAAATAGGCATCAGCCTAATTTTAGATGGTAACCCTGAGCTGTTTCATGTTTACACCTAAGATAAACCGAAAATCTGACAACCGACAACCGGTTCGAGTAAAAAACTGAACTGATAAATTTTGCAACCGACCCATCACTAGTATTTATATAAAATGCAAGGTCTTGAAATTTTGATAAAAGTCTCTTGAAAAGTCTTGAAAAAGCCTATAAAATAAGTTTGTAACAGTTGCTAGACACTCTGTTTTTCCTCAATAATGTAAACATGCGAAATCTTATATATACTCTAAAACAAGTAATGTTTGTAGGGGGAAATTTTTTTCCTCTTCAAGGATTGTTTTACTTTTAGGTTGAAAATGTGGGTTTTGACCATGAGGAATTGATCGGAGCTGGTTCCATGGCTGGGGGAATCCAGTTTTCGTCCTAGAGCCCTTCAAAGTTCTCATTTTATCCTTATGGAGATTTTTAAATTGAAAAAAAAAATCAGCTGATAACTGTAGATATAAACCAGTGTTACATCTTTAACCTGTGGTTTAAGAAAATCATACCAAAGTCCAGCACCCTTCAGTCTGAAGAGTGATCGGAGCGAAACGAGCTTTGCGTGAAAAACGAAAGTAATAATTTTACCGAGCATAAGCTCGGTCCCCCTGGTTCTGTTTGAGTAAACTTTGCATTGATAAATAGTAGAGTGAATGGGATTGGAACCTGTAAAAAATCAGGTGAGGATTAGGAAATGTTTGCCTTTTTTATAAATGTTACTTGGGTATAGGGAGTTATTCAAATTACAAACAAAGATGTTTTGTAGATGCTTAAGTATTATAGTTGGAGGCAATTGAAAAGGCGTGTCTAGGTCAAGTCTTTCAACAAGCCAGCTGATTTTTTCTCATTTAGCTACATCTATACTTATTGAATACACTAAGGGGTTTTTTTGTGTTAAGAACTCCTCCTACAATTTTCAACCGATTTTCAAGTTTTTGGTGTCGTTGGATAGGTTTTGGTCTGTAGTTGTTTCTGCCAAAATTGGTGAAAATTGGACTGGTGAAAATTGGACTTAAAATAAAGATGCTATCCATAGTTGAAATTTTGAACTTTGCCCATTAGAATAGCATTGGGTATTTAAAACATCCTTTAATGTACAGCTGTAAACAAGTGTAGTTTTGTGTACTGATATAATCACAATATTGGATTGGACGGGAGTAATTGAGTTAAGAATTAAAGGAGCATTTTTTCGCAATGAGTCTAAATTAAGCTGCTCGATTTTGAGCAATAAGTATATTTGTTTAGTTTGACAATCACCAGCCTGTTCTTTTGCCCCCGAAAATAGCATAGCTAAAATGCTATTATAGTTGAAAATCAGTTATAGAATAATATCCATGTGCTATTAATTTGAAAAAAGGTTTCTTTGAATAGTGTGAAATAAGGAAGTGTATTCCCTAAACCTTTAAATTAAAAATCAAAGGCATCCTTACTGGTACTGATGAAAAATTGTAACTTTCCAGGACAGCACCGTGCACAGGTCGGTCAAGCCTCAGATCCTGTCTGTTTTCGGTGATATCGCGCTGAGTATCGGCCCAGAGTTCAAGAAATATTTGGATGTAGTCCTACAGACTCTGGTGCAGGCTTCACAGGCACAAGTTGACAGGGTGAGTGTTGAATAAAAATTAAGCATTTCATTAAGGAATTCAGAATTTTAACATGTATTAATTTGTTTAAGCAAAGTTAAGCAAAGCAAAGTTGGATACCAGATTTTTGCTAACCTTTTTGTTGTTACAGAACGATGTATCGTTTTCCATTTTATTTGAAAAGTGCTAAATATATATCACAGGGTGTCTAACGGTCGGAAAAAGTGGTGAAAAAATTAAAATTTTAGGTTTTTTTGGGTAAACTCCATTTTATAGCAAAAATACAATTTGTGTAATTATGTTTTTTTAGACAATTTTACAAAATACCGGTGGTGAGGCTTTTTTTTTGGTTTGGAATTTTCAGAAATGTGGACTGGAAAGGAAGGAAAAGGTCAGAAATTTCATTTGTGAAATTTGGTAGACACCCTGTACGGTACTCTTTTGCTGCTGCTATTAACACTGCAGACTAAACAAGAATGAATATTGACTTGGATTGTTATTTTTAAAACTTTGATGATGCCATTTGATTCTCTATAATATGATCCAAGATACGTGATATTGTTGTATAGCATTCTATGGTAAAAATTGGTTTTTCTCTATAGTCTTCGCCTCTTAGTTTGTAAAACTGTGAGAATATTTTTCCAGCATCGCAAAGGTTAAAAACTTTCTGTGACCTAATGCACTTTAGAAGGTGTTTGGAGAACAAGAAAAAAAATTTTTTTTTGGTAAAACTATGAAGGAAGAAAATGTGACGAATTATTTCAAGCTGATAAGCCTACGATTATCAAGATATATTTATTTACAAATTGTTTTTAATATGTTCATTCTGGTATTTGTTGCTTGTATCCTACTTTAAAAAATATTAATAATTATTGTGTCTATTAAAAAAAAAAAATTCAAGAAGTAATAATTCATTCATTTTTTGTTTGGTTGGGATTTGTAACTTAAAAGATGTGGAAAAACTCCTAGAAAATGTGGAAAGTTTGATTCAGCTGAAAACAATGTGTCAGTTCCTGAACCTATGAAATTAACAAACACCTGTTGTGGGATTTTTAGCTTTGTAGTATAAATTGTTATTTAATAACAAATTTAAACCGTTTTTTTTTTCTTTTGCAATTGTTATGAACATTATTCTTAAAGAATGTTTTTTGTAAGTCGTTACCCAGTTATAACAGTTTTGGCCTACCACTCTTTTATCACTGTATGCTTACCGTTCCCGTACTCAGTTAACACAAACACTAAGATGATCTGTTAATCGATAAATTATTCATTGTGAAAGTACAGCTATTGTTCTTGCTAAATAAAATTATTTTTAGGAGGATTACAAATTCATAATTTATTATAAATTTTTATTCTAAGGAGTAATGTGGATAAAATGTTGACTAAGTGCAGACCCAATCCGAAGTAATTATGGTTGTTCTTCATCTGGTTCCTAAACATTATCAGACATTGTCATCAGCCACACAGTTATTCATTCCTAGAGAACTTTCTAGATGATAATTGTTCTTCTTCTTAGTCGTTATCTTTATAACGGTTAGTTATTCTGTTCTTATTCCTTCCTTGTTCCTAATCTTTTCTTCAGAACATTTTGTTATTCTGTCATTATAAGATTGCCTAAATGATGATCATTCCTGTTCCTTAAATCGTTGTCTATGAGTTGATAACGTTTTAGTCACTAAGTTTGCAAATCCATTAACTGTTATTTATAACTTTTATTTTTCCCTAACTGATACTAAGTAAGAGTTAAAGAAATAACACGTATCACTACGTGTGTCTGCAGTCTGACTTTGACATGGTGGAGTACCTGAACGAGCTGCGGGAAGGCATCCTGGAGGCGTACACGGGCATCATACAGGGGCTGAAGGGCGACGGACCGACGCCCCACCCCGACATCCAGCTGCTGGAGCCGCACGTGCCGTTCATCGTACAGTTCATCACGATGGTGGCCTGCGACACGGACAAGGCCGACAGCAACGTCGCCGCATGCGCCGGGCTCATCGGGTAAGTCATTTTATGAATAGTTCATATATTACTAATTTTAGTTTCCATAAATTAAAACAATAGCAGCAAACATACTTATAACACTCATCATTGCCATAACCACAGAAAAATAATGCAGAATTTTATTGGCTGAAAAATTACCTAAAAATATTGGACAAAAATTCCTTAACAAACTCCCAAATCACATCAAAATTTAAAAAAAGCAACTAAAACAACATTTAAAAAAAAAAATCATTTTTAAAAGAAATAGTAGTTTTCATCACTAGGAGCAAAAGTGGGTCTTTTTGGTGCGCAATCGTGTTTTAAAAACGAGGCGCAGCCGAGTTTTTAAAAACGATTAAGCATCAAAAAGACACTTTTGCTCCGAGTGATGAACAACGTTTTTTATCATTATGCGAAATTAGACTTTTGATCATAAAAATTATTAACTATAAAGATGTATTTTCGAGGTTATATTTACAAAGTTAGTAATATGCTGTGTTTACATTTATGTTATTTACAAACAATGCTCTTTATAACGTTTGAATTTCAAAATTCTGCTCCTCAACATTAATAAATAAATAATAATATACATAGCAAACAGCTGACTTTTCAGTACTAGGACCTAAAAAATTCTCCAGATGATTTTTCAGTCCTAGGACAATAAAGAATCGGTTTTGGTACAGTTGAGAGAACAAAAAACAGGCTGATTTCGTGTAGAATGATAAAAACACATATTACTTTGTAAGTGAGTACTTTTAGTTTAAGTAGCAATTATATTGTTTTACTTTGATTTTGTTTAGTTTTTTTTTAATGTTGTACAATATGTGGAATATAATTTGAACGTAATACTGTATTGAGCATGGCATTATTTGTAATTATAAATGTGTACACTGCAAAATGAGTTTGAATGTTGTGTTTGTTTGCAGCGACCTTTGCTCGGCGTTTGGCTCAAAGCTGTTCTCGATGCTGGACGTGGAACCGGTGAACGAGCTGTTGACTCAGGGCCGGCGATCAAGAGTTTCAAAAACCAAGACTCTCGCCACCTGGGCCACCAAAGAGATGAGGAAACTCAAGGCGGCCACCTCCAGCTGGTGAGTCACTGTTGGAAAACTAAAAGTATAAAGATAAGATTACAGTAAACTCTTGATAGTCTGCCATTCTTTGGTTAGATATGTTCTACCGTGTGTCCCTGAACTCTCTACTGACATCTTAAGTAGAGGTCTGCGGGTACCCGAAAATTCGGGTAACTCCGGGTATTAGCGTGAACCCGAGTGGTCGGGCGGGTTTGACACGTCTCGGTCTTTATTCGGGCGGGCTTTTATTTTAAGCCGGGTCGGGCGGGTACCTAATGCCCGAATTAAATCGGGTTGTAGGTACCCGACAGGACATTAAAAGCCAACCCGGGTTTTTAAAACTATTTTACAGCCAAAATTTGTTAATTACAACGTTCACGGAATAAATGGGCATCGTTCCACACACTATTTTAGACTAGTGGTCATAACTGCCAGTCATTATTACTGAGGTGGATGTGGATGAACTAGAAATACTTTAGCTTACTATTCGCGACACTCGCACATGAAAATGTGGCTTCTGAAAGAAGCTAGCGGTCTCTCGTGCCTAGAAACGTAAGCAATTTTGTTTTGTTGATATTTTGGTACGCCATACTTCATGTTCAATTTAAAACAAATAACATTTTGATCATGAAAGATCGTATTTGACGTAGGAACATTTGTATTCCTTTAGTACAGTACTATTTTATGCCCAAAAAATAGTTTAAACAGCATTAAATCATTTGTTGCAAGCCTAGACACCAGTAGCGCTAGCATACTTTTCTCACTCTAACCTAAAGGAACTGCTCAGTGTCGTCGTCGTGACTGACTCACACTCTTAGACTGTGGCGTAGCCAATACCGTCACCAACAACTGTACAAACCGAAATCAAGGTAGCAGTGGCATTGGTACTATCATTGACTTTACATACAAAGTCTTTGTTTGTAAAGTCAATGGTACTATTTACACGATAACCGGTAAATAGCAAGAGCAAAATCAAAAGTAAATATCTCTACAGATTAGTGTTTACATTATTTTTACAATACAAAATTCATCAGTGTATATATATTTACGAAATATTATAATCAATATAGTACTATTCGGTATAATTGGTTTTATTGCCGAATTATTTCTCATTCCATCTTGCAAATTGTCAAAACATTTAAGATTTCTTGAGAACCAATGAAAACAATTTCTTGGATAATGTAACAGTTGGATATCCATAGTCAATGGTTGGATACTTCATAGACAGATTTCTTCATTCTCTATGTAGTTTTATAGTAACGGTACTCCATGTTTGTTGTATGGTATGGCGCGATTCGTCGTCTGTATTGATGATTTGATAGATGGTTTTCCTCTCGTTCTTGTTTATTCAATTCACATTTGTGTTACATGAGTGATGTTGAATTTTTTTCTGATATGAAAAATAAATATTAAAAAGCCACAGAATTGAGAGAATTCTAATGTCCGTGTATCCATTAACAGTCCTACTAGTGAAACCAAAGATTTGGGAAGTGTAAAATGTGGTGGATGGACATTCATCTGCTATTTGGAATCACTCAAGCAAAGAAACAAATTTGCGGAAAGTAATCTAACAGAAATGAAATGCAATTATTTTAAGTCTGTTTTGAAAATAGGATATGGCAATATTGATTGAAAGGCCAAGTTTGAGTATAATCACATAATCTTTTCATAATAAAATAACTTTGTGTATTATTAGGCCTACAGAAAAATAGGCTAGCCTACAGTATGATAATTCGCATCTAGGGTATTTTGACAGTTATAAAAGTGGTTTTTGTTTAGTTTCAACAGTGTACAATATCATTTGTCTATTTAGCATGTTTGTTGAAAAAGTTAACATTGGGTAAAGTAACTTAGGACTAAAGGAACCCTTAGCTTGATAGGTCATTGGCTCGGGAGAATTTTTTAACTTTTTACACTAAAATAAAATACATTATAGTTTTTTAACTTTTGTTAGGCCTAGGCCTAACTTAGTAGGTGGAAGGTTTTTGCCTTGTATTTATTAATACTATACTTAAGCTTAGTAGGCACATCAACAATTATTTTAAAATGAAATAACTTAGGCCTAGACATTTATTTTACAAATAATAGCGAAGCCGACCCGAAGTTTTATTCAACTTACAATACCCGAGCCCGACCCGAGTTTTTTTTAACATACAACCCGAACCCGACCCGAGATTTTTTAACTCACACACCCGAACCCGAAACCGACCCGAATTTTTCTTTAACTTATAATGTTCAAACCCGACCCGACCCGAAAATTGATGTTAATCTACTACCCGACCCGAAACCGACCCGACTTGAAAAATCACTACCCGCAGACCTCTAATCTTAAGGTATTATTTCTGACCTGAAGACGAGCCAAAATATCATATTTAAAATTTTCATTTAACTCCATAGTTAATTGTATAGCCGCGATTTTGAATTTTTAAAGAATAACTTTAAAGTAAGAACGGTTTGGTTTTTAATAAGTTAAAAAAAACTTGGTGTACAACTTTTTGAGGCAGAGATCTAGGTAATTGAAGAAAAATAATCAATTTCTTTCAGTTCCTATTTTCAAAATGGTGGCTGTTAATTTTTTATCTTAAATTGCTTAAAACTATATTGGATAGCAAAGTTGATGAACCTATGTGTTTTTTGGAAAATTTTATTTAAAAAGTCTAAAATGTAAAATTTATGGAAATTGGTTCATTAACAAGCGATATAGAGCGATTTTAATACAAATAATCATGCATCGAGTGGGTTGCTGCGCGAAAAACTCGGCCTCGCGCCAGCTCAACATAGGATCTAAAACCAAAACTGGTTTAATCGCTCTTTCTTGCCAATTTATGAACCAATTTCCATAGTTTTTACATCACTGGATTTTAAATTAAATAAAAGACACATGAACTTAAACTTTGTCACTTTATGTAGTTTTTATGAAATTTAAGGTTAAAGATTTTAAACCTAGTCGCCAATTTAAAACTATAAATTGAAAACCATTGACTGGGCTGTTTTTTAGATCTTTCCCTCAAAAGTTGTACACCAACTTTTGAATTTTTACAAAAAACCGTTCTTAAATAAAAAATTATTCCTAAAAAGATAGAAAATGGGGGCTGTATAATTAACTTTGGAGTTAAGAAAATTTGAAATAGGCCTATGGTTTTATTGCTTGTCTTTAGGTCAGGAATATAGTGTAGTAAAATTAGTCGGGAAAAATGAAATAATTTTTGGAAAGCTAATTTCTTTTGAAATGTGTTCTATGGCATCCCCTGACCTTCCTCCGAAAAGTCCCCTGAAATGCCATGTGGGGATCATGCCCAAAAATGAGGGGTTTGGCCTATAAGGAGTTAAAATAAATTTTGATATTAAGCATACTAAATTTGATTACACTCCAGAAGGTTTATATATCAAATTAAAGATCTTAAAATGTAGAGTACAATGCCGTAAACCCAACCTAAATATAACGGTTGGGAGAAAAATGGCAGGCGTTCGAAATTTAGAATAAAATAATATTATAAAAACTTTGAAATGCAATAACTTCCGACATATTTGAGCTTTTGGGGTCTGGTTTTTCGGCTATGAACTCTCCTTATTAAGACCTTTAAAATGATATGTAGCATGGCTATGGACTAGGAAAAACTTTTCAAAACTCCCTCTTTGGGACTTCCATGAAGAGGGTGGTTCAAGGGTAATATGATGGGCATATGTCAAACTATCCCTATTTACTAAGGTAATTGTACAAGCAAACGTTTGCCGCAAACCGAACCTCAAAAGGTCTAGTATTTAGAATATTATTACATTTTTAAGCGTGTAGATTAAAATTTGGTTTTTATTCAAAGTTTGACAGGCTGCCATTTTCGACTCAATCAACCTTTTGAGGTGGGGTTTGCGGCATTAAATTCGACTACTTAAGAGCTTTAATTTGATATACATAAACCTATTGGTCGACGAAAGCCTTATTTCTGACTAAACGTGGGCCATCCCATCATTTTTAGGCATGTTGCCCACTGGGGATTTGAGGGGACTTTTCTGAGGGAGGTCAGGGGATGACATAGAACACATTTCAGCAAAAATTGGCTGTCCAAAAATTTTTTCATTTTCCAGCCATATTTTGGCTTAATTTTACTACACTAATAATACCTTAAGAGGTCGGTAGAGAGTTCAGGGACACCCTGTATAACCCGACAACGCCTTGGTGGCAATATTCCTTGAAAGGGTGAATAAAAGGTTTCTTTGAGTAAACGTGGAAGCAACTATGCCTGCAGAGACAAAAAATCTCAATCTTATGAAAATTATTAAATCTAATGTGAAATTAAGTGGTTTGTTGTTTTATAATTACATAATGAACAGTTTTTAACTCGTTTTAACTCAATCCCATGTGTCGTCTATTGAGTTTCTACTAGGATTAAAAAATACATTATAAGAAAAAATAAAACCAAGATTAATTATATATTATTATGTATTATTTAATTTTATCCAAAATCACAGGGCCATATGCAAGTAAAAGGGTAAGATATATATTTAATTAATACCGGTATGTATTCATCAGTTGAATAAATAAATAAAATAAATAAATAAATAACAACTGGTATTTTATTAGTTATTGCATAGTTGTCTTCTGTTGTGGAAATAAACTGTTTTGTCTTTAGGTTAGGTTGGTAGAACAATATGCCTAATGTAAGAAAGATTTTAGAAATAGTTAACTGTAAAGAGAAAGGCGAAACAAACATTTTAAATTACCAAACTTCTAGTGAAGCTCACTTTTTTTCTAGGCGAAGAATCAATTTGTGACTTTTTTCTTGAATAATTTACTTTGACTAAACATAACCGAAGTCAAGTGGGTCACTACACTCTAAATAACCTAAATATTTGTTATGTTTATTTTCAGTCAAAATAGTTTTGGTCAATAATAACATGTTTTGGTTATTCTAATAATATTTTTCTAATAAGAGCGAAACTTGAAAGACTATTTTAATTGAAGTCTTATATATACTTGGGATGTAGGAAACCATTATGTTAACTAAGAATGATAATGAAAAGTGGGGCCAAAAAATTTGGGAGAATTTGGCATAGCAAAAACACTGAGTGTGTATTTGTGCTGTGGTCAAGGATATACATGGGAGCTTTCCAATATAATACAAAAACGTATCTTAGACAAATTGATTTAGATTAGAATCAGATGCTCTTTGAATGGTCGCGATTTCATGTTTGTCTACTAATTCTACACAAAAACTGTTTTAAAACACTAGCGTTATTGGCTTTATATCGTAAGCCATTTGTGTAGCGTTGTAAGACAGGACTGGAGAAGATAAATTGGATATTAAGTGACCACCCTTAAGTTTTCCCAAATTTCAGCTGATACATTCTATCTTTCTGTGACATATTGCTTTTGTAAGCGATTCATAAATTAGGCCCAGAGAAAATGTCTTAATGCAACAAATCTCAAAGTGCGTCGAAGCAAGTAACATTAAGATTTACCGTAGGCCTAATCAATGCATCACTGCGAGACACTGGAACGATGTTGAACTCTGGTGTTGTTGTGTGTCATGTAGTGCGAGACCGTTGAATTTGAGCGTGCAAGGTCCTTGAGTGGAAGTCGGATTGTCTGGGGTTCCGTCTGCGCAGATGTATGTCTTTGTTTTAAATTTCACATATTTACTCTTAGTTTTGCATGGCGTTGCATCCTTTCTTTCTTTTGAATGTATGAAGTGCTGTAATTCTGTATCGATGGAAAATATTTTTTAATTCAAATAGAGACACGAACAGAAATAATGTTATCAATGCATTTTTTACCGTTATGTTAGATTGTGTTTTGTATAATTAAGTTTTAAATATTTATTAAATTTATTCTTTTGAATAGAAGTTGTTTTACCCTTTTTGACATTATATTGCAAGATGTAGAAATGTATTAATTACACCAAACAATACATGAAATAAATTTAAGTTAAGGTCACTTAAAAGGTGAATTAAAAAACTCAACTTTTCCCTGGACGTATCTCAGTGAAATGTGTTCTACTCTTATACTAAATTCAAGGTTAAATCTCACAAAACTAGGTAAAATAAGTAAGAACAAAGAATAATAGGGTAAATGAAAGAGTTACAGCGAAAAGTTTATCCTTTGTATATGTTTGGTATATTTTAACAATTATTCTGGTGCACTCTACTAGTATGGTAAATAATCTTCATCAAACTAAACAATAAGTTCAGAAAAAAAAAAAAAAAAAAAAAAAAAAACCAGCACAAGGAAAATATCAGACTAAAATTTATAGACCATTTAGAAATAAAAATATCGTAGGGTTTATTCAAGTTATTTAGTTTGGTAAAAAAGTTTCCTTAAAAATTTACGTAACGGGAAAATTTTATCAAGAGAACCACCTTTTGGTTGAAATCATCTCACTGATTCCACAACAGTTTCATCATAGATTTTTTTACATAACAAATTAACTAACATTAGATTACATTACACTTAATGTAATTATCAAAATCTAAGATATTTAATGTTGCACTTAATTTCAACCCTTCCTGAACTGTTTCATTTATGTCGTGAGCCTATTTAATGTCTCATAGTACTTCCGTTTCCCCCTCAATTATTGTTTTGTGATTTTATTTGACTTTTTTATGATACCAATGTATCAATTTTCAACTTTTTTTGGACAGCGGAACTTTTGAAATTGATCTGCCAATTAGTTCAACAAATTGATTTCAAACCATTGTCCTTTCCCAAAATGTACTAACGAGATTGACTACAGCTGGGGAAGGGTTGAAGTTGATTTTCAATTCACTGTAGGCAATGTGTAGCATCATATCGTTTATAGAATTTTTTGTAAACCAGAAGAAAACTGTTGAAATTCAACATGTGTAGAAGTATCACTGTCATCCAAGTACACACCGACCTTATTTCTCTCTTATTTCTGTTGTAGACTAGGTTCTGGTTCTAGCGAAGGTATGGCCGAAGAGAGTCAAAGACTGATCCACAAAAATATATCCGTTTGCAATGTGCATATCTTTCACTAAATCTATATTGTATATTTGTATATTATTGTTTTGTAAATTTATAGTACTGTAAAATTCCTGGTTGTATTATTTTTTTAAATAAATTGTTAATTGAAAATTGTACATGATTGTATATATATGCAATATAATCAGTTTAAGTTATAGACTAATATTGAGAAAGCTTCTATGATGTAAATACAACAAGTTAGAAGTTTAACCTTAAGTTAATAACTTCAGTTATTGCCTGGTCCATTTTAGGAGGATCAAATCAAATATGAAACATTATTCGAGTGATGAGTTTTTTATTAGTAAATATTTTAACAAGCTGTACTAACAGTTTTATGTATACTCCTCATTAAATTTATTGTAAACCCTTACTTTGTACAGATTAGATTTACCAATGATTTTCATTCAGTTGCGAGACATACAGTTCAGAACTGATATGTATTTTATTATTAGCTTTATTTTATAAAATAACTTATATAGCTTTTTTGGCTTCTTAGGAAACTATTTGATTTTTTATACATTTTTTAGAATTTAGTATTTTTATTTTGTTACAAGTCAAACCAAAGATTCTCTTCTATACTAAACATTGAAGAGCTCATAGCGTAGGTTGGTACTTTTACGGAGCTCACACACCGCGCTTTCCTGTAACGTTCAGACTGTGATAGTTTACTTTGCACTCGGCTTTCACATTATTTAACTATTTTAAATTTGTTATTGTAGAATTTAGAACACATGAAATTATGTATGCACATAAATATTTCAGTTAAATATTAAAGCACTTTTCTTTTAAGATGTTTTACTCTTTTTTTGTGCATTTTCAATGACAAATCTCGGAGTGGAGTAATTTGTTGTAAATTTTGCCTGTTGATATCAGCATTGTTAATGATTTCATATATATGCCTCTTTGAATTAATCAAATTGCTGTTATCGTACAAGAGAATTGTGAAAGTTGTTCAGGTTAATTTAGTTAAGATTTGATTACATATTTTGGATTTACTGTCATGAAATGAAATATTTAAACTTTTGTGTGCCTTTTATTAGTATATATTCAACTTGATAATTTAATTGGCTGATAAAGAATACAGTTGACTCCCTCTTAACCCGCCACCTCGGGACCAGGCCATGGCCGGATAATAAATTGGCCGGTTAAACCGATGTTCAATTAAGAACATCAACCCACAATTTTATAGGGCCTAAATATAATCATTACTTTAAAAACAACCTTAAATACATAACTGTATAATATGAACGCTAACATCCACCACCCATGAAATCCACAACAAACCTACATTAATAATAATTTGTTTCTATATTGTGGTCTACTGGATAGTAGGTCCAAATGCATTGACTTCCGGTGGCATTCACTTCCGTCCAGGACGTGACTGCTTTGAGAACGTCGATATGAAATCTAGTTGAATTGAATGATACATTAGATAAGAAAACTATGCCGGCGAAACGCGGCCGGTTAAAGCGATGTTGAGATAAAAAATGGCCAGTTAAAAAGATGTTATTTTGTGTCAGGGTAGACGGTTAAAAGGTGGCCGGTTAAGAGGGAGTCTACTGTATTTTGATTTTGAATACGATCAATCTAAGTCTTCAAATTATTTAAACAATTTTTCAAGTGGTGATGATAAAAAGTCAAGTTATCTTGGTAAGATTAGATATATAGGAAAAAACTTAAAAGGTCAAACTTTGTTCTTTAGTAGGCCTATTTAATCACCTTTACCATGGCCTTATGATATGATTTAGAGTATTTTAGGACTCTTACAAAATACCTCTGAAATTAAAGAATAAAACATTTAGTTAAATATTGTATTAGCGTTTGAAAAAATATTTATGGTGAAAATATATCAAATATACTGTGATTTGGAACTTTGAAGAGAGAAATGGCTGTGAATATAACATATTAGCAGTGGTTGGGTTATTTTGTGATTTACTTTTATTTGTTGTTTTGCGTTAGTAGCAATATCTTAAACAGTGCGTAGCTATTACCAACTTATTGTTTCATAACTTCACAAGTACCTACCATTTGTAGCTTAAAAAACTGTTGACTAAAACATAGTACAAGCTTATATCTAAAAATTTGGTCAATTTGTGAGATTTGTTATTAAATTTTGCAAAATGATATAACTGAAGGTGTCTAAGTATAATAAACGTTAAATCAAATTCAAAGTTTTTTTTATTGTGTAATTTTACAAATACTATACATTTATCTTTTATATTTTATTTTACATTGCTATTTTATCATGTTAAATTTTTATCTGCTGTTTGAAAACAGATTTGTACTGTAATAAAATAAACCAAAAGTTTGTCTTTGAGAATGTATATTTATTGTTTAGCGATGTACATAACTAAATCATCTGATGGTCCTCACTCGTCGAATCATTTCACCCGGCAGTATTATGTGAGTTGGGTGTATCTCTCTATCGGTGGTTACCAGAGGTCTAGTGTAGGCTGTGATGACCGTTTGTTTCAGATTTGGTGCTGTACTGATGACTGTGCTATTTTAACTCACTTGTAGACGTTTTAGCGTTTGCAGTATGACTGAATGGACGATGGTGGGTGAGAGGAGAGTTGGGCATATGTCAGAGATGCGTGTGATGAGTGTATTTTTCAGTTTGTGTGGAAGCGTGAGACAGAAAATTTGCTCTGGGTGCTGACATGGCAGGAGTAAAACTTGGAAATTGAAAATCACTTTTCCATTTTAGATCATTAACTGTCATTCACGTTATATGTAACAAATTACTGAGATATAATCATCTTGAGTTTGAAATTCACTAGTTTTTTCTTCTGAAACAAGAATAGGTTCAAGTAAAAAAAAACATTATTGTTCATACTTTTTTCACAGACCAGCGTTGATAAAAAAACCCACCATCACTGCTCAGCAAAAAAACAAAAATTTAAGTTTTGCGGCTTGTTTGAAAAAATTTTTAAGAACATTTAGACAAAACTACTACTAAAACTTTTATGATTGATTTTCTTAACGAAAGAGTATCTGGTATGACGAAATGTGGCTCATTGCATTCCCACCATATTATTTATTTTAAAATTTAGCTTCTGGAATAAAAACAAGAACTTCAAATTTTTTTGATGAGAAGAGATAATTTTTAATCATCATTGGTTAATGTGAAAAGTATGGCACAAAAATATTCAGGATACTGATACATTTTGGAACCACTTTCTCATATTTCTAAATTGCTTGTTCCTTTCAAAATGATTAAGAAGTTTTCCCTCTTTGCAGATCCAACCTAGCATGTAGACACGGACCGACTGTTGTTGTATTCCTACTTTTTGGTTGTCTTCTGCATAAAAACCCAAGTCTGCGGTCGGAGCAAACTCAAGCAGCGGTGTCCGGCCAGTGAAACGAAAGTGAAGTGTGAAAACTGACTGCCAAGTGCCAAGTGTGAAGTGTGACTCTGTGTGCGAACTTGTGAGACAAGAGGGACTTCAGGAAACTAATCAATCGGTCAGCTCTTTCAAAAATGTCTCAGTTCAGGGTGCCTACTGGTGACACGTCTATATGTCTCCGGCGCTTTAAAGTAATGAAACGTCACTTTTTTGTCTATTTTGTCACTATTAGTTAAATATCCCCTAGAGGATTTCGCTTTAAAGTAATGGAAATGTTACTTTTTTTGTCGATTCAATCACTATTGTAAAATATACCCCATCCAAATTTTATTTCTTGTTCTTATAAAAGTTTTGGAGAAATGATTGAAATTGAGTTAAGAACTCCACAAAAAGTTACCTTTTCCAATTCTCATTGTAGAAAACAATAAAAGATGCTTTTTTATATTGAATAACTGGTAGACACCCTGATTTAACATATCTAGGGTTGAAATTGTCTAGGAGAGATGACACGATAAGCATTCCAACTGATAGGTGCTTCACTCTTCTGATACAAACGTTCGTTACATTCGACTGAAGTGCCTTGGAGTGATCTGTAAGGTTTTCCGATCCTCTATAGCTCAGGTTAATTTGTCGCTTCCTCAGCCAAAGAGATTCGCACGGTTATTAGTGTGAATTTTAATTTTTAAGCTAAGTACTGTCAAAATTAGACTGTTTAGTTTAAAGCGATAATCAAAGTTTTTATTTTGCTGGAATTGTAACTAGTCTTAAAGACTCTGAAAATTAATTTGTAATTGTTTTACCTCATACTGCTGTATAAATTGTTGTTTTTATTGTTATTTTAAGGCGAATTGTTTTTATAGGCCTCTTAAAATTTTTATGTGTCTGTTTGACTTTCGAATTTAATCATGTTTTGAATATGTGAAACAATCCATGGGTTTATAACCTAACTCGTCTATATTTAAGGTACCTAATATTTATTTTTACCCCCCTGAGATAATAAGCTATAACGACTTATTAAAAACTAGGTTATCGTATTTAATAAATTACGACAAATGCCACAAATATTACTGTGATTGATAGGTTAGTAAAGAAATTATACAAATCATCGTATTCCATATAGTCATCGCCGGTACAAAAATTTCGTATTGATCTATTTGTTTCTATCGGTGTCCGTTTAGTTTTAAATCACAAATTTTATACACTAAAATCGTCTATGTTTTGTACTTTGCCTTATTTATACCATATACGAAATCACGGTGTACCATCTGTATGTATATTAAGAAACGATTTAGGACGGTTATATTTTGATAAGACTAACTAGCTGGCGTAGGATACCGGTAGTGCAGGCTCGTGACCTGAGCTACCGCCGAGCTACCGAGGCTCTGTGATTGCGGCATCGCGGCCGTTACGATACTCTATTTATTCCTGATAGTGTGATACGCGTCCCTCGAGTGAATCGGTCCCTACCAGCCGAAGTGTGTTCCAACCGCTTCCAAAGGTATGGAAGTTATATTTGCATTGTATCAATGATGTTTGTAAGTACGTATGTCTGTTATAGTTGATCGTGTGTGAGTGTGCGTGAGAGAGTGAATCGGAGAGTGAATGAGCGAGCGAATCTTGTGCCATGACAGTTCCGACTGGTCATATCTTCTGCAAGCTTTGCTACCCGCCCCGTTCCCTTTCCTGCTATAGTGCTTTAGCCCCACCAATATCGTTTAAGTTTCATTCCCGATTGTCGGATAAGTTTTGAATTTTATTGTTTAAAAAGACCTTACTCTGTTGAAATCTGTGAAATTATTTTTGAAACTCAATTGAAATTGTTTATGTTGAAAACAAATAGTTGTATGGAAATAAAGATGCAGAATCTTCAAAGTGACGTGTGTTGTTTTATGCACCCCCTGTGTTGTACTGGAGGGAGGGTGAGGAGGGTTGGGTGGGGGATGTTGAGGGGCTTCGTCGTCAGTCGGCCAGGGAATGCCCGGCAAAGAGGAGCCTCATCCACAGATACGCAAACAACAGCATCATGTGAGTGTTGCGTCATATTTTGTTATTAGCGAAACAAGAAGCCTTTCAAATGTTAAAAATTCTGTAGGAGCCGCTTCCTTGATAGAACTTTAAACAATCCTATTGATTAATTCATAACTGCTACAACAATAATAATTATTGTTTTTGAAACTAATGCTATTCAATTAATGTTCATTTAGTTTGCACCTGTTTTGTTGAAAGATTAGTTTGTTAACTTGAGGTTAAATGATTGACAGATTGACTCCTAAAATAACTAACTTCCAAAATTTGAAAGGGCAGGGACTCTTTTTCCTTAAAGCTAATTTTTCTAAAGAAATCGTGCCTGGTATAGGTGATAGAAAAAATATTAATGACTGCACAAAGTGAACTCTAATGAAATAATCATAGGATTTTAATTTTACATAAAAAAATAGTTCACTACATTAACAAGATAAAACCACTGCAGTGTTTGTTTCAGCCAATATAAAGTTGCTTTTTACCTAAAAAATAAACTTTGATACAGTTTTGAACTCCTCTTGAGTTTTGTTTTTATTCTGTCAGGACATCACACAATCTACTGTGAGTTTATTGTCATTGTGATTTTATCATTCAGTCAGCTATTTAATTTATAAACTTTTTTGTGTTCGTCCAATTTCAGTGAGCCTCTGGTAAATTTATGCAGTACAAAAACGCGCCAATTCAGTTTTTCCCAGACCAATAATGAGAAGCCATTTAAGTTTGGGATCAATGAAGCTAGAATTAGGATAATTGATTTCAACCTGTTACATATGTCTCAGAAAAAAAACTACAGTAGAGATAAAAAATGTATTTTTTTTATTTATTTGCAGACATCCAAATTTTAGTAATACTTAAGTCACTTAAGTATAAACCTGTACTGTATGAAATTTTTATGGACACTGATAACAATCTGCACGAACACTGTTAGTCATGTGCATAGACTAAAACAATGTTCAATATAAATGTGCGGTGAAAAGAGGTATTTTGATTCCCCATTTTTGCTCATTCCTCCCACTGCCAAGAATCCAACCAATCACAATCACTTAGAATTATTACAGCAGGTTAACACGTTCACTGCGGCGTATGAAATGACTGACCAAGTGCTGAAAAATTGTACTGCGTAAAAATATGCCTTGTGGTTGCTGAATACCATCTGGTTGCATTAAATAGTACTCAATGGTGAGTGCTCAGCACCTGGCGCCCTCCTGCACTTTCCTGCCATATCTAAGATACACGCTATTTTATTAAAATCAGGGTGTCTACTGATACTGGAATTATACTGGAATTTTATTTCCATACTGGAAATTCTGGAATTATACTGGAATTTCAAAATAGATACTGGAATAATTGAATTTTTATTAAAACCCGAACATTTTTGTTTTTAAAATACATAAAATATAGCTTTTGTCATTTGATTCATTCAGTCTGATGTAAAAAATTTACACATGTTATTATTGTTGTTCAAGAATGTTTGCAAACCAAAATCAGAAAACTTGTAGTTCTGTTCAAATAATTAATCAAGCAATTAAGAAACCTAAACATTTGTGTAAAAATTAAACTCAGAAAATTTTAGATTTAAAAAAATAGTTTCTTTCTTAAATTTTATTAATGTGAGTAAGGGGAGTTTAAATGACCTAATAAAAAAATAATATTAAAAAGTGTTATCATTGGAAAGTCCTTATTAATCACAATCATAAGTATCTATATATTATTAGGTAGCATATGTTTTCCTCCTTTTTTCTCAGCCTGTGTGTATCGTAAGAGAAATCCGCGCATACTGTTAGAAAGGTTCATCCTGTAGATTAACAGAATGCCATTATAATTCACATCAGCCTCTAAAAATACGCCCTACAGGCTTTCAAAATTTCAATGTTAATCTTATGGAAAAAGGGTAATTTATTAAATAAATTAAGAGTCCAAATCGGGTGATTTTTGGTAAAATTTTGACCAGTGGCGATCTTTTAATACAAAGATCCATGTTAAATTTGTTTATATGTTTAAAATTTTGTTATTGTTACTCCATATTCGGATTAATAGTTCGCGAGTGATACTGGAATTTTTTGAAAAAATGTACTGGAAATACTGGAAATATACTGGAATTCCAAAATCGGATATCAGTAGACACCCTGAAAATGTCACTAAATTTTTCACTAATCGGAAGAAAGCCTTAAAATTGTAAAAATATATTTACAATTATTTATAAAAAGCTCAGTAATGGCACTCACTTGTGAGCGCTCAGCACCTGTCGCTGTTGTTAAGTTTGTCGACTGCAAGTTAGGAAAGTCTGAATTACCGAGTCATTGTTTGAACCCATTGTTCGTTTCTGGGATGTCAAAGCCATAGTTTTTTAAAAGATAAAACACTTTTTTCATAATGTAGCCCTAAACACACGTAAAATGAATGCAAAATTATGTAAAATATAACAGAAATACGGGTGAAGATGTTTGGGAACGGATTGTACAATTAGACAGCCTGAGTAAACCATAAAACACGGGCAAAAGTTCACCGAACCTCACTGGTGTGCTGCCACATAGCTACCAAATGAAGTAGACGATACACGAACACTCATCGGTGCGCGCGCAGCGTGGCGGAAAGGAACTGAGCGCTTCCTGGTGTGTGCCGCACAGCAACCAAATGAAGTAGACGATACACGAACACTCATCGGTGCGCGCGCAGCGTGGCGGAAAGGAACTGAGCGCTTCCTGGTGTGTGCCGCACAGCAACCAAATGAAGTAGACGATACACGAACACTCATCGGTGCGCGCGCAGCGTGGCGGAAAGGAACTGAGCGCTTCCTGGTGTGTGCCGCACAGCAACCAAATGAAGTAGACGATACACGAACACTCATCGGTGCGCGCGCAGCGTGGCGGAAAGGAACTGAGCGCTTCCTGGTGTGTGCCGCACAGCAACCAAATGAAGTAGACGATACACGAACACTCATCGGTGCGCGCGCAGCGTGGCGGAAAGGAACTGAGCGCTTCCTGGTGTGTGCCGCACAGCAACCAAATGAAGTAGACGATACACGAACACTCATCGGTGCGCGCGCAGCGTGGCGGAAAGGAACTGAGCGCTTCCTGGTGTGTGCCGCACAGCAACCAAATGAAGTAGACGATACGCGAACACTCATCGGTGCGCGCGCAGCGTGGCGGAAAGGAACTGAGCGCTTCCTGGTGTGTGCCGCACAGCAACCAAATGAAGTAGACGATACGCGAACACTCATCGGTGCGCGCGCAGCGTGGCGGAAAGGAACTGAGCGCTTCCTGGTGTGTGCCGCACAGCAACCAAATGAAGTAGACGATACGCGAACACTCATCGGTGCGCGCGCAGCGTGGCGGAAAGGAACTGAGCGCTTCCTGGTGTGTGCCGCACAGCAACCAAATGAAGTAGACGATACGCGAACACTCATCGGTGCGCGCGCAGCGTGGCGGAAAGGAACTGAGCGCTTCCTGGTGTGTGCCGCACAGCAACCAAATGAAGTAGACGATACGCGAACACTCATCGGTGCGCGCGCAGCGTGGCGGAAAGGAACTGAGCGCTTCCTGGTGTGTGCCGCACAGCAACCAAATGAAGTAGACGATACGCGAACACTCATCGGTGCGCGCGCAGCGTGGCGGAAAGGAACTGAGCGCTTCCTGGTGTGTGCCGCGCAGCGAACGTGTTAATGTCTCAAGTCACTTCATGTAAATGTTTTGCTTTTTCGTGAACAAATATTATTATTTTGACGTTTTGAGATAATAAAAGAAGCATTTGAAAAGGCAACTAGGGGAAGTAGCAGCGCTATTTTCTACTCTGAATTTTAAGAGTGGAATTATGATAACATGATTGTGAATAAAATAAGGGATTTCAGGGAAGGTAGTGAGGGAAATTTCCTTGTGGTGGGAAATAAAACTCCTCATCACAAGGATTAGTTAAGTGTTTCAACCGCACATTAATTTTTAACAAGGTATAATACAGGCAAACAAACTCATATAATTTGAAATGACGAGAAACAAGAGGAGGCCTAGAACAAATTTATGAGCCCCTTACGCTGTGACATTTTGTATAGTGGAAGTACTGTTTTCAAGAAATTGTGATTTTTATCTAAAGATGTCTAAAACTTAGTAAATTTTTTTACTTTTATCAAGTATTGAAACAAATTAATGAGACCATTTAAAATGTTTTACTATTCCACAGACTAAAACTTTTCTGTTCTAAATCATTTAGAATTCAACTTTTTATTCCTTAATGATAAGGGATATTTTTGAGTTTTTAAGAACATTCTGGTTCTAATCAAGTTGCTGGTGTTTTCCTATTTTTGTTCTTGTGAATACAAGACTTCACTCGGAAGATTAAGACGGGTGAACCTGTTACCCTCTCAAGTACTATTGATTTTTAAGTACTGTATTTGTAATTTGAATGTTCTTATTTCCAAATTTTAAACAAAATAATTTTGCTGAGCTTCACTAAATGCTCACCCAGTACATTTAAAACATACAACCCTAGTTTTTCAGACAACCTTAATCAAAACTTAACAGTAAAAAACGTGATCTTTAAATTACAAACAAGTATACGTGTTGCTCAAAATCGATCAATTTATTTTAATACAATACAAATGTTACTTTTAGCTCTAAATCAATGACATGCGACCAATCCAATATTGTGAATCTCTTTTAATCACCAAAACTACAGGAATTACAGCTGATTATTAACAGGTGTTTAAAATGCTTTATTCAATCCCAATGTTATTTAAATGGGAAATTTTGAGATTTCAATGGTGGATAGCGCCTTTATTTTCAGTCCGTTTCTTATCAGTTTTTGGTAGAAACAACTACAGACCAAGTCCTATCCAACAGCACCAAAAACTTGAAAATCGGTTGAAAACTGTAGGAGGAGTTCTCAACACAAAAACCCTTAGCGTATTAAATAAGTATAGATTAATTAAAACTAGAGATCGCCCACTGGTCGAAATTCGACCAAACACACAGTTGATCTTGAGGCAATTAGTTTTAAAGTGTTTTATAACTGAAACATCTGTTCTTCCTGATTAGCTAGCATTTTTTATTATAACAGCTGTCTCATGATTCAATCAATTATCCTTCTCCCATAAGAGTAACATTGCAACTTTGAAAGCCTTTAGGGCATAGCCCTAGGGGTAGATGGGAATTATAACGCGATTCTGCTCATCTACAGCACAATACCTTTCTAACGGTGTGCGCGGATTTTCCCTACGATGCACACAAGCTGAGAAAAAAGGAGGAAATGAAACATGCTTGCCTATTAATATATAGATAACTGAATAATATTTTATTTTTAAGAAAACCCAACCACTTCCCTTGATGGTGTGCGACGAAGAGTTATTTATTTCTGTTCAAAAAAGAAAAGTGCCTTTTTTCAAGATTTTTTATCGTATCATTGGAAGTGCAAAATCATGGCTTGTAACTGGTTATTTTTTGTTAATTTTTTGCTCTTGATTATTTTTTGTTATTTTTTTGGGGATTTTGGTTATTTTTTTAGGGCAAAAAGGTTTTTATTAATCGATTTGGATGAAGCTCGTAAAAACTTAATAAATGTTAAAAAAGGAAAAAAATAGAAAAAAGTAAAAAATGAATCATTGAGAATTTTTTTTATTTTTAAATTTTTTAAATATTGTTGCTTTAGTAGATGATTACTTACCTAGTTCAAAGTTATCCTACAGCATTTTTATTGCCTATATATATTTAATATCCCGATAAAATGCTCTTTTTTGGAATTTTTAGCGACATTTTGGGTTTATTGAAGGTTATTTTTTTTTATTTTTATTAACCTCAAGAACTGTTACAAGGCCTGCAAAATCTATATCTATTAGAGGATGTTTGTATATTTATATCTACGAGGGCTATTCAGAAAGTAAGGAACGTTTCCGTCTTACGCCGTTAAGCGCACACGTATCACCTATATTAGGGTATGAGAGCACTCGGGGCCTCCGGGGCTATCCAGCCGTGACACTAGGAGCATCGTCGAGCTGCTAGTTTTCTTTATTTTTAAATTCAAAATGGCCGCTCCCGTAAAAAATGCCGCCAGTTGCGAAGTGCAATCGGTAACACGGTTTTTGTTGGCAAAAACCTTAAAACCGATAAAGATTTATCAAAAAGTGTGAGAGGTGTATGGGAACAATGTCTTGAATGAAATTTTTGTGCGTAAGTTGTGTATTCAGTTTACAAATGACCGAACCAGTACTTGATGAACGGTAGAGTGGATGACGGAGCATTGTGACTGACAAACTGGTCACTAATGTCCACGAGAAGATCCGTGAAACCCGCTGCTCCTCCATGACGGAGCTTTCGTTATCTTTCCCTCAAGTTTCACGGACTTTGCTGTGTTGAAATTGAAAGAATAAAAATCGATAAATCTCTATCGGTTTTAAATTTTTTGCCAACAAAAACCGTGTTATCGATCGCACTTCGCAACTGGCGGCATTTTTTACGGAGCGGCCATTTTGAATTTAAAAATAAAGAAAACTAGCAGCGCGACGATGCTCCTAGTGTCACAGCTGGATAGCCACTGAGGCCCCGAGTGCTCTCATACCCTAATATAGGCGATACGTGTGCGCCTAACGGCGTAAGACGGAAACGTTCCTTACTTTCTGAATAGCCCTCGTATATACCAGGTGTCCCAGACCACCCGTAAAACCCTTTTAAAATCTACACCATTAATTTTTTACAAAAGCAAATTGTGCCATTACAGGCAAACCGGTCGCGCTCTATTCATTGATGATAAGTTCAATGTACAGGGTGTTCTAGAAGTAATCTATTCAGACCAGACCGGAACTAATGAATTTTAAAACAAACCCCTACTTTTATGGATTTTTTAATTCTAGATATAATTTTATGACTACTTTACAGTTTAACCCTTAATCCTAACGGTTTGGGAGATAATGGCAGTAAAAGATTTTTTTCCCATAAAAATAACATGGAGCAAATTTTCATATCCACTAAACGTTTACCTTTACCTTTTTAAACTTTTTACACTGAACCTTTTACCTTTAGCATAACCATTGACTATGTACACTAACGTGAGTAAACTTCTCATAGTATAGGAGTGTTTGAAACCTATTGACGTTGGTGCGATCTCGTGCGGCGTACAGGAAGAACAAGAGTCATATGATATGCAAATTAGTACTACCACTCTTCTCAATCAAGGATTAAACATTTTACAATGGAGGTTTTTATTTATGTTTTGATGAAATGTTTTTGTAGCACTATAAATTCAGCTAAATAATAACAAAATCGATGGCAGTGACTCTGGTCACAACATTCGGCATGGGCATGGGCATATGGTACATGAAACTTCCAAATTTTTTCCTCAAACTAAATGCATTGGATGAGAGGTCTATTCACGTCAGTGTACATAGTTAATGGCATAACTGTCTAAGCATAAAAGCATCAATCAAACTTCTACCGCCATTATCTCTCAAACCACTAGGCCACACACACACACACTAGTACCACAATTTAGAGGTACACATTAAATTGTAAAGTAGTCTTAAAATTATGTCTAGAATCTAAAAATAACATTAAAAAGTGGGTGTATTTAAAATTCATGACTTCCGGTCTTTTAGGTTACTTCTGGTACACCCTGTTCATTGAAACTATTCACAATGGATAGAGCGCAACCGTTTACCTATAGTGGCATAATTTGTTTTTGGGAAAAATTAATTGTGTAGGTTTCAAAAGGGGTGTACGGGTGGTCTAGGACACCCGGACACACGGTATATTTGTAACCGATGGACTCCACCACTGGTAACCACTGGACCGATTGCCATGAATCTTGGTATATGTTTTTATAGAAAATTTCATGGAGAAGGTTTGTAAGCTATTAGTTTTGCATACAGCCTTTGGGGCTTAACCCCAGGACTGCCATAAACGTACCCATGTCAGGGTTTTATGGAGTTTTTGTGAGTTGTTTATGAACACAACATACGGCAAAGAATTTCTTTATAATTCATTCTATCAACAGCTGTTCTTATTTTAAGTATTTGGGAAAGCTCGTTTAAAGTATTGAGGGAAAATTGGCAATAAGAAACCAGAGGATAGAGACTTGGTACGAGTGAGCGTAACAAATGAAATAATCCTGACGGCAAGTGAGAGCAGCAAACGAGCTCACCTGAAGGGATAAAAATTTCACTGGTTGGCATTGAAAAGCATGCTGGGTATCAGCAAGTTATAGTCTTAAAAGGCAGTGATTAGGGGTCGTCCATAAATTACGTCATCTAAAATTAGGGGGGGAGGGTCCAGATTGAAAATGACGTTAAGGTGATGTGCTAGGGGGGGGGGGGTCGGCTTTGGTATGACGTCATTTTAAATATGATGTTTTGTATCAAATTTTAACAGTAAACAATGATAAATTCTAATACAACTCAATTATTATAAAGTAATTATCAATAAAATCCATTAGACTATTTTAAGCCGTTGTTTTAAAGTTTATTTTTTCATTGAGAAAGTCATTTTGGCTTTATTTCTGAAGGTAAATTCAGATTTGGTTGGTCTACTTTTTTTAGTTTATCATGTAGCGTTTAAAAAGTATTATTTTTACTTAAAACGGAGGTTTGTTATAAATGACGTCATTTTTCCGAGAGGGGGGGGTCCAAAAATGGCCAAAAAGCGATGACGTAATTTATGGACGGCCCCTTATCAAAGTAGAGATTATAAATAGAAGACTAGTTCACAACGTGAGTATAATATAGGTTAAGTGTTTTTAAATGGGTTTTTTTAATGGGTTTTTGTTCTATTGACCGATCGATAGAAATCCATTACTAACATAGGTAAAAAACATTGTCTGAAGTCATGCGGGTTACATCAACTGTCCTTGCGGCCGATGTGAAGGCACTGGAATGGAAGATGCAAGCCGCCTTTAATTTTTATTTCCTCAGTTGATGTTAAATCAAACATCCACAATGCCTTAACTAAGATTTCCCTCTGCATTATAATCAAAGCAGTTGATTATAATGGGTGTAGAGAGCTGTAATTTACATACACTACAAGGACTTGAGTTGAGGAAAAAAATGATACCACTCAAACAGGTTTTAATACGGTCAAAATATTAATTTTTATGTCATTTCAAAGGAAATTTTAGTATCTAAGACACTGACAAATAAAAATGACGATTATAGACGAATTTATGAGATGAAACTACCAAAAAACGCGTCCATTTTCGATCAAAAAAATTTGAGGATTATTTGTTTTTTATTAATCAAACCATCAACATAATAAAACTTTTGACTTCCTAGAGCCTTAGGAACCCACCAAAATGTAATAAATATTAATTTATTTGGTGCAATATTAAAGACGTATAACAAATGTTTGAAATTTAAACATTAGTCTTATGGGAATAAAAATCCAAAGTGGCCGGTAAATGATGTCTGCATTAATTGAAATTTAGTATGTTATGCAATTCACTTTTATACAATTACTGGAATACAAACGAATTAATGATTAATGGCGAGCTTACCCTTTTTCACCAACTCGACTTCGAGGTTTGCATTCCCCATGCGACAAAACTGTGATAAGTTAGCTGCTTCAGGCTAATATTGAAAGAATGATTGAACCCAATAATTGAACCAAATAAATTACCGTGCATTCTTAGATAAATTTGCTTGGACCTTGGTTCCAAGAAACATTACAAAATAATTTGTTTAGGTATTAAAAAAGTAACTAAGTTCTGATTGTGTTTTATTTGTTATAAAAATATGGCACTCCTATAAAATGAGTAACTTTCATGATATGTGATAATTGTGGTATGGGTTGATTAAAATTCATTTTATTAATCATGGTCATTACATTAAAAATAACTATAATTATTATACAGTATTCAAATTTAAAAAAAATCTGTACACCTATATCTGAATGCGATAAGCAATATAATTACATTAAAAACCTTAAATAATTATGGTATATTGACATAATAAACGTTGAATTCAGCAAGATAATCTACGACATTAAGAAGAGATAAAAATACATGGAACACTCAGAGAACTTCTGTTCCCACGGATTTTTGGTTCATTCCGCAAAACGGCATTAAAGTTACATTAAAAAATAATTTATATAAAATACTGATGAAATTTCCCCTCAATCTTACATTAATGATGTGCACTATTTTATGTTTAAGCAACAAAGTTAACGTTCTGAATACAAAATTCGTTGTTTATTATCGTTAATTTGTTGAGCAGTTCAACTAATATTCCAATCTCGTTCGCATTTTATCCTAATGAAAATAGAAACAAATAAAAATATTGAATAGAACGGTAGGGTAATCATAATCAAACGATAAAATTTTTATTCAATTAATACGTAAAAAATATAAGCGTAGGCCTAGCATATCAAGAGAATGTTTAAAAATCCTTCTTAAAACCGTTCAGTTGAAATCCTGTGTCTGTTGTTTATGTTGATGTCAAAGGAAATGTTACTAAAATGTTTTAGTAATTTTTTAAATCGTCCTGTAATCCAGCTACTTGGAGGTCATGAATTGTGGATAGTTATAAGCGATGGCTTGTGGATGTGATGTTCCCTGGTGGGGATTAACGTCCACACTAGTGAACATTAGTTCATCCATAAAGATCATCCTAATTAGACCAATTCGTATATGGGAGGTTGAAATTGTGGTTTGGATCCCACGTTAAATTGTAGGTCCCCAGATACCATTGGCTGTTGGGCTATTAATTAACAGTCCTGTCTAAGGAAAATGTCAGCCTTAGTCAGTAACAGGACTACAAGATCGCGCCACAATCATCCTACACTCATCTCTTATTCATATTCAGGTTAAAATACCCACTATGTGAGGTCCCTGTCTCAAATTAGTGATTTAGATCAATAATGGACCATTCTATGAAGTTAAAATATTATATAATTGTAAAATGAAATATCGGTGTTAAACACTATTTACAAAGGTTTCTATCTTTGTTTCGTGTAAGTTTATTTCAATATAATTAAAATTTGAGAGCTGTAATTTACATACACTACTAGGACTTGAGTTAAGGAAAACAATGATACCACTCAAATAGGTTTTAAACCAAAATATGTGAGCACTATGGGCGCGCAAAGCAGTTTCTCCCATAAGACTCCACGTTAAAGTTGGCCTTTTTTCGTATCACGAGAGCGGGAGAGGTGGGAAAATGCAGGCTTGGAGTTCTTGTAGTCCCTGCGCCAACCCCGTGAGTCAGCAGCGGAATGTTCGCAGAAAGGTCTTTACCTAACTTCCACCCACTCCCCACCTTCGCGCCAGGCCCAAGTGGTAACTTAGCTGTTACTAGCTGTAAAGGGTCAAGAAAAGGGGAGGGAGATTCAGGAAGTAGCTTTAAAGGTAAGTTGTTGTTATGTTGATGGAACTACTCGGACCAATGGCCAAACAACTCGGATGCAGAATCTTGGTGTCTTGGGAAGAATTTTTAATAGAGGAATCCAGATAAAAGAAAGCTGTGAAGGTGGTGTCAAGTAAGTACCCACAATAGGAAAGTGAATAAAAATTAGTACAATCCAAATTTTAAACATAATCTACTCGCTAGGTTTTGTGATAAACCTATGCTAAACCAATGCTAATACATGGCTTTAGTCACCCCTTGTATAAGTATAGGATTTAACATTAATGGTATCATTTTGTTCCTTATTTTATTCATATTAGAATATTTAAGTCTTGTTGACTAACATAGGATTTAATTCCTAAGAGATAAAAAAATAAATTCTTTTGGAAACTGTCCATCCTGGTCACGTGAATGAAGTTGTAGGGAAGAGTGTACAAGCCCGTAAGTTTTCGTAGGCCACTCAAGTTGCTTCCCTCTGTCCCTTGGCCAAGATGAGATATACCTGGATGATGAGCTACCCCAGGCGAGGGAGTTAGACTGCTACCAGAAGCTGCTCGACTAGCTGGTATGTCTGCCGTAACATGTGCCTTCTGTGCCTCCTACCAGCACAAAACTGAACATGACCTGACTTAGCCTGACTTACCTGACCTGACCTTGACCTAGCCAAACGGGACCTTATCCAACCTGAACTAACCTGAACTGACCTGACCTAATCTGACTCTCCGGATGAGGATGAGTTGTCACACTCTGTTCCGCTGCCAGGATGGGATGGACCTGGACGACCTGCTGCCCCAGGTGGGGGAGTTTGGGCGCTACCAGAAGCTGCTGGTGTGGCTGGTGTGTCTGCCGGCCTGCATTCCGTGCGGCTTCTGCGCCTTCAACCAGCTGTTCATGGCGGACATCCCGGACCACTGGTGCCTGGTGCCAGAGCTGATGGACTACGACGCGGACGTGCGCAAACGGCTAGCCATACCCACCACGGTCAGTCCCAAACATGTTTTAAGAGTCATATTCACCCCTGTAAAAAGACTGAAAACAACCCTTCGAATTCGCCTGTGTTCAAAACAGGTGTTTTTGAATCCTTATTGTTAAAAAATATGTTTTAGTGTAGATTATGGTTGGATTTTTTATGCCCTCTTACCGTACCTGGTATATCATCAAAAATAAATTAATTAGATTTGTACAAAAACCTTAAAAATAACGAAAATTAAGTTATTTTTCTATGTCACAGAGTTGTTTTTACACTTATAAAATTTTAAGGTACCTATAATACTTATAATTTAACTAGTATCAACTAAATGATTATTTTCCCTTAAACTTTCATGTGTCATTTATTTAAATTAATTGAAACACTTTTGTGGGATTTTTTGACACATTTTATTTGTTTGAAATTAGACGTTTCACCTGCACTTTGGCCGGTTTCATCAGTAGTATTAGGTTAACAAAATGTAAACAATTAATTTTGAAATTACATCCAATAGTTGACATGTGATATAAAATTCGAATAAAATCAGGTGTATGAAAAACAAAATAAATAAGTTGTAAAATTATATATAAAAATATGGTTGAATACTAAAATTTTTTGAATATACATATTTATTTCAGGCCTTATAACGATTCCTACTGATTTGCAACCTCTATTTCCTTATAACTGGGAGCCACGTATCACTCAGTTTGTACCCATCCTCCCTGTTTAGGTTTTTTTCATTTCTTTTTATTTCTATTGCTTCTTTTATTTTTATTTTTCCATAGTTTTCTTCTCGGGTAATCAACATGGCTTTATCAAATTCCATACTATGATTGGTTTGAGCAGTGTGCTCTGCTATGGCTGAACTCTTCACTCTTTTGTTTTTATCATCACGGATATGTTCTTTTAGTCTTGTTTCTATAGATCTGCCCGTTTCCCCTATATAAACTTTTGTACAGCTGCATGGTATTTTATATACTCCTTTATTTTTCAAGGGTGGGGTTTTATCTTTGACTTTTGGTAACAGATGTTCTACCTTTTTAACAGTGGAGAATGTAGTTTTTATTTCATGTCTCTGTAAAATTTTTGAAATTTTATCCGTGGTTCCTTTGACGTATGGTAGAACAGCTCTTTTAACTTTGTTTTCATCTTTGTCTTTATCGTTATGTTTCCGGTCATTTGAGTGATTCATTAGGTATATTTCTTTCTCAATCATGGATCTTTTAAAGTCATTTTCTTCTAATATGATTTTTATTCCTTCTATTTCTTCTTTTAGGTATTTTTTATCACACAATACTTTGGCTCTGTTAATGAGATTTTTTACTATACCTCTCTTTTGTGTTGGATGGTGGTGACTATTACCATTTAAATATTTGTTTGTGTGAGTTTCTTTTCTATAAATAGTATGGTATAGCTTTGAGTCTTCTTTGATTATTAAAACATCCAAAAATGGTAATTTACCTTCTTTCTCCAGTTCTAATGAAAACTCTATTTTGCTATGGATGCTGTTCATTTGATTCAGAAACTGGTCCACGTTTTCCAAACCATGTTGCCATATAATGAATGTGTCGTCCACATATCTTAAGTACAGTTTTGGTTTAAGAGTTAATGAGGCTAGAGCTTTTTCTTCAAACCAAGACATAAAGATGTCGGCTATTAGTGGTGATAATGGACTTCCCATCGCTACTCCATCTATTTGTTCGTAAAATTTGCCTTTAAAACTAAAATATGAAGATGTTAGACAAATCTCAATTAATTTCAATTCATCTATAGGGACGTTATTTTCTTCATATTTTACCTTTATAATCTCCAAGGTATCTTTTAGGGGGACATTTGTAAACAGTGCTTTTACATCTAAGCTTAATAATATATCTTCTTCATAAAGTTTTATGGTCGACCAAAAGTGCATAAAGATAACATTCCCTTAAGACCTGTAATAGACCAAATATCATGCCCCACATATGAACTATCCAAATATCTCAAGCTTCAATTGGATAATCTAGCATTTCAATCGCAGTTTAATGTAAAGAACACAAAAGACTTCTTAGAAAAGATTAAAAATACCCAGATAAATGAAGAAGATATATTATTAAGCTTAGATGTAAAAGCACTGTTTACAAATGTCCCCCTAAAAGATACCTTGGAGATTATAAAGGTAAAATATGAAGAAAATAATGTCCCTATAGATGAATTGAAATTAATTGAGATTGGTCTAACATCTTCATATTTTAGTTTTAAAGGCAAATTTTACGAACAAATAGATGGAGTAGCGATGGGAAGTCCATTATCACCACTAATAGCCGACATCTTTATGTCTTGGTTTGAAGAAAAAGCTCTAGCCTCATTAACTCTTAAACCAAAACTGTACTTAAGATATGTGGACGACACATTCATTATATGGCAACATGGTTTGGAAAACGTGGACCAGTTTCTGAATCAAATGAACAGCATCCATAGCAAAATAGAGTTTTCATTAGAACTGGAGAAAGAAGGTAAATTACCATTTTTGGATGTTTTAATATCAAAGAAGACTCAAAGCTATACCATACTATTTATAGAAAAGAAACTCACACAAACAAATATTTAAATGGTAATAGTCACCACCATCCAACACAAAAGAGAGGTATAGTAAAAAATCTCATTAACAGAGCCAAAGTATTGTGTGATAAAAAATACCTAAAAGAAGAAATAAAAGGAATAAAAATCATATTAGAAGAAAATGACTTTAAAAGATCCATGATTGAGAAAGAAATATACCTAATGAATCACTCAAATGACCGGAAACATAACGATAAAGACAAAGATGAAAACAAAGTTAAAAGAGCTGTTCTACCATACGTCAAAGGAACCACGGATAAAATTTCAAAAATTTTACAGAGACATGAAATAAAAACTACATTCTCCACTGTTAAAAAGGTAGAACATCTGTTACCAAAAGTCAAAGATAAAACCCCACCCTTGAAAAATAAAGGAGTATATAAAATACCATGCAGCTGTACAAAAGTTTATATAGGGGAAACGGGCAGATCTATAGAAACAAGACTAAAAGAACATATCCGCGATGATAAAAACAAAAGAGTGAAGAGTTCAGCCATAGCAGAGCACACTGCTCAAACCAATCATAGTATGGAATTTGATAAAGCCATGTTGATTACCCGAGAAGAAAACTATGGAAAAAGAAAAATAAAAGAAGCAATAGAAATAAAAAGAAATGAAAAAAAACCTAAACAGGGAGGATGGGTACAAACTGAGTGATACGTGGCTCCCAGTTATAAGGAAATAGAGGTTGCAAATCAGTAGGAATCGTTATAAGGCCTGAAATATGTATATTCAAAAAATTTTAGTATTCAACCATATTTTTATATATAATTTTACAACTTATTTATTTTGTTTTTTATACACCTGATTTTATTCGAATTTTATATCACATGTCAACTATTGGATGTAATTTCAAAATTAATTGTTTACATTTTGTTAACCTAATACTACTGATGAAACCGGCCAAAGTGCAGGTGAAACGTCTAGTTTCAAACAAATAAAATGTGTCAAAAAATCCCACAAAAGTGTTTCAATTAATTTAAATGATTATTGTACCAAGTGTCAAGAAAATCGATTGAAAAATGGCGTTCAAAACAGGGGCATACAAAACATGTTTTGCCCAAATCCGTATGCTTTATATCACCAACTGCACAACTAGGTTGAAGGCAATAAAAAATGTTTGATCAAAAAATAATTTCTGAAAATTTTAATTTTATTGGATTGACAATAAAATTAGAAATTTTCATATATAAGTGTTTCTGACCAAAAGATTTGAGAGGTGCTTTCATTGAAAGTGGCCATTTTGTCAATAGTACACGGATTTAGGAGAAACCATTAACCTGATGGCCACAAAATTTTGCAGTTGTTTCATATAAATTATGCCCAATAACTACATAATATTTCCATTTCATAATTAAGAAGTTACAGATAACACAGAATATCTTGGCCTGTGATGGCCATTTACAACTCAAACGATTGGAGTAAAACCAAAAATTGCAGGCACTGCTTTTAGTCCCATACCAATTTGAATCCAGTTATGAAGTATGTCAGAAGACAAGATATTCTGTGTTATCTGTGCTTGTCTCTTCCAACAAAAATAAACAACATGTAATAAAATATTGTTTAACATTTATTTTGTCGGCCATTAAGCTTACTTGTTCCATATCATTATCTTTTTTAGTTTGGTCAAAATTGTTTCACCTTAATTTTTGGAAAACGTCCTCCGCAGCTGAGTAGGCCACCTGCACTTTAATGTAAAGTGCATGTGTAGCGTGAAACTCGCGGCATCTCGGTTGAGCGGCATCTGGGGAAATACTGCTTCCGCCGCCAGATTGGGCTCGTGCCAAACACCTTTGAACTTTAACGCAAAAAATTCTCAGAATCAAAAATACAGTGGAGTTCCGCTATTGAGAAAATCTACCTAATCTGAACACCTTTAGTAAAAAAATACAATAAAAAAATTAAAAAAAAAAAAATATGGAAGAAATCCCAACTGTCCATAAGCCATAACATAAAACAATATTGTAGTAAAATACCATGAGGCAGAATTACTAAGACAGCAAGAAAAACACAATATTAATACGAAAAACAAACTAAATTCTTTCCCTAAATAAAGAATTAACTATTCTTTTATAATTTTTATTAATTCGTCCAACGGTCCAACGTATTATTAAAAAAACATACCAAACAAAAATTTAAGGAAAGTTCTAATTATAATGGTAAAATTTATGCATTCACTCTCTTGCAGTATTAAAAACGAGGAAAGTATAAACAAATTTTAAGAGATTTTATATTTATTGTGAATTTTATAGTTTAGAATTGAGAATTTGAAACCATAACAGATAACTTGGCTCATGATAATAGTATGAACAAAAGAGTATATGTACCTAATATATACAATGAAATTATCATTGTATATATATTAGGTTTACTTTTAGGCAAATAAGTAATTTTAGAACAAGGAGGCATTCATGTACATTTTTGTATCTATTGAATAAAGATTGATTTGTTTTGATATTACATGGACATACCATACACCATCAGTTTTGCAGCTGTTTTTCTCTTGTTTGACGTCGACAAACTTTATTACAAGTTTATTACTCAGTTCCATCGCTAGCAAAAGCTTTCCGTGGTTGAATCATTATTGAGTTCTGTTATAACAGTATAACTATGCCTGTAAGAATGAATGTGGGAGTAAAAATGATTAAATATCTTGAATTATTTTTTAATTCCAAAAATTTGCTAAGCCAAACAAAGTTTTTACTTAACAAGTACACATCAAGCAAACAATTTTCTCAGCATTCAATAATTCAGTAGCTCACCATTACAGCTCTAGAGATTGTTTACCGTATTCAATAATGTAATAAAAAACTCAAAACGGCAAACTCTCTCACTGGTGTAAAAACTCTTCAATAGATGACCACAAAAATAAAATGTGGTAACCTATTTATCAGCTGTTCAACCTATTCAACAGCTGTTATCTGTTAAGAGTCTGGTGTATATTTAATAGCTTGATTGCGATGACACTATAACAAAAGTGAATTAAAACGAATGAGCAAGGCTCGGTAAAACCTGGTACTTTTATTCTTAGATGTGCAAGAAGACAGAATAAGAATTCATTGAAACTAGCATAAAGTTGAGGACAGGCTACCTTTGCAACCTGTAGTGTTATTGCTTGACACTGTAACGAAGTGTTGCTCATATCACCGACGAGGCTTCCCCGTACGGGAGTGGATTAACGAGTGCTCGATGGGCAAAACGCAGCTATCGTATGTCAGCTGACCCCGAGACCGGGGAAGCCTTACATCGTAATCCCGTTACACTCGCAGTAATCCCAATTGATTTTGTTCACCTACACTAACATTGAGTGAAGCTGAAATTAAATATGATTTTTTGTATTAAAGGCTCTATATTCTGTGTCTTCTTGAGCCAAAAATATTTTTTATAATATATAAACCTTTATTGTAGACTAATAAGTTGAGACAGTAGTAACAAGTCTTAATAATTCAAAGTCAAATTCAGGCTTACAGTATATAGATTATAACAACATCAATAACTTCATTTGTGTTAAAACAAAAAAAGTATATAATAACTGTGAATGAATGAGCTTAATTATAATGTAAAACCTTTAGGGAAGGATTTTCTGGACAACAATAAAGTATAAAAGAAGTCTTGATGAAAAAATTCATATCAATTTCCATGTCCATATCGTCGTGTGTGTGTGTTCTCACATTGTGTTTTAATCAACTGTCGAATCCAATTTTAATGACATCTTGACCCTGTACATAACCTGATAAAGATCCCTGTGGATTGAAACTGCAGTAGAGCAAACAAAAAAAGGATTACTTCACAGTTGAGGTATATAAACCATTTGTTTTAACATTGGTGATCTGGTTGGCTAATATAATGAAAGTATAAAAGATATTTTTAAAATAGTGTAGTATTATGAATCTTATAGAGGAAAACTTCATTTTGTAGAGGTTAAGGGCAAATTAAACTCTTCGTATGTACTGAATTTTAGTTACAGAGGTAATTTTTGTTTCTCTTCAACTCATAGAAGTAAAACAAAACCATGAAATATTTTGATTTTTAAAAATTATTTTTACATGGGCAGGGTTTTTAAGGTAGATTGAAAATTATTTTTGAGATTCCAAAGAACTAAACTGAAGAAGTTATCAAGGTTGGAATTAGTGAGAGTCGATTGTGTATTCATTGACAAAATATTTGTAAGTGAATTAACATAAGCATGGCTGCACTCTTCTGCAGGGTGACCCAGAGAATGGGACACAGTACAGTCATTGCCAGCGCCACGATGTCAATTGGACCCAGCTGCTGTCGGAGTTTGACATCGACAGTCTGTCGGTCAACAATAGCTGGCCGGTTGTCGGTTGTGATCGCGGTTGGGAGTTCAACACCTCTATAATCACATCCTCCATTGTCATTGATGTGAGTAACCGACATACTGTTGGACCTAGCGATAAACAACAAACAATAAGGAGACTGCTGAAAATATTTTTAAATGTAAATATCCATGTTTTTTTTATCAAAAGACAATATGGAATGGAAAGTGTTCCTGTGAAAAGTCTGTGTCATAAAGGATATAGGGATGTTAAAATTAATTGAGGCTCTTGTATGTTTAGCGTAAGGTTAGAAATTAGCAATGTTTTCAAACCCAAATTGCTTTTCAAAAAGTAAACTAACAGATTTGGTGCATCTTTAAGGTCCAAACTCCTATATATTTAGGTTTTGAAAAATTTGAATTAGAAGTAGACGTAGACTAGCTTGTACTTGACAAGTGTTGCAATTAAAAGCAGTCAGATAAATGTTTGTATATTTCAGTTGTAAGCTGGTTCACCTTGCTCTATCACCTCTAAGTACTACTTCACCAATGTTAAAATACCCCCGTCGCAGCAGACCTGCGTACTCAGCGAATTTCCAATGGAATTTCAGATGATTTACTTTCCCCTTAAAAACACCATAGGATCGAGTATGTAGGTTTTCTGCCATTGGGTGTTGTTAGAAAATCTAAGTTTATCAATAATTGGTGAATGTAAACACAAAATTGTATCAAACACTGGCAATTTTTTATTTTTCCCCATTTAAACCCCATGGGGGTGAGTATGTAGGTTTGCCGCGATATGGGTTTTGTAAGCAAGTATAAGTTAAACCTTATATAGATAATGTACATACCAAATTTGATTAAGTTATATCAATAAATAAGCAAGATACAGGGTTTTCTTGATTTCCCATAAGAATAACATGGAAAACACATTTTTGGATTTGCCCCGTAACCAGTTATGCTATGATAAAAATTCAAAATACCAAATTGTTTCTTTTTTTAAGCTCTTTTAAATGGTTTCAGTTAAAATTGATGAATTTTAAAAATTAAGGTCCAAAAATGCCAAAAACCCATTTTTGACCCGTTTGAAACCCCATAAAACCCCGTTCCCATAACCCGACAATGCTGGTTCGCGAACTCATGAAAATAGACCTGGTCTTACACCTCCATACCAAATTTCATCAAAATCGGAGGTCCCCTTCAAAAGTTATCAGTACCACGGACACATAGATATATAGATATATAGATAGATATATAGATATATATATATATCGTCGCCTTCCAGGCATAAGGTCGTATCTCAAAAAAATGGATTTTTAGGTTACGACAGTTTTTGAATCTCCCAGACAGCCTCTACACATCACACGAATCGTCGTATGTCTATCCCTCCTAGTTTAGAAGATACAGGCTATGTCCTATGAGTCGTATCTCAAAAAATTTTAAATTTAAATCAGACGAAAGGTCGTATCAATTAATGATACTGTTTGCCTGATACAACCCAATCAAAAAAGGCGTCCTATCTCAAGATACGACTTTTCGTCTGAACTATAATTTTGACCTTGCCTAGTATAACCTTGCATAATGTATTCAGGCAAACTGTCGTATCTTGTTTATATATATAATTTTCTAAGTATATATATATTTTCAAATCTCTTGGCGTGTACTTTAAAGTTTAGGGTATCATGCATTACTAGCCTAAAAATAAAGTTTCTAAGTTCATTTGTTTAGAATCTCTGAAGCAAAATGTAGGTGTAGTTTTTGTTTTTCTGCTCTCCTGAAAAATCACTGAAAATGAGATACGACCATATGCCTGGAAAGCGACGATATATATATATACATATATATGAAAATGAACGAATGGTGTTTTTGGCTTCTGGGGACCTCAAAATGAAAAAGTAAAGTGGTCCGGGGCTTAGGTCTTACCATGGCTACTACCGTAATAGCGTATTCCCTATAGGGAAATTCGCTAAAAATGTTGAAGATAATCGATTTGATTTAAATTACTATACTCATAAAAGCTTTACGTTGTGTAGTAGTAGTACACACACTTATTTTCTTCTATATTTTTCAATATAAACAATGTTTTACTTGTGCAAAACGATGTTAAAATTGTCAAGGATTTATTTTTTATGTCAAGGAGTTTGTTTTCTGACATATCTATGTAAAATTAAAATATCTAATTACCAGAAAAAGACTGAACACATGACTGCCTGTTCTTGTTCTTAATTACAAGATCTAGCAAAGGCATGACTGACCACTCCCAGAACTTGGAGTATCGGTACTCTTTTTTAAATATTGAGAATGCTACAGAGTTTATTATTTTTACCAAAGTTATAACATAGAGAATATTTATTGGTATATAAAACAAAGGTACTCTGTCTGTATGACAGGGACTAGTTGTCATCCAAAGATTTAAAGTACCTTATATCGATCAAGTGATCATAACCGGTGTGAACCTCATTGTTGTTTCAGTACGAGCTCGTGTGCCAGTACGACATCTACCCCACGTACGGGCTGGTCGCCCTCAACGCAGGCGGCCCTGTAGGTGTGTATATGTTCGGGATTATAAACGACAGGTCAGCAATACTACTGCGTAAAACCAAATAACTATATATTAACAAGTCGATACCTCCAATCAATAAATGATTCCAAAAAGACAAAATATTTAGGAAAATAAAAAGTTTTTAAGTGGTTTAAGTTTTTTTGGGCTACACTATAACCACAGCCATTTAAGCTTTTGGGTTCAAAACTGGGCCGAGCTGTCTTTGCTCAGTGAGCTATTAATGAATTCTCCTGCTAAATGAATCAGCTGGTTATTGTCAGTAACAAAGCTAGACCTCATCTGATCCATCACACCCGTCACAATCACCCTTAAGTCATATTCACCTTAAAATATGCACCATATATAGAGTGTGTCGGCATCTTTTTAAGGCATGTATCTATTATTTATCTAAAGTCAAATCTTCCTAACTTGAATCTCAATAACTCTCAATCTTCTGTACAGTATTATTTTAAATTCCCTTGGAAAAACCTGCTTAAGTTGAATAAGAAACTATAACTAGGAATAATTTTACTGTTGCCTATATTTACCTCTCTATGTCAAAGACATAAATGTCTTAGAACAACTCAAAGCCCAACATAATTGCCTCACAACTCAAAGTTCAGTACATAAATTGAATTAATTTTGAATTTTTACCTCCACTACTCAAAGTTTACCTTTATATTTCCAAGTTTTTCCCACAGACCTGTGGAAGTCTAAACCTCGATTCACAGGTTGCAATAAGTCGGTGTCACGTCCGGTCTAGCAACTGCTATCACTATACTGTACTGGACATTACTATACCTCTCGTAATTCAAAATTATTGAAAAAAACTACCTTCGTAACTATCTGTAAGTTAAAATATTCTTAACTCAAAGACAAACCTAAGTGAAATACAAGTTAACAAGAGTCGACTGTACTATGAATACCATTCTGTTATCAGATAATGTTAATCTTATCTTTTGCATAAAGGCTCTTATGAACAGCATCCTCGACGTCCTGGAAACACCCTTTGAAACACTCAGCGACGTGCCAAACGTCCACTTGTTCGTGCAATTCTCATGACCACAGGTGCAGTTCATGAATCAAGTGCAGTTCTCCCTTAGTGTAATTCTATGCAAAGATGTCTTTTTTGCCAGTTCCTTGGTGTAAGACCGGTTTTCCTGTTCTGTGGATGAGCGAATCTAGTAGTGACAGTGATGACGACTTAGTATTATTATATTCATCAAGGAAAAGAAGTAAATGGATTCATCCCATAAATGAAAAACTGAAGAGTTTTAGAAGTTACACTAAAGATGACATGGGGCGTGGGTGGAGGAGCAAAGTACGTGGTTCTGAAGTGTTCATTGTGCATGTGCTAGGCTGCAGATGTGCTGAAAGATTGTGGAAATTCACTCTCTGACCAATTCTCAAAAAACCATCATGGAAGTCCCAGTCTCATTTAATAGATGGGAAACGATTTAGTTTTTCCAAAATTTAGTTAGTCCGGAATGTCCAGGACGTCCGGGATGTCCATGACGCCTTTGTGTAAAGGCCTTAACAATGGTATTATTTTTCTAATACATTGATGTCTCAAAAATATAAATAAAAAAAAATCATTATAAACCAGATTAGGATGTTTCTCATAGCACAAAAATACCAATTATGTAGTGAGATAAGATCGTAGGATCAGAAAAAAGTCAATAATAATTTTAAGCTTCTATAAACAATTAAACAATTTTAAGAATCAGTTTTGTAAACATAATTTACTTGGTTTTATTCCAATGGAGGTTTTGAATGCAACAGGTAAGTATTTTTTATTTCAAAGTTCTTTTTTAATAAATAAATAATTTTGATAAATAAACCCAAAACATTTAGTAAAGTGTGTGTTTGCGAAGGAATAAAATAAGTTCCACAGGAACATTTTTGGAGGTTTTTTTACTTTATAGAAACTACTATTTATGTTGTATTGAATTAAATTTACTGAGTGTTACTTATATTGTGAGCCTAACGAGTAGAGACTGTTACTCAAATAAGATTTTATAGCAGCACAAAGAAACTTTTTCAATTGGAATTTAGACTTTTCCTATAAGTAGAAATAGAGATGAAAAATACATAAGTTGACCACAATACGACTTTCTTATGTACTACTGAAGTTACAGCAACTGCTACTTAAGAGACGGCTGGAAATAAAACATCAATTGGTTATAAGGGTTTTCATTTTTGTACAGCGAAGTAACAAATCTTTCTCCTCCCCCCTTCCTTCTCCAGCTATCAACTAATCTCCCGATACTTCTGCGCCGGCTGACGTCCCGTCTGTGACAGGTTCGGCCGAAGGTTGTCTTTCTTCGTGTGCCTGGCGACCCTGATATTCGGCAACCTGGCCAGCGCCTTCATGCCCGGCTTCTGGCTGTGGGCCTTGTGCCGAGCGATCGTCGGCCTCACCATCCCGGCCGTCTACCAGATCCCCTTCATCATCTGTGAGTGTCAACAGCCTGTCGAGCTGACTACATTGGCAAAGTCTCTCTCATAATGCAACTTATGAATGGACAGTGGAATGTTTCTACTACAGTAGACTCTTGATACTCTGTCATTCTTTGATCCTCCCTAAAATCTGACAATGCCTCGCTGCCAATATCTGTCATGAGTGCAAGAGTGGTTAAATAATAAATAAATTATCTGTGATTCTTTATAAGACTAATAAACCTGTATTAAATTAGTTTGTTGGTTGATTGATTGGTTAAGCCCACTTAAATAATTTTACCTCATTTTACCCTTTTTCCTGATAAGTATTTTAGCCTTCTTTAAAACATAGCTCCAATAATCAATACTCTTCTATAAACTGACAGGATCCTGATCCCTTTTGAGTTGGATTATCAAAACGGAAGCTTATTTCTTTTTAATGTCTTGCAATGAACAGTTGATCATCACAAGTCACAGTTTTGAATTTCTTGCTTGGCAGTTAGACAAGTCTTAAATTACCAACTAAAAGCGTACCGGCACCGGTATTGTAGTTTTAGTTCAAACCCTCTGCTTTCTTCCTTTTCATTCTGGTACTAAAGATTCTTTGTTCGTTATAAAACTAGAAACAACGCATAGGAAAAAAATGCCTAAGCTGAATTTAAATTCTTTAAGGAGCATTCTCTAGTTTAAAGGATGGGTTATAATGACATTTCTCCTTTCTTTGTTTAATATCAGAGAGGTTTGAAAAGAAATTTGTCTTGAGTAAGAGAAAAATAAGTAGGAAAAATAAATATCCCTGTATACCTTACCTTACACAGGGATAAAGCTGGAGAAAATACACAAATACTTAACAGTAAGTTATGGTTGGTGTTTTACAATTTCACTTCTTATAATGTGGGAGAATATTCAGTATTGTGCCACAGTCCTCCATATCATCTGAGGAAGGAGTTGAAATATAGACTCCAGCAATGGTAAGACTTTTATCAGATATTCTGCCTCATTTCATACCCTAGTATTGTTATGGAAATTAAATCAATTCTTACCCTCTACTGCATGACTATCAGACTGTTTCAAGTCGGACTTTGTGTTGTTTTTCAGCGCTGGAGCTCGTTGGCCCTAACTATCGCTCGTTTGTCACGGTCATGACGTGTCTCTTCTACACCCTGGGTCTTGTTCTGTTAGCGGGAGTCACGTATCTAGTGAGGGATTGGGTCCACCTTTCCATCGTAACGTCTCTTCCGTTCCTCCTTTACTATGTATACTGGTGGTTAGTAAAGAAACTTTTAAAATATTCTTTGTGTTTGGCTAAACCTTTGACTATATACACTAATATGAATAGACTTCTCATAGCACAGGCGTGTGTGAATCCTATTTAAGATGTTGCGATCTTCTGCGGCGTAAAGTATAAGTGACATATGATAGGTAAATCAGTATTACCACTCTTCGTAACCAATGATGAGACCTTTATACCTGAAGGTTATGTTTATGTTGTGGTAAAGCGTTTTTGCAGCACTGCAAATCCAGCTGAATAATTACAACATCGATCGCAGCGCCTCTGGCCCACTGACATGAACCTTCCAAATTTTGGTATCAAACAAAATAAATTGGATGAGAAGTCTATTCATGTTATAGTCTCGCTTTATGGTTAACCCTTTGAAACTTCCTGCAGCAACACACTGGTGTTGCTCTTGTTCTCCAATGATAATTTGTTGTGCATTTTTCATGTGAACAGTGCTTTAGATTGATATATTGTTTCCCCTTGGCTGTTGACAATGCGGACTTAAAACTCTCGGACTCGGAATATTGGTTCTCTCAATTGTTATTTCAAAACACCGAAGATTTCACTTGATTCTTATACGATCAAGCTTACAAAATATCACCCTTTAGCACTTTTGGATTGAACATTGTTTACAGATTTTTTTCTTGTGCTCCCCACCACCTGATTGGGTACCTTGGAACTTTTCAGGAGCTTTATTATTAACTACCGGGCACTTTTCAGAACTAATATAAACATTTTGTTGGCACTCAAAAGTTAAAAATTAGGTTTTTAAATATGGTAAAAGTTGTCGAATTCTATAATAGTGGCTCTATTTTCAAAATAGGGTAAAACCTTTGGAAAGCATAATATGAAAGTTTGTGAATAGTTGGGAACAAAGAATAATGATTCACATATTCCAAAACAAGATTCAACAACAAGTTGTTATCAGGCGTTATGCATCATAAATTTTTAAGATAGGTTGATTTACAGAAACCTTTAATCATAAAATCAACTAGTTATATTTGACACCATCAGAGGAACAAGCAAATAAGCAAATTTGTACAAAAGAAAATTCCTGACAGTCCATTATTTCAAACCAATTCACTGAATTTTTTAGAAACTTAAAAATTTTTGTTACATAATAACAGTAGTATTCAGTTTATTACCGTTTGTTTCTTGTTAGGTTTCTCCCGGAGTCGCCAAGATGGCTGCTGGCTAAGGGAAGGCTAGAAGAGGCGTTAAAAATACTGGAAACGCTGGCAGCCGTCAACCAAAAGGAGCTGCCAGACTCCTTCAAACTTAAGCTGAAGGTTAGGCAACAGAATTGTAAACTTGAACAATGAACGTTTGAAATGAAACCAATGAAAAGGGGGGGGGAGGAGGGGGGTTGACCCCTAGGTACTAATTTACTTTACACACAGCAACTCCCAACACATTATCAGTAGTTTTTAAATTTGTGTATGTATCACCAAATTAAATAGTGTGACATAGTTGTTTAACATATAGATCTATATTCGTGATAACTTTTTTACAGAACCTTTTACATCATTCATCAGGCTAAGTTAAATATCAGGTCGATTGGACTATGTAAATGGGATTTTAAGAGGTTTCAAAATAGTTATAAATAAAATCTGTTTTCCCCTATATTTTTTTAACACGTTGACTGCTGAAAATCATGCAATATTGGTTACCATATGCTGAAAACAAATTTTATTTGTTTTACTTACGGTTAGGTGTGTTATGATAGAAAAACACCTAGGAAGACCATCCGGTAGAAATAAATGGTATTTTCGGCCATTTTAAGGGGAGGCGGAAAGTAAAAAACTCAAATTTTATTAATTTTTTTTTATTTTTTTAGTTTGAAAAGCGTTTTTCCTGAAAACATTGATATATAACATGATGATATCATAAGAATTTTACATATTTAAAAATTACAACAAACATATGTATAACGATATCTACAGGCATGTCAATTTTGTGTATATATATATTATATATTATATATATTATATATATATATATATAAAATAATTATATAATATATGTGTGTAATATATTATGTATATAATATATATATATATATATACATATATAATATATATATATATATATATATATATATATATATATATATATATATAATATATCTGCTGTAGATGAGCAGAATCACATTATAATTCCCCTCGGCCCCTAGGGCTCCGCCACGCCATTTCCCGAATTTGATGTTCTTCATGTAAAAATGTACCTTTTCTCAGAAACTACTATAGGTAGAGACTTGAAATTTTCACACAACTTGTATGTGGTGGTGTTGCATACACTGAGTTTTTATTGAAACCTAATCTTAACCAACTTGGCCAGAATAAAATTAAAACCAAGAAAAATTTAAATTTTTTATGGTAGTTCAGAATAAAAATTGTATCTCAGCTATTTTTCGGTGGAAGTACATAAAAAAAACTCAGCATTTGTATTAAAGGTATACAAACAACTGACAAAAAATTCAAAATGATAGGCCTAATAGTTTTTGAGAAAAGGTACATTATATTAGCATTACGGAGATAGGGATTCCGCCTCCCCTTAATTTGCGTCCACCATCGTGGACACGCCGCAACTGGGGACGTCTTTCCACGCGATCAGTCACTAACTAATTTTTCAGTTTTGCACAAAACTTTGCTAATTGTTTAGATTTAACACAAAGATAGTAAAACCATTGTAAAATGTAAAAAAAAACTTGTAAATTACTACGTAAAACCACACTAGCCCACCCGAAAGTTGATCGTTTACCATTGTGGCGCATTGGCCTCGTAGTCAGGGTCATCGTCCTCCCCCTTGTCGGTGTCGTACCGTACCTGGTCTAGATCCTGTTCATCTAGGTTTTCGTCGTATTACCTTTCTTCAGGCACTAAATTAAAACAACTTGGGCTAGGAGGCAAATCCTTTTTGATAAAAACTAATGTAAACACTATTTACAAAGAACCAAAGTTTATATAAACATAAGTTACTACGGAAACGCAAAAACCGAAAACGGCGTTGACAAAAATTGATGAAAACAATCTCCCCACATGCGCAATAACAGCCATTCACACCGCACGAATGCTGGTGGCACACTGACGTCGCTTAGCAACAGCAAATTTGCGTCCACCATGGTTGACGCACGCACCTGGCGCCAACCCCCTGCGTCAACGATCGTGGACGCTCGCCGCCAATGTGTTAAATTCCATGTATTTAACTATGAACATTTTTAAAGTAATCTAAATTACAAACAAATCAATGAAACACAATATTTTGCTAATTTATGAACATCAATTTAAGATTTACTAAGTAAATTCAGTGAGGCAGTGAAAACAAACAGACGGATATTTTGTGTAAGAACTATCAATCCTATACTATAATACGAGGAATTTCTGAAGGGATGTGTGTTCCACGATCTCGAAATCTAGCTGTTAGATTTCGCTTAAACTTTCCATTTAAGAATGTTTTAGCCCAAAAATAAGTCTAGAAACAGCCCCAATCCCAGAAAAATTCGAACTTTGTCTAAATTTGAGTTTAAAAATCGTAATTTTTAACATTGATCTTATGGATTGCTATTTTGGCAACGAAATAACACAAAGTAAACAACTAATAAAAGCCAAACACTTTTTTTAACAGCTGCGTCTTTGATAGGTATTTAATATGCGCTGTGAGGTACAGTCGACATTGGATATTTTATAGTCCTTTTTTATATTTATATTATTTTATATTATATTATATTTTTATATATTTTATATTATATTTTAAAGCTGTTTGATTCATTACTGTAACAAAAGATAAATAGTAGCCATTAAATGGTCATTAGAAGGATTTAAAAACAATGCAATAAGTTCAAAGAGTTTTACTAAATAATATAAAGCAACTTTTACAATTTACAATTCTTTTTTTCAACAAGAAACAGTTCTAAATTGAGAGTTCTAATATGTGTTGAAAAATTAATTTTACTAATATTGGCCAACAAGGTAGAGGCAATCTAGGAAAAGAAATATATTTTTTGAAACATATCCAATTTTTGTGATAATTTTAATTGAATAAATATAAAATTATATTCACTACGAGGAATTACAACATAGCGACTTAAGGTTTTTGTTTAAGTAACATGTTTTTTTTTTGTTTTTTTTTTTTTTTGTTTTTTTTTTTTTTTTTTTAAGTTAAACATAAAATTGTCAACACATGTAATGATTGTGAACACATGTCTCAAGGTAGACCACCAAATCGCAAGAAGCAAACCCCGTTTACTAGGCAACATGAAAATCGATCTTCAAATGACCAATCAACGAGTTTCGAACCAGATCCTTCGATTAGTCCAAGACCAGGGCCATCAAATAGTGTACATTCACCACAACCTTTCAATAATACATCCATAACATCAATCTCACTATCGCAACCCAGAGCAGCTAAAGTACGATGCATTGAAAATACTTCGGACATCAGCCAACATTTGGTTGGCTGTCACGTTGAAGAAAAGCAGTTAAAAAGGAATGCAAATGAAACAATAGAAGAGAGGAATTGTCGTCTAGAAGAAAATCGCCTCCACAACCTTAATAGGCGCGTAAATGAAACAGAAGAAGAGAGAAACCGTCGTCTGGAGGAAAACAGAGCCCGAAAAACCAATCGTCACATGGACGAAACAGAAGAAGAACGAGGGGATAGAGTGCATGAAGAGCATCTGCAACAGTCTATTCATAGAATAAATGAAACAGAGGAACATCGAATACGTCCCTTGGAAGAAAATCGCCGCCGTCTCATGAGACCTCGAAGAATGTCCGCCAACCCAAACTACAAAATTGCTGCTACTGCAGACGTAGTTTACGCAGTCTTGGAGCCGTTTAATGTACGATGTGTCCATGATAGTGCTTTACACTTCCCGGAAGAACGAGTGCGTAACCAAATTAATTTGAATTCATTTAGTGACTGTTGTCTTCACGGTCGAATATCCATGCCACCTACGCAGTTCCGAAAGGAATTAGTATTACTGTTCTTGCACAAACATCCTCTCTCCAAAGATTTTCATTCCAGAATTCGCAATATTAATGCATGTTTTGCGTTACCATCTTGCGTGAAACGATAGACGAATTAAACCAACTGTCAGTTGCTGCCGGGATTGCTCCTCCGCAAGTGCAAATGTTCATTTCTGCACGAGAAGGTGATGATCCCAGACGTTTCAATGCGTCTGCTTGTAACAAAGTAGCCACTGTTATCACTTTAAATGCTGATGAAAGCTTTCCAGAAAACGAGATGGTGGTAAGAGAACAAGGAAAGAATATTATAACATTAAAAAACACTGACAGTCGCATAGAGCCTTTTAGTTATCCTCTTTTTTACCCTCAAGGAAATTTTGGCATGTCTATAGGGCAATTGCTACAGTCACCCTACCCACGACGACGTCACATGACTCGATTAGAATTCGCACAATACCGAATGGCATATCGTCTCGACCATACAAACCCTCTTCCACCTCCTACCGTCAACACTACTAATTTAGATTTGAGGCTTGTGAATTTCAACGCATTGCATTTTGGAGGCCGACTGTCCTATACTATAATGCAAGCAATGTCTGAAGGGATGTGTGTTCCACGATCTCGAAATTTAGCTGTTAGTTTTTGCCTAAACTTTGCATTTTAGAGTGTTTTGGTCCAAAAATAAGTTTAGAAACAGTCCCAATCCCAGGAAAAATCAAATTTGGTATAAATTTAAGTTTTAAGATCGTAATTTTTAACATTGGTCTTATGGATTGCTATTTTGGTAACAAAATAACAACAAAAGGTATACAAAAATTAAGAAATTTGTTAAGCAGTCTTTTTGAAACAGCTGTTAACTGTGGAGAGGTATAGTTGGTTGTAATAAAAATGTAATAGCTTTATTACCATGACACTATAACAAAGGTGAATTAAAACCAACAAGCAAGGCTCGGTTAACCTGGTACTAATCATGCAATAATGCAACTAAATCAGTGAAAATTAAAAAAAACCTTTTTAATAGGACTCATAAAAATGACAGTAATTTTATAACATAAATAATAATAAATTAGCAGGTGTATTTAAGCCAATTTGCAATTTTTACTCTATGAAAATATAATTATGCTGCAATAACCACCAAAATTTTATATTCTTTTAACAAGAGTTTGTTGTTATTCTTGTTGTTATCTTTAGAACTTGTAAATATTAAAATCTGTGTAGAATTTGAAAACAGTAAAAAATTGGGAAATTTTATATTTTAGCATTAAAGACGCAAGGCCTGAAGAGCTGTTGGAGAGTGAGAGGTTATTGCAACGTAAGATTTGTTAACTAAGGAATGCATATTTTGTTGAAAACACTTACATTCATTTTCAATTTTTGGCTGCACTCTTCCAATTCTTTTACAGTTAAAGGTGACACTTCATGAGACTGCTAAACATTTACGATCCTTATTTCTACGGTTTACTCTTGGACTGCTAATCTTGACTGTTGTTACTGCTATGGATGACTCTTCACATTACTGCTAAACATTTACGATCCTTATTTCTACGGTTTACTCTTGGACTGCTAATCTTGACTGTTGTTACTGCTATGGATGACTCTTCACATTACTGCTAAACATTTACTATTCTTACTTCTACGGTTTACTCTTGGACTGCTAATCTTGACTGTTGTTACTGCTATGGATGACTCTTCACATTACTGCTAAACATTTACTATTCTTACTTCTACGGTTTACTCTTGGACTGCTAATCTTGACTGTTGTTACTGCTATGGATGACTCTTCACATTACTGCTAAACATTTACTATTCTTACTTCTACGGTTTACTCTTGGACTACTAATCTTGACTGTTGTTACTGCTATGGATTACTCTTCACATTACTGCTAAACATTTACACGATCCTTGCTAATTCCACTATTTTTCTCAGTTTTTCTTTTTTTTCATATTTTTTTTGTATTTTTGGTTTTTTGTTGTTGTTATTCTTTGATTTGATTAATTTTGGATTTTTCCTTATTCCTAATTGCATTTTTTGTCAGTTTTTTTATTTTTTGTTATTTTTCTTATTTTTTTTTGTTTTTTATTTCTTGTTATTTTATTAATTTTGAATTTCACCCTTATTGCTAACTGCACTATTTTTTATTTGATTTTGATTTCTTTTTTCCTTTTTTTATATTTTAATTGGTTTTTTTATTATTTTTTTATATTTTTTATTCATTTTCTATTATTGGTACTGCTAACCTGCAACAATAACAATAAGAAGATTGTTTTAGCGACCTTCCTCTATTTTTACATCATATTCTTATTGACAAAAGATTTTATTGCTAAACAACTACTAAAAAATTGCAAATTGGCTTTTGATTTTCCTGCTTATTTTAAACAGGAATGGAACCCTACTTTTATTTCTATAAGAAAATTAAAAAAAAAATTCTTAGCTTTCCGATGGCTTGGTCACGCTCTTCGCAACGCAGTATGGATGCCGGTAGACTGCTCCCTTTTCATTTGATGCATGGCCACAGCTAGCACAGTGACGATGGCAGACTCATCTTCATATGGATCCAAAATACCTATTGAATTAACATCAAGATTCAACTTAATGATAAATTGTTATAAAAAAAGTTATTCGCCTAAGACAACTAATTTGGTTATTTTCTAGACAATTGTAATAGTGTATTCAAAAGGTCAACATTGCGACAGGAAAGTGAAGTCATCTAAAACTCTTAAATGGACTGATACTTGATATGAGAAAGTTTTAATTTTATAATAGGATAAGCAAAAAAAAAAAAAAAATTTTGCCATGTTTGTATTAATCCAGCATAATATAATAAACTTGGTCAATTAGTAGCAGATATTCTCTAGATAAATGTTCTAGAACTAAACAACAGAATTTAGCACTCATTCATAACGACTGAATGATATGATAATACTGAACTCACAGGAGAGTGAACATAGTAATAATTGAGTTATTCTTGGAGGTAACACAAAGCGAGCAAAGCAAACAAGCTAGTCCTGATGATTAGTTCTCATAAAATATAGGAGCTTACCGCTGTCTGGTTTTGTAAAGATTTTGAATCTTATTTACCAAACTTTTTTATTGATGAAGCTTAGGAGTTTTACTAGTATATTATTATACCTAAAACATACATTAGCAGTACATACTCCATTTTACTGTATAAACGATTGCATCCTAAACACAAACTACAAATCAATGTAGTAAACATTTTGTCACATGTATTTAAATTCTCCCATTAATTTGCTTGATATTTGAATGCAATTTCCAATGTCCTTACAATCTTGATACAAGACAGTATTGTTTTTTTGTGGATACCTCAATTCCATTTCTGAGAGCCTTTGTGAGGACCTATAGTCTAAGGGAGAATGTAATGTCAAAGAGTTGAATACTGAATATGCAAAGCTGTATCAAGAGCTACCATTGCCGATAAGATGATTAGGCTTGCAGCTAAATAATAAAGTGGTTCATTACCTGGTATTAAAATGCAGCATTTATCCCGGCCAATAAAGCAGCACCATGAGAAGAGGACACAAACAAATTTTATATTGTAGCTCAAGATTACTGATGGAATATTTTAAAATTTTTTGCATTCCTTAGCAACAAAACAACAATACATCTACAAAATGTTTCTATATTAATTAAATAGATAATACATCAATAAAATAACATTATTATAAGATAACATTACAGTAGACTCCCTCTTAACCGGCCACCTTTTAACCGGCCTCCGCTTTAACCGACCTACCCTGACACAAAATAACATCTTTTTAACCGGCCATTTTTTATCTCAACATCGCTTTAACTGGCCGCGTTTTGCCGGAAACTAAGTTTCCTTATCTAATGTATCATTCAATTCAACTTTATTTCATTTTGACGTTCTCAAACCAATTAAACTACAACGTCCTGGACGGAAGTGACTGCCACCGGAAGTCAATGCGTTTGGACCTACTATCCAGTAGACCACAATAAAGAAACAAATTATTATTAATGTAGGTTTGTTGTGGATTTCATGGGTGGTGGATATTAGCCATAAATCATATACAGTAATGTATTTAAGGTTGTTTTTCAAGTAATAATTTATATTTAGGTCATATAAAATTGTGGTATGGCGTTCTTATATGAACATCGGTTTAACCGGCCAATTCATTATCCGGCCGCGGCCTGGTCTCGAGGTAGCCGGTTAAGAGGGAGTCTACTGTATAGCATTTAACAACATTATTATAAAATTAGTTTGTTTTTGCTAATTGTATATTACAGATTTCTAGTTAAACATCTCTATACATAAAAATGAATCCCTATTTCTCTGGCCACTCAGCACGTGTAAACGGCTGGATTGATTTGATAATTCTTTTTTTATTGTGTTTGTTATTGTCAGAAAAAGGTTTTTATGGAAGAAAAAATTAATAAAATTACCCAACGTCTTCAACGTTACCATGTTACTTTCATGGAAGCAACATTTAGGAATATTAATCATACAAACAGGTGTTCAAGTATTGAGGGGTGGTAGGTAATAACAAAACTAATAGACTTGCGGCGAGTGAGTGGAGTAAAAGAGCTGAACCTGATGGCATATGAGCATAGGGAATGTACTAAATCTGTCGGCGAGTGAGCATAGCGAACAAGCTAAATCTGTAAGTTAGGTAGTGAACCAGCTCACCTAACATCCTCAATGGTCAATAGGGCAAAAACATCCTCTGGTTGGCATTGCAAAGCAAGCCGGATAAGCTAGTGTTTAATAAAATAGTCCCAATGTTTCTTAGAATCATCATCAACAAATTAACTATGAAATAAAATCTAAATTTATCAACTTAAATTATTCTTTAAATTTCCTTTTAAAAAGGTATAAGCCTCACATTTATGGAGGGATATATGTTAGAGACAATTAAGTTCATAACAGTCTAAAATTGACATGTAAATGGGGGGTTACCATTTTAAATATCAACTTACCCCCAAAACCCCTATTTACACACAAAAAGTTTTTTGTATTAGTCACTAAGTCTTCCTCATAAAATAATCGCATTATCTGCAGCTGTTAAAAAATAGCAATGAAGGGTGAGACTTAAGATACATGGTGTTGAGCCTTTAGAGGCCCTAAAGCTTAATATTTTCACATAATAAAAAAAATGTGGCAATTCTGTAGTGAACACATGTTATTTACAGAGTTTTTTTTTATTCTTTATTTCATTCCATTGACTGGGTGATTCAAACTTTTGAAGAATACTTGATGTATGTCGTGATGTTGTGATTGTGTTTGTGCAGCAACGCATGATGTTGCAACGCACCCGCAGCGAGATGAAGCGTCTGGAGACAGGCCCCGGGGTGTGGGCGCTGTTCAGACGCCCAACATGCGGCTCAAAACCATCCTCATCACGCTCAACTGGTGAGGGCTACAGGGTGAACAATTCAAGAGTCTTCTGTCTGCAGTACCCGCCACCTTGGATTTTTTATTCCCATAAAGACTTATGTTAAATTTGAAACATCCGCTAAGCCTTTAATATTGGCCAAAAAGATCCATCTTTTTGTAGGAATTGTAATATCTAGATGGGCTGTGAAATAAAAATAACAATTACAGAGTGATTTATGAGATTAAACTACTGAAAAAACATGTCCATTTTTTAACAACAAAATAAATGTTGAGAATACTTTGTCCTGTAATCAAACAATCAGTAGTATAAAAAGTTTGATTAATTAGTGCCCTAGATATTAGAATTTTCCTTTAAAATTATATAAATATGAATCTTTTTCAACCAATATTAAGCATGTAGCGGAAGATTGAAATTTTAGTCTTATGGTAATAAAAATCCAAGATGGCAGGTACTGCAGACTCTTAACTGTGCCACCTTTGCCATATCTGAAACTTAAAGATTTAGAAAAAACTTTAAATGGGGGAGTTCAACTAAATAAATATTATTTATAAATTTTTATAAATGGCCGCCATTTTGGCTAACTTTTAAATGATTTCTCATGGAACACCATATGTTTTATGAGGTTTTTAGAATTGTCATGCAATTCTAAGACATGTTATTCTTTGTTATTTTCACTTAAATCAGCCGTTTATGAGATGATGAAAGTGCAAGTTTCATTTTTACCCCGTAAGGATTACAAGACAAAAACTTTGACATCAATTTAACCCAAAACTGTCGGATTTAACAAAAAATGTTCAAGTATTATACTTTCCTCGATACAGAAATAATTATTTGATCAACTTGTTGTCCCCCGCAGGTTTGCCAACGAGATGGTGTACGTGGGCCTGAGCTACTACGGCCCGGCGCTGGGCAGTGACCGCTACCTCAGCTTCCTGCTGTCCTCGCTGGTCGAGATCCCGTCCTACCTGGCGTGCTGGGTGGTCATGGACCGCTGGGGTCGGCGCTGGCCTCTCGTCATCTGCATGATAGCGTCCGGCATCTGCTGCATCATCACCGTCCTCCTGCCACCCGGTACAATGTTGTCAAACACAAATGATAAGCTAAAATATACTACCAAATGATTTTGTAGGCTAATGCTTATGATTTGTTCTAAGTCTCATTTTGTTATACAAAACATAATTAATCAGTTACTTATAACTGTGGGAGATCATATTCGGATTATCAGAATAACACTCTAAGGAAGATTAGAGGGTTTAAGTTTAGAATTATAATTTTTGCATTGGCAAGTTCATTAGATCAGTCCAAATGCAGATGAGTCAGTGTGAGGATTGTCAGAGACTTGGTTGTATTCCCAATCCATTGCCAAAATATGTTTTGCAACCTAGTCCCAGCTAGTGTGAAATGCATAGGGTTTCAGATATCTCAGATAAGCAATGTTTGAAGTATGATTGTACCATTGACTATATCACTATATGCACTAACGCGAATAGACTTCTTATCCAATGTATTTTGTTTGATACAGAAATTTGCTAGGTTCGTGTACGTCACACCAGAGTCGCTGCAATCGATGTTGTTATTATTCAGCTGGATTTACAATTCTGCAAAAACATTTCATACAAATATAAACAAAAATGTCCGTTTTGTACTTCCATTCATGTACACCACTGAAGATCGTGCCGTGCATTGGTTTCAAACACGCCTATGCTATGAGAAGTCTATTCACGTTAGTGTATATAGTCATTGATTATACAGATAATTTTAATTTTTTGTCCGGCCCAAAGTTAATAGAATTGGTTTGAATAAATAAAAAATAAAATTGATGTAAGCACTTTGAAAGGCAAAATTAATAATAGTATGATCAGAGATAACCCTAAAACTGCCACAGATGGGATGCCAACTGAAGAAATGTACCGTATAGTGTAACTAAGTGACGAAAGTCGGACAAGATTATTCCTTGGCTCTGCCTGCGTCCGTCTTTCTATCCCACCGATCTCGGATAACTTAATTCTTTCGTTCACATTACACTGTGTCATTCCGTTGGTGTGAACGAAGTCAAGCTTTCCGTTAGATCGTCTCTCATCTGTCCTTTCCAGCTGACGAGAGCAAAGACAGTCCCGGTAGGGTATGCTTCCAAGAACTGTGCGAACAACCTTTAAGCCACACACCCTATCGGTCATCAACCAATGAGGAGCCATCAATCATCCATGGTGGGAGACGGAAAAGGAGGGACGAGCGACGGGACAGCGAGGAGAGAAGATCATTAGGAAATTAGGGGTAGCGAAGTTAAGTGGAGTGTGTGCGTGTAGTGAGTGTTGTGTTGTGTTTCGGTGAAAAAAGGATTACCATATTTTAAGTAAGAGTTTTGGTTTATAATTAACATAAGTAAAAGATAACTAAAGTTTCAAGCCATTTAGTATTCTAAATTCTAGAGTCAATTCAGTTAATATTTAATACTCTTTTTCTTCTTGTTGTTTTGTTTAAAAAAGGCAAACTTAATTCTTTACTGTTTTACTAAATTAATTCTTGTCTTGTTGGTTTGTATTTTGCTTTCTTTATTTTTCTGGTATTCAATACACGTTATTTTGAGCAGTCTTGTGCTTCTCATTTGTACCTCTCAGTACGCCCCATGACTAACAACATGTACCGGAGGCACGGGACTCGCATGGTGGATCGGCGCCTTTGTTTGCCCGAACATTAACGATCCCCAAATAAATGGCTTGAAATTTTAAATTTGTACCCAAAATTTAGAAATGTTTATTTTAGGAGTTGTTCCTTGTAAAAACCACATTTAATTAATTAGGTAATATGTGTAGGCCTTGCTACGATTAAAATAATTTTCATTTGAACCAAACTAATTGCAAATAACTAAATTCAATTAGGTTACTTAACAAATTAAAAGAAATAAAAAATTAAGCTATTTTACATGAGAGATTAGGGCATAAAAAATGAAAATATAGTTAAAATAAATTAATTTATGGAGCTGAATTTTGAAATAGTAGACATAAATATTTATGAACTTAACAAACTGAAGCATTACAAATAGCTTGCAAGTATAAAATTAAACTCCCACCTATTCCTGAAAACGAATCCCTAGCCAATTTGAGGAAAAAATAGCCCTCACCAAAGATGTTTTTAAAACAGCATCAAGACATCCAGGTTTCTACACAGCTTTAAAAAATCTATTTTTCAACAACGGATTAGAGGAAAAAGACAAGGACAACTTCAGGGACTTAGTTTCTTTTCAAAGAATATTAGAACCTGTTTATGAAACTGTTCCTTCTGAGGTCGAAAATCAGAGTAGTAGTGAATATCTAACACCTAGACATTTGCAATCAGACATTTTCCAAAACCATCCTCACTCATCTAATCAGCAAACACAACTCTTAGAACAACCAATTTATGCAACAATTGATAACCCTAATTCAAATGAACTCAGCACATACCAAAACAATTTAATTTTACAACATGAGCAACATCTAAGGCATCAAACGATCTAAAGTTAAACCCTACTCTAAGCGTTACCCAGCCATTCAAGAGAAACTAAAACTTTGACCAGAACTGAAAACAAATCCACTAAAATGACGGAAGAAACTAAAGAAAACTTGCCTTTAATTAAAGCAGGTACTTTCTCTGGACTACCTTCCGAGGATGTCCACGAATTTACGCATAAATTTAAAACCGCCAGCGTATGCAACCATTGGTCAGAAAAAACTAAAATAGAACTTTTCCCAACTCATCTAACTAGTACACTTTACAAATGGTTCAGTTTATACAAAAAGGAAAACGAAACAATCGATTGGAATCATTTAGAGGAAGAATTCATTAAAGCTTTTAGCCCTGTAGCATTAATTGAAGACCTTCAGACGGTCTTAGAAATCGAACTTAAGGAGAAAACGAATCTCCATTGCAGTTTCTTTTGAAATCGTCCACCTTTGCCGTAGAATTGAACCAGATATGCCAGATAAGAAAATCGTTGAATACGTAATTCAAGGAATTAAACCGGAAATTTGCAATGAAGTCATAAAGATGGAAAATAAAACTCTAGCAGCTCTAAAGACAATCTTTACAAAATTGAAACCCAGTTTTTATTGAAAACAAAAAATCAAAAAAGACACCAAAAGAAAAGCGAGGTTGTAAATGTACTAAAACCCCAAAGTAAATCAGTAACTTATGACGATTCAGATTATCAAGCTTAAAATCAGATGTTAAACTTATCAAAGAGAAATTAGAAACCTTAGAATTATCCCGAAAAGAAGTAGGTCACAGTAGAGGTAACTCAAGATCAAGATCTTCAAGCAGCAGGGAAACTAGTAGGCGTAGAAGTAAATCCAGAGAATCAAACCGTTCTTCGAGAAAGCCTTCGCCTCATTATAAGTACCAACCTTACCGTAGGGATTCGACCTCAAAACAAAGATACCCATCTAAATCACCGAATCGATCACAGTCCTCATTTAAGAATTCGAAATTCTGTCACATCTGTAGGATGAGCAATCACAGTACCGAAACGTGCTGGTACAACAAAAGGAACGATAGGGCCAAAACTAACTATGCCACCCCTAACAAATCAACTAAATTTTGCAACTATTGCAAACGAAGCAATCACACCATAGATCAGTGTTTCAGGCGTCCAAAACAAAATGGACGTGTTCAAAAAAACTAATTAATCAGGGAAGTCACGTTAACAATAATCATAATCGACTGGCTTCCCGCGTAAACAAACCTATTTACACCAGGTATTTTTGGAACAGAAGTCGACTGACTCCTAATCACACCCCAAGCGCTAAATCACAAACTAAAAATGTAGAATGTGACAAAAATACAATTTTCAACTCTCAGTATGAAAAAAATTTCCCAACAATACAAGAATCTTTAAAACAGAATAACCCTAAACGAAAATTTATCCCTAAAGAAGTTAAAATAATAATATCACACCAGAAACAATCAACCCTTTGCAAGTAAAGCCCGATGCTTGTGTAAAAGCGAGAGCGTTGACCCGGCCAGCTGTTGCTGAAGACGCCAGACGACAGCAAACACCTACGTCACACCTCGTGACGTGTTGCCCCGGGACGCTGACTCCAAGCTCGACTACGTCACCAGCACCGCTGCAGTCAGCTGATCCAACAGCCACTGCTGGAGCCCAGACTACCAACCGTCACCCGCACGTGCCCGAGG